>JAQLOM010000008.1:1678859-1696277 GCA_030068315.1 Chrysichthys thysi | reverse complement strand
ATGAAGCTTATAGAGCAAAAATGCAGAGAAACACAACGGAAAAATGCGTCGAACACGTTCACACCACGAGCGCTTGACTGGAACGGAATGTTTGTGGTGTGAAGCGTGGGTCGGCTGTCTGTACGTCAGTCGAGGATTTGTTCGTCGGTGGGTACAAAATCTGCTCGAGAATTTAGTTCGTACTTCGATTTGTTTTCGCCATCCGACGCGTTCACGAGCCGAGGGTCCACTATATTTATGAACGAAAGAGAATACAGGTGCTGTCCCCTAGTTACGATGGTCAGACTTATGATTTTTCGAAATCACAATGGCAAGTGCGATCCTCTAAAAATTGTAAAATATTTAGAGAATATTTAAGATTCGTTCTTCTTATTAATAACTATAACTATTCACAATTCTGGCGAATGTATTTGAGTAATTAGGAAAAACTTTATTTTTTATTGAAGCTACTACGGGAAACAAGAACTACCGTTTTCCCTCCAAAATGAGACCGGGTCTTATGTGAATTTTTGCTCCAAAAGAGGCATTGGGGCTTATTTTCAGGGGATGTCTTCTCTTTCCATGAACAATCAACGTAAAATACCGATGTTACCCCTGTACTTACTGTACTTTAATTCACGTAAGCACGTTTTCTTCGGTACGCGCTGTGGATTGCTTTGGTATGCGCGGGGTAAGCGCCACGCGGTAAACTATTATGATGTGGGCGGGAGTACTCCGCCTCAGAGTACCATCCTGAGACGCGTTTTTTTTTTTTATACGGTCGCTTCGTGTTCTCCCGACAGGAAAATCTTGCGTCACGTCAGTCGAGGATTTGTTCGTCGGTCGGGACAAAATCTGTTCAGGAATTTAGTTCGATTTGTTCGCCAGCCGATGCGTTCACGAGTGGGGTTCCACTGGATAATATTACAAAGACCAAAAACAAAAAAACTCCCGTCTTTTAATAGATTTACATATCTGCACATTACAAAACAAAGAAATAAAATAATCAGATTTAATAGTTAGCCCTGTGTTGTGTTGTCTTTGGGAAATCTCATGAGTATCCACGAGGAGAGAGCTGCCTGATGGGATGGTGAATTCCCTCGACCCCTAACTAACCAGTCAGAAAGCGCATTCCTCGTTCGCTGCCAAATTCGGGAGCATGTTTCTAACCCGCCGTCCCGTTGGGACGTTCAGCAGTTTTCCCTGGTGACTCTCCCAAACCAAAATGTGCGTCTGGGCCTCGCACGAGAGCTCTCGGCTTTTTCTTTCTTTCTTTCTTGTTTTTTTTTTGTTTGTTTGTTTTGTTTTGTTTTTTCCCTGTTTCCCCTCCTCTTCCTCCCCCACAATCGAATATAAATTCTAGTTTGTAATTTTAATTATTTATTTTTGTTGTAAGGAAAGATTACGTGATTGTCTTTAGAATATTGATCGACAGCGCTAATTCAGTTGTATCTGAAAAAGTAAACAAACAAAAAAAAATGGGTACAGTGATCCCACGCTATGTCACGGTGCGCGTTTCGTGTCCCCGGCTATTCATGGATTTTTATTTTGAATAAATCAGATTTTTTTTTTTTTTTGCTGGATTTCCCCGGTATTTCACGGCATCCGCAAAACCTCTAGTGGATCGTTTGTTTTTATGGATTTTATCGACGGCGGAATTCGTCTCGCTATTGTTTCTTGATCCAGTTGCTCATGTTGCTCATGAGCCCCCCACGGGGCTCGGTCGTCATTTTCCGTAGCCAAGCGCATTCTGCAGAGTCGCCCAACCCTCCACTAACTTGGGACTCAGGTTCATGCTCTCACACACGCACACATCCACACCTACGGGCAATTCAGTCCGCCTAACGCGCAGGTCTCTGGACAGCGGGAGGAAGCCGGGGTATCCGGAGGAAAACCGCGCGGACACGGGGAGAACATGCAAACTCCACACAGAAAGACACTCTCTCTCGGGGCTCGAACCCAGGACTTTCTCACCGTGAGGCGACAGTGCTAACCGCTTAGCCACCATGCCGCCCCACTGCACACATACAGTACCTAAAATATAAGTCCAGGCTACGCCAGTACAGTATACAGCACATTATGGTACTCGCTATAAATGTGACGTTTCTACGATTTCGACACAAAATTCACCTCGCTATGTGCACGCAAATAGTTTCTTTATGTTTAATTGTGTCTAGAAAGTGTTTAAAGAGTCTGGGAGGATCATTCAGGGCTTGAAATATATTTAAAAAGAAAAAAAAACAGCATTTGGGGGTGGCGTCCATGTATCGCAGATTCTCATCTTCGTGGAAAGTTTTGGGCCGTAGCCCCCGCGAAAGTCCAGGAACTTCTGCTGTAACGCGTTTTGTACGCGACGTGCTCATCGCTTCCCGCTGGTCCGGAAATACGTCCGTCTTCGGCTCCGGTTTTCACGCGACACAGCCAAGATTCCCGTACGCGCCCTTGAAGCGGGTTCCACTCCTGCGTGCGTGTTGCGTCGTGTCTGCAGCTCCCAATTTAAGACCTCAGTTAACAGATTTCTTCTAAGAAATGATTCATGCAAATAAAACGACATCCTGCAGATACGCACCCTCCGACCCAGAGTGACGTCCGATTTGTGCGGCCCGTCGTTCCTGTAATCGGATTTTTTTTTTCGTCTTTTCAGGCGCACGGCTCGGATGACAAGAACAAATCTGAGAAGGGGAGGAAAGCCGCCGCGAAACCGATGAAGATCATCGAAGAAGATGACGAGGACGCGTTTAAGGGCGGTTCCTCCGACAAGGTCAGTCGGGTCGACGTTGCATGTTTTGAGACGTGTGTGTGTGTGCTCCTCTTCTTCCTGTGTGCTGTGAAGTCATGGGTTTTCATTCGCACGTCATGGCTTGATTGCTGTCTGGTTGTGCTTCGTGGCTTGAGCGCACGCACAAGGCTTCCTTGTGCACGAGCTGCTTCTTTGCTTCAGGCGCCACGTTTTAAAAAAACAAACAAAAAAAAAAAAGAAAACAACAAAACAAACTTAAGTATGTGGTAAATGTGTCTCTCTTTCCCTAAAGGAGCAAACTGACTCTGACCCAGAACCGTCCTCTGTGCAGCGGCTGGTGGCTGGAACAGTTGCAGGATTCAAATGGGATAGCAGTGTAGGTGATAAACTCACACTCTGCCCTGCTTGAGACGCACTTATTTATTTATTTGTTTGTTTGTTTTGTTTTTGCTTTTTCCTCTCCTCACCGTGCTGATTAGGGATGCACCGATCCCGATGCCGTGCTCTTTCACTCATTGGGGGGAGACAAAAAAAATTCCCGGTTTCGTGATTCCGGTGCCGTGAGCGTAGGTCGCTCTGTGTGACATGAATCTGACATGAAAACATCTTCAGGTTTGAATCGCACAGGGGGTTTATTCCTAGCGGGAAGGAAAACCATTCCTACGGACAGTGCTAGGGGAACAAATCACAGGATGATGTTCTTCTTAACGTTTTGACGGTTTAACGCTGCATGCTTTGTGTACAGAAACGTGAAACGAGTCACGGGAGCCGATCCAGCTGGCTAACGCACGTCGCTTGTGTCAAGTTAGCCTGCTCGTTTTGTAAAACTCCACGCGAGAGATTTTCCTAGAAACGAAGATGGATAAAACGCCCTCCGTGATCGATTCGAAAGTAACGTGTCGATGCATCCCTAATGCAGGTGCTTGTTCTTAGACTGTGGCGGTCCTCCTGCTCTCGCTGGTTTTTTTTTGTTTGTTTGTTTGTTTGTTTGTTTGTTTTTAAACCTGAAAAAAGAAAGTAAGAAAAGAAAAAGGACCCCTTTAGGACCCTGACCAAGTGCTGGCTGTCTGAGTAATGTTTAGCTCTTGCTTTAACGCTTAAACTTGCTTTCAGAAGCCATTTTGTTTCGCGCGTTTACCTCTTCTTCGCTGCTACGCAGGTTACGCTGATGTGCTCCAACGCTGGGTTCTTGATTCCTAACTTGAGCATCATGACAAGCGTGAGCCCTGCACGTCAGGGCGTGCGCCGTAATACGAGAAACACTCTTCTTCTCTGATTGGCCGGCTAGGGTTAATAACGTCGTGTAAGGGGACTCCTGTAAAGTGTAAATCGTCTGGGAGAAGTGGCATTCGGCGTTCTGGGTCGATCTGCCGCGATGTTTTGGATGGTAACCATGGGAACAATCGTGGGAAATCATGCATCGATTGGGAGCTCGCATAACCGGTGATCGTGACAACCGAACCAGGTAGACCGTGCGCCCCAAGTTCTCCTTGTTCAGGACAAAAGGACGGCACAAACATGCTTGTTTTGGAGAATCGTGCTCCTTTAAATATACAAACGCTCGGATGATTTTAGCCTCCTCCTCGTCGGATAATTGCGTATCACGGGGACGTGATGAGCGCCGTTTTGTTTGTTTGTTTCCGCTGGCAGAGGCACCGTCACACTCTACACACCGCACTGAGGCCCGGTCGCTCAAAAACAAGGCTGCGCCGAGGTGTCCTGCGCGGTCTAGTCAAATGTAGTGTACATCATGATGGGTTTTGTTTTTTAATATGTTTTGAATGTACCTGTCTCTGCACATTTTAACAGAAGCCCGATCTCTGCAGAACACAAGGCGGCGTTTAGGGGGAGGCCTGTTTATTTATTTATTTGTTTTTGTTTTAAATTCTTGATTTCTAACTTCTTGATCGAATCCCATACGAGTTCTCCTTGCATTTTTGTTGAAATCTTGATCAGGTTACGATCGACTCTATAAATAAATACAGTGAACCCCCATCTATCGCAGGGGTTACGTTCCGACGCCCCCCCGCGAAAGGTGAAACCCGTGGAGTATCGGCGTCACATTTATTTTATTTTATTTTTATATATATATATATATATATATATATATATATAAAGGCTTTATAAACCCTTCCTACACCCTTATTAACACGTCCTATGCTCTTAAACACTTTCTACACTCTTAAACATACGTCGTTTTAACAACATATAAAATTCTCCATGCGTACCTACTGCCAGTGAGGTCACTTCCTGTTTACAGCCTGTTTACTAGCTGAAGCGGAAGTGGCGTACACCGCCACCGTGTGTTCATCCGCTGATGAAATCCAGTGCATACTGTTTTATTTCGATTTAAATGTTCTTTTAATGTTTTGAATTAACTTTTTTTTTTTTTTTTAATAATATTTTATATTTTATATTCCAGAGTCCCACGAAAGCCAAAAAATTCTGCGAATCAAAATTTGAAAATCCGCGATAGGTGAACCGCGATATTGCGGGGGTTCACTGTAATAATAAAATTAATTAATTAAATGAATAAAAGCATTTTAAAGTCTGGATCCGGCTGTCTCCGTGGAAGCGTCTCCTAAATACAGTACACCGATACACAAGGTAACACTGGGAGCTGCGGGTGAGCGTGACTGATCACGCGAGGTGAGTGACGTGTACATCCGGGCGTCTTCCGAACATAAACCTCAATCAAGTGCTGTTACACTGGCCTTTTAATATTTAACTTTTTTAAAGCATATCGCAATCATTATAACTTAGAAAAATCACACGTCGGGCCATGGTAACTAGGGGAGCACGTGTATGTGTACGTGTATGAATAATTTCATGTGAGGAATAAAACGCTGTGTAGTGAAGCGGAATTCCTGCTGCCGCCCTAAAGCTTTTCCTTTTCCTCGAACAGCTCCTCCTGAAGTGTTTTATTCCCCTTATACCACACCAGTGTGTCCCTGTGGTTAGTTTGGTATTTTTCCCCGTTCGTCTGTTTATTGTTATGTTTAATGTTGTGGATTTGTCCACTAAACAGGCCTTTTCCTTCAGCAGGATCTCTTTAAATCTCTGTTTGAGCATCGCTTACAGTTGGGATCCAAAGCTCGCTTACAAATGAGAACCAGTTCTTTATTAAAATATAAAAAGTATGGTCAGTTCTGTGACGTCCCTTCATTCAGAAATTCTACTGTCGAACAAACACAGGCTGCAGAACTGCAAGCGATCCAAAAGTGTCCAGGGCGAGACCGGGCGAAGGGGGATTTTAAATGTAAGAGTCTTTCTGTAGCACCAGCAGGATTTCAAAATAAAGCTCCCTGTGGTCCGCTAGCCATAGTTCCACATGGGATTTCAAAATAAAGGTATCTCAAAGATTTGTACAATAGGGTACGTAATAATGTACAATAATAATATAGGTTCTCCTGTAGTTCTGATGACCCGACTTATGATTTTTCAAGTTCCGAATGACGATCCACTAAAAATTGGAAAGTATTTTCAAAATATTTAAGATTCATGAACAGGCATCGCAGGCAGGCCAGCATAACGGCGTACGATACGTTCGGACGACGCCCGGATGTACGCAGCACTCGCCTTGCGCGACACCTCACTCTCTCCCGCGACTCATTGAGTTACCTTGTGTATCGGTGTATTGTACCATGCATTACTGCCTGTTTTTGTTTGTTTTTTGTGTGTGTGTGTGCTTCGAGAACTAATTTTAATTCAAAAGCATGTCTTCTAAACGCCCCAGCATGTCTCCTATAGCATGGGTCCCCAACCTTTCTTGCATCACAGACCGGTTTAATGTCAGAATATTTTCACAGACCGGGGGGTGTTAAAATGTTGCGATGGATAAGCGCTGCGATGTAAACGGACGGACCGGGGGGGGGGCGCAAAGTGTTGCGATGGACCTCTACGTTCTCTGAGTCATGTGCAGTAGTGCAACCAGAGTGGAATTTTTCAAAATAAGAGACCCAGGAAACTAATGAATATAAAATGACTAAAAATTTCAGAAAGATTATTATTGTTCCGCGGCCCGGTACCAAAAGACCCACGGACCGGTACCGGTCTGCGGCCCGGTGTTTGGGGACCACTGTCCTATAGGAAAAGACTCCTGGGTAGGCTAGGCTACGCAGTGGTTTGACATACGATTTTTTTTTTCTTTTCTACTTGCGACGGGGATCTCGACACGCATGCGTGTGATTTACATCAAAGCGGTCCCCAAGCCGAGCCTCCATGCGTAAAATTGCTGCTTGTCCAACTCGTGAGAGATGTCTGCTTGTGTTCTGCAGAGACGCCCTGCACGTCGGTGCAACTCTTGGGATTTCCCTTGTAGTTTTGCTGAAACACCATAAAGACTGAAAACTGAATCTTTTCCTCCTAGGCTAACCTGAGATGCTTTGCTTGGCGTGTGGCATCAGCGCAACGCCTGTAGAGTGTTCCTGTTTAGTGTATGTGTGTGTGTGGGGTGTGTCGTGGGGCTGAGAGACGACAGTACATCTGCGTGAGGTGTGATAAAGTAATTGCCTCCTCTAGTGCGTGTGTGTGTGTGTGTGTGTGTGTGTGTGTGCGTTCCTGTGTTCTAGGTCTAATGCTAGGGCTAGCGGCAGGCACCTGAGGGCATGTGGTACTCTACGAGGCAGCTCCAGTTCAGAAAACACAACATGCAATATTCAAACTGCTAAGAAATAAACTCGACAAGAAGTCTCTCGAGATCAGTTGAACGGTTAATCACCCACCAGGACAGGCGGCGGCGGCGGTAAAAGCCGGTGATAAAATGCTGTACACAGACAGTTCAAAAGTAAACAGACGCGTAAAACGTAAAAGTAAACGACTCATAACCAGGACACCACCTGGTGCGTGAAACGTGTTCATATCTGATTAGAGGATATTAGAGCCACTAGCCATGATTTTCAAAGAGTTTGCATTGTGGGTCAGTCTGAGGATGGACTTAGCCAGCGTATGATTGTACAAAGCCTTGGGATTCCTCTTGTTAGACATGTTGTCACATTGTACACATCTCCGTGATCTCATTTGAAGTGAGGGATTCCTCAGGCTTTTTCTACGCTAGCGAGGATGTTGACTATACGAGTGAGCCACAATCCCCCAGTGAGAGAGAGAGAGAGAAGTTGTGATCACGTGAGGCTCGGCAAACGAAGTGTACGCATACTACTCGTATCGCAAGATATCGCTCGTTCATCAAGTCAAAATTTATTACAATCCCTTGCTCGTCTTGCAAAACACTCACAGACCGAGTTACTCGCAATCCAAGTTCCGCTGTACTTCTAGGAGGGATCTCCATCAACTTGGGTACCATGGCGGAGCAAGTTTCTCTGAACTATTTATTTATTTATTTATTTATTTTTAAAGTGCGAGTGTGTGTGTTTACTTTTGAGTCGTCTGTGTAGATGTGCTGTAACAGGCTGTTGTGCTTGCTGAGACAGGTGTGTAACTGCAGCACGCGCTTACACTGCTTCACTGTTCGCTTAGTTAGTTGGTCAACCAGATTCTCATGTCTTTTTTTTGTTTTTGTTTGTTTTTTTTGGTTATTTTGTCTTCTTTTTATGTCCCGTTTCACTCGGAGCACGGCGTTCGTTCACGTGGAACTTTATCAACCCGTGAAGCGTGATGAGGCACCGCACGAGCTTTAAAACGCTCGTTACCGGGTTAAGTTAGTTAATCAATTTAGCTAATTTAATATCCTGAAGCCTCAACCTGATGAGGACGACCTCTGAGAGAGATCTCAGGAGCTACACTGTATTGGGTGTTCACATACTTTTGGCCATACAGTGCGGCTCGGGAGCCCGGAGACGGTCAGTCGCGTCTAAAATTAGCTCTGGAGCTTATAGGGCGATTTTTATGACTCACTGAATGTCACAAAAACGAACGCGATCAAGACAAACCTGTGTGTAATCAGATCCCAGGTGCTGACGTGTCCGTGATGTGCTCCTGCGCTGCTGAGTGGATTTTACAACACCAGAGCTCTGGCATGGCGAGGCGATATATGATTATGATTTTAAAAAATAATAATAATAATAATGATAATCACGGTTGGCTGAGAGATTTCTGCGCTGTGCAGCATGCAGCATGATGTAAATGTTGGTTCACGGACAAAATGAACTGTAAAACCGCGCTGTTGTATTTAAACTAGGCTATTTTTTCTTTAAATATCTGTGAAAATGGTTTGTTCATTTTGCATAGTAAAATTTTCTTAATTAAATATAATTAACAACAAAAAGGAGAACCGTCTGTAAAAAAAAAAAAAAATCACTTTTTGGAGTTATTTTTTTAAAGGTAAGGGTTTAATTAAAAGAGCGTGATAACTCAGGGTTTTATATATATGATATATATATATATATCATATATATATATATATAATATATGATATATTACATATACATATATACATATGCCCCCCCCCCCCCCCGCCGCGCTATAGCGCGGTTCACGTGTTGCGTCCCCGGCTATTCGCAGATTTTTATTTAGAATGTCTATATTTATTTATTTATTTTGCGGGTTTCCCTGGTATTTTAAAACACGCCCATGAGTTAAAACGGAGTAAAATATTAATAATATATAAAATACAGGACAGTGTACATCATATTTTCCCCCGCTGCGTTTTGCATTTTGCATTAAATTTTATATTTAAAACAAAAAACCAAGGAAGCCTGCAGTCCGTTTCTTCGCGTATCCTAATTTGCTGCACTTTTGGCTATCTTAAATAAATAAACAAACACAAATAAATAACTAAATAATCTTTTAAAAAATAAATTTGTGTTGCACTTCCAGATTTTCATTCGACTCGTACTTGCAGTTGAATACAGTACCGAAAGGTTGTGAGGGTTTCTCGTCCGGCCCGAGGCTCCTGGATCCTCGCTTGCTTTCGCCAAACGCACAGAAGAGAAACGTTTCGGTTCAGGAAACGCTGTCGCATTTCAGCTCTGTACATGGTAGAAAGCTTTGAAGGGATTTCCCAGGCCGCCTCGCGCCCATACAAGTTCGTTTGTGTGAATTTTCTATTTCTCTTTGGGTCGTCCCCCCACACACCCCTTTTTATTTTATTTTTTATTTTTTTTTTAGATGGCCGAAAGCACAGCAAGTAGGATACGTGAAGAAACGGCCTTCAGGCTTGCTTGGGTTTTTTTTTTTGTTGTTTTAAACGTAAACAAAGGTCACCACGAAACGCAGAAGCGGGCGGGGGGGGGCTGAGTTTTGTGCGTCCGAGTACGCCAGATGTCCTGCGATGCTGACCGGCGAGGACAGGAAGCGCGCGTCTCTGCTCGCGCGTGTGATTTATGGAGGCAGTTACTTTGTCCACTCGTCTTCTCATTTATCTAAAGATTCGACTCCCATCGGGGCACAGTGTCCGATTCCTCCCAGCACACACGCACACACACACACACACACACACGCACGAGCAGGGTGTCGGGTCTTCACAGAATAGTTTCCAATCTAACTCTCTTCCATTATAGCCGGTAAAGGATGACCCACATTTCCATCACTTTCTGCTCAGCCAGTCTGAGAAGGTAAGAGGATGTGCAGAATGCCTTCCAGTCAGCGTTTCTTCCTGTCCTCTGTCTCCTGCACTTGACTTGATGTTTGTTTTTCACTCCTGCCACGACTCCCCTGTCTGTCTGTCTGTCTATCTATGTGTGTGTGTGTCTCTCTCTCTCTTTCTCTCTCTCTCTCTCTCTCTTGCTAAGGTGGTCGTGGTAGTGAAAGTAAACGTACTGATTCTTCTTCACAGAGGAGTTTTTCCAGATTAAACACAAGTACCGAGAGACCAACCACATTCCGTCCTGCGTTCACCCCTGGCGTCAGGAACGCGTCTCCACTGACCGCTTGTGATCGGATCGTGCGTGCCGTTTCCCACCAGAGAAACGCCGTCACGCGCGATTAGGCATCAAACCGTTATCGAGAAATTATACGAGAAGTCGTGTCAGGCAGCTGTTTTTTTTTTTTGTTTTGTTTTTTTGGTCTCCGCATGTTCAAGCCTCGTGTTTATCCAGACACAGCTGAGAGCTCTAGAGCGCGATTTCCAGACTGTCCCGCGATGTCGTTCACACTACAGATGTGACCTCGGGCACCTCCATATGTGGTGTCCGAGAGATCGGATTACCGTGCGTGTGATCTGTCTCAGGAAAGTTCCGCCGTTTCTTAAATGTCCTCTCCGCGTCCCGTTTGAGTTCTTGGATTCACCTCCCCCACGATTTCAGAAAACATGCGCAAAAAAGGCAGAAAAAATTCACGCGGAGGATGGACAGAAGGCTCCGCCCAGTCAGATCGAAGCGTTACGATTGGTCATATCGGACGTATTTCATTGCTAATAATCTAGCAAGCATCATCGCAGCAGCAGGAAAATATGAGTTTCATCCTTCAGACCTGCCGCAAAGACAAACAACCTCCCCCTCTTTGTTAGTGATGATGATGATCATAAATAATAATAATAAAAAAAGAACCTAGCTAGCAAGCTAGGCTAGGCTAGGCTAATTAGCTATCCGTTAGTAGCCGAGACCGCTACGAACGTCTTTACAAGCACTTTTTGCCCATGTTGTTTAAGAGAAAAGCCACGTGCGAAGGCAGAGAGACTCCTCACGGTTCCGTTGAAAGCGAACGCACGATTCGTCTCAGTTTGTAAGCCGTTAGAGGCGGCGCGCTCGAGCGAATCGCATCATCTAATGGTGTTTTTGGGTTTTTTATTTGGTTTTTGTTTTTTTTACTTAATGTCTCGTGTTGATTTTAGTCTGGGAAAATTCCTCCTCCCTCCTTGGACTCGACGAATGATTCATGTTTGTTTTACGGGACGATGCACAGTGAATGTCCTAGATTGTCTTGCACAGAATCACATCTCTTTGCAGCTGTATAATTAATTAAAGGGACACAAATTATTATTTTTTTTTTTGTTTGTTTGTTTTTTGGGGTTTTTTTTTTGGCCGGCGGAGAACCCTGGCCGAGTTTCCTCGACGTGCATGAGCGCTTTTCTTTCTCTCTCTCTCTCCAGCGTAGTTAAACCCCCTGTTTCCTCTGCTTACACACTGCTTCCCTGCTGCTTCCTGTCTGCTCACTCAGTACTGATTTCATCTTAATGATTCGGTAAAATCAGAAGGAAAAGGTGTTTTGTTTATAAATAAATAAATATATAAGTAAATGGCCTGTCGGTTGCCTCAAGCTTTTTGTTCGGGTTGAACCGAACCTGGTGCATGGCTGTGGACGATACCAGCGGTGTCTAAATGCCGGCTTTGCGGCTCTTTGTATCAGATGAGTGTGGGTGTGCTGCGCTGACGAGGCTGGATTAGCATCAGCGCTAAGCTTCAGAGGCAACCTACTGACCAGCACGGCAAAGTTAAATTCACGTGCAGCGGGCACGGCGAGAGATTGGTTTTTTTTTATTATTATTATTATTATTATTATTATTATTATAATTATTTTACCCCCGTCGTAGTTCCCCGTTGCGTCCGCCGACTGAACAGCACGTCTGATCATCTTTCCTGTTTTTATCAGATCTTTTAAACACTCACCTCACCGACTGATCATCCTGGGCACACGATTCGTGAATCATTCACAGGAGCGTTTGCACATTGTTAGGGACACTTGGTTTCCAGAAACGTTCCTGCACGCGAGGGAGAATCAGAAATTAAAGGCAGTTGTAAAATCGCGCAGCGATATCCCGGAGAGCATGAGACAAAGCATGGAGCGGAGACATCCATCTTCTCCTTAGAAGAAGAAACCCAAAAGTCAGTCTTCACCCAAGAACATCATCTTAACGTCCATTTGGGACATGAAGGTTCCTATTCTGGGGCATTTCCAAGCGCATGGACGAACACTGACCAGTGTAAATTCCTGCGCATTGCTGCGAGATGAACTTCAACCTGCAATTCGCAGCAAAAGAAGAGGAACGCTGTCCAAACCCGTCTTGCTGGACCATGACGATGCACGTCCTCATACAGCAGCAGGGACAGTAGAGACAGCGCACCGGCTCGGGTTCTGATGTCTCCCACGTCCTCCTTCCAGCCCGGATCCGGTGCCGACCCATTATCACATCTTTGGTCCCCTGAAGGAGGCGCTGCGCGGTCGCAGATTCACCTCTGATGATGAAGTAAAGGAAGCGGGGCTCACCTGGCTTCGGGAGCAGAAGAAAAACTACTTTCTCGGGAATCCACAAGCTCGAGGAACGCTACTACAGATGTGTCGTCTTGCGTGGGGAATGTGTCACTTAGTGGGTTCCTTACCGAGCATCTCCCCTCCTCCCCATGTTGTAGCTTGAAATTCTTCTGTTGACTTGTTTCCACCACATGAGACTCGACTCGACTCCCCTTCCCTTTTTTGGTTTTCCATCAGTGAAGGATGGGCCAATCACCTCTGTCGAGGTTTCAAGTGAGCTGAAGTGATGGCCGGGAAAAGTCACCGCCATCGCCAGCGTCCGTTTTGTCTGACAGCGTTGCTGATTTTGCTGTACTGTATTCGTTGATGTGTGTGACGAGGAAAATTACGCCGAAATCTCATTTCCTAACGCACTGACTAGAGGAAATCCTGACTCTGTTCGGGGGAGCGACCTAGCTTTCTTGTCAAAGGGAATTTTTCCAGCCAGGAGAAAAAAACCCCGACAAAATCCATTACAGTTTGCATTATTTTTCCTAGAGTTTTTTTTTGTTTGTTTGTTTAGTTTTTTTTTCCCACGTTCCTGAGCATAGTTTGGGGGGGAAAAATACTGTGAGGGAATCCGGCTCTCTTGGCTTCTCCTGAATCATCACAGATATCTAAATCAGAACACACACTGAAAGTATCCCTCCTCACCACCACTGGGTAAAAAAATAACCTCTTCACTAGATAACGAGCAAGATGGTGAGTGAGTCGTGGCTCATGACGCGTAACTTCCACATAACAAACATCCAGTGGGCTGTTATCTGGTCCCATGGGGTGGGGGGACGCCACATGTATACCTTGGATAATATACATCTGATTAGCGTTCAACAGCACGCGTGCGCACACACACACGTACGTGCCTACAAGTACGATGATGATCAGTAGAAATTTTGACGTTTGAGGAAACTTTATTCGTCTGGTCCGACCACGAGAAACACTTGTGCGCCCAGCTCTGCTCGTAAGCGAAGCGATCTGACCGGACACCAAAAAAAAAACTCCTATGATTTGAATAAAAAAATTCCAAAAGTTATTTTTAAACAACAACGAGTGCTGATGTGACCCCTGGAGCGCAGACGTGGTGTTCAGGCGGCGGCTGTAGGTAGCGAACGACGCCGCCGACTTGCCATAGTGACGTTTCGGTTTGTTTTTATTTCACAGCCAGCTTCGTCGATGGAGCCGATAAGCAAACGGTTAAAGATTATCGAAGAGGTGAGACGTGTTGTGTTTTTTTTTTTTTGTTTGTTTGTTTGTTTGTTTTTTTGTCTGGTTTTTCGCCCTCTCTTCCTCTTGGTCATTTCTGATTATTAACCAGTATTGATTAGATAAATAGCCTGTTTGTTAAGGGCTGGTGTTTTATTATTGTCATGCTCAGGACACCGGATCGACATCCATTCAGCCTGCAGACAGCACGGCGCTCAACGGCAGCATCACGCCCACGGATAAAAGGTACACACCCGGTTAAAGCGACCGCACCGGGGAACAGGTTTCGCTCTGGCGGATTAAAACCTTAAAGGTGGCGGTGGAGGGTTTTTATTCATTTGTTTATTCATACATTATGTGCTTTGTCTAACAGGATAGGCTTCCTCGGACTCGGACTGATGGGCAGCGGAATCGTGTCGAACCTGCTGAAGATGGGCCACGTGGTGACTGTGTGGAATCGCACAGCCGAAAAAGTAACGTGCCCTGTTGGTTCACATCACAAAGGGGAGAAAAGCGATAACACCAAAGTGGCGTGACAGAGCAGAGTTAATGTCACCGCACCGAAACAGATAATTTCCTTTTTCTTTCTAATAACGGCCCATCCCTGAACTTGTAATCTGTTGGCGTCGGGCTTTTTATCCTTTTATCGTTAAATGTTCTTGAACCCCCCGTGAAGAGTCGGTTCCTGTCCTCGAAAACAGTCGTTCCTTCACCGCCCTCCCGTCTTCACGCTCTCGTTCTTTCTCTTTCTCTGTCTCTCGAAGTTAATACGGCTTGTGATGTTGCCAAAAAAACGCACAGCCGAAAGGTTCCCATGTTGCAAAGCGCAGACCCTGGAGACTCCTCCCACAATCATTGAATAACCGTCGGCTCGTGGAAAACGCCGTAGGTGCTCGACGGCACGCTTGTGTGTCTTGTGTGCTTTTGTCGAGGTTTCCTGCCGAGGCTTTGTTCCAATCCGAAGTTTTGCTTTGAGGCGCTTGTTTGAAATGCGCGTGCGTCTCTCTCGGGATCTTTAAGGCAATATCGGAGACCGCCGGATAGATGACCAGCTCTCGACACTCCGGCGTCCCTCCTGGAGGTGCGAACACAAACGGAGAAAAGCCTCTTGAAGGTGTGGAGCTCCCCAGGGGGGTAGAGACTCTCAAAAGGCACTAGAACTGTTTGTTTGGTGCCTGTTATCGCGCCGTGGTAAACATGTAAACGCGTCTCTCGAGGTTTGATGGATGAGCAGTGAGGGCGCTTTGTGACCGGTGATCATGCAGAACCTGTTTGAAGCATTGGCGCGCGACGACTCGGGTCGCTCATTTGAATACAGCATGCGTCATCCTGCAGACGATTCCAGGAAGTGTCTCTGCTTCAGAAGGTTTCCAGGAGCTTAGAACAGCTCCTGTTATTATATATATCTCGTTAGAGCTAACTGCTCATTAGAGATCTCATTAGAGATGTGTGGTCCTCATGATGATAATGATAATGATGATGATGATGATCTTCTCCACAGTGCGACTTGTTCATCCAGGAAGGAGCCAGGTTAGGACGAACGCCAGCCGAGGTGGTGTCCATGTGCGACATCACGTTCTCCTGCGTATCGGACCCCAAAGCTGCCAGAGATGTAGGTGGACATGTCACGTAGAGCTTCATAACCTCACCTCTGCCTCTGTGTTTGTGACGAGCTGGACTGCTAACAGTCCTCACCGCGTTTCAGAACACGAAAGTCAGCGGAGAAGGGGAAAAATATATATATATATATATATATATGGATGTGTATTAGTTTGCTTCGTGAGCAATAGACACAATCTGAAATTATGAAGTTTTATAAGCTTGAAGAGTGTCTCGCACCCCTCCCGTGATCTGGTCTTCTAACCGTGGCACGTGATTTAATGACACGAAGGCTGAGATAATAATTGCACTGTTCATTCTGCTTGTGCGCTACATTTATTCAAAGGGGGGTAATGGAAACCTTAAGTATTAGCTGATGCAAATAACCGTCTGTTAAAAGATGTATTAGATTTCAATAAAAAAAAATATTTAAGAGCCTTTTGCGCGAAAGATAACACCGCAAACGTAAGTATAAATATAATGATGTGGTAAAGAATGAATATAGTAAACAATCCTGATTTACATCATACGATACTCATCTGCACTATAAACAAAACTGTGTGTGTGTTTTTGGGTGTGATATTCCCCTTGTTAGAGGATCAGGTCAAACTGGTTCTTTTTTCCTCCATTATTCAATCCTCCATTTTATTTTTTTTTCTCCTTGTCGCTGGAGTATCAGTTTTTTTTTTTTTTTTTTTTTTTTTTTTTTTTTTTTTTTTAATGAAGTTAGTTCCTTGGATTTTTTTAATCCATATAAGTGTTAGTACAAATAGCCACATTATAAATTAATTTATTATTAATTAGTTCGATTTTCCCGTTGTACATTGCGCCTCTTTGCTTTCATGCCTGGAGAGCTATTTTTATTTATTTGTATCTCTCTCTCTATCTCTCTCGCTCTCTCTCTCTAGCTGGTGTTGGGTCCCAGCGGTGTGTTACAGGGAATCAGACCTGGAAAGTGTTACGTGGAGATGTCCACTGTTGATCCTGAGACCATTACAGAGCTCTCACAGGTACGGTTCTACGAAATAAAGCTCTGAGTTTATACTTAGCCTAGGACGCACGTACAGAGGAAACACTCCGACGAGAGGGAAGAAGGAGGGTGAAAGTGTTGATGTTAAGAGGAAGTGGAGGAACTCTGCAGTGAGAGGTTACTCTGGGGTGCTCCAGGGTGTGGAGACCTGAGTCATCGGC
The DNA here is from genome assembly GCA_030068315.1 of Chrysichthys thysi. Lineage (NCBI taxonomy): Eukaryota > Metazoa > Chordata > Actinopteri > Siluriformes > Claroteidae > Chrysichthys > Chrysichthys thysi. The sequence goes on along the minus strand of JAQLOM010000008.1, from coordinate 1,679,440 downwards.
GTGTGTGAGAGAGGTAGAAGTATCCAGAGTCGTGTCGTGCGAGCTGATCTGTCAGTACACCATCTCGTTTAATTGTGTTTATTCTCCGCTCAATGTAGAGACACGTGCTGATATTTTCCCATCATACAGCGTCTTGTGAAGATCCTGTTTAAGATTTGAATCCGGCAAAGACGTACAAATCCAAAGTACACACACACACACACACACCCAACATCTCACCAGCGTCACATGGAGCTTGGACGCTAACCAGGAAGACATTTTCACAACTTTAATAGGTGTTTATGCAGGTGCTGTGCCCAAGTTCCGACAGTCCGACTTACGATTTTTCGAAGTTACGATGACTATTGTGATGCGCTAAAAATTGTAAAATGTTTAAGATTCGCAGGCAGGCATCGTGGGCAGGCCAGCCTAACCACGTATGATGTGCAGTATGTGCGGACAACGCCCGGAAGTACACGGACAGCGCCTTGTGTGACGCCTCACTCTCTCCCGCAGCTCACGGAGTTCCCTTGTGTATCAGTGTACCGTACAGTGCATTACCGCCTTTTTTTTTTTTTTTTTTTTTTTTTTTGGTTCAAGAG
>JAQLOM010000008.1:1524239-1534926 GCA_030068315.1 Chrysichthys thysi | reverse complement strand
ACTTAAATTTTTTTTTTTAACCGGGGTGAGGGGGGGGGGGCAGGGGCAGGAACCTTTTTAGGAAAGAAACAAATTGGAAATCTGTTTTTGTTTGTTTGTTTATTCGTTTGTTTTGGGGGGTGGGGTGTATTTTGTAGAGATGATGATTTTAAAAATCTTGAGTGAGGAATTTGTTTTAGGAAAGAAAAATGTAAGGCCAGAAATCAGGGTTCCTCCTGTTGCTCTGAGCTGAAGGCATTAGACTGTGAGCGGTTTCGTCTGCACTGAGTTGGACACTCATTTCGCTCATTATGAGTAGAAGCACTTTTGGAAATGGGTTATTAAAGAAAGAGCTTTCGGCGTAAGGAAGCGGCTCTGAGGACTGCATGCAATCAGCCGCTTTGCGTGTGTGCATCCCTGCAGTCTCCTGTGAACCATTACGGGAAAGCAGTGTGTGTTTGTCAAGCCTCTGGTGAGCCTGGTGTATGTGTGTGTGTGTGTGTGTGTGTGTGTGTCGGTGTTATCAATCTACACTGAGCTGAAAGCAAAGGTCACTGAGGTGAGCACTCAGGGCCTGGGACTAACAAAGCAGTTACAGTGTGTCACGGTCCACGGCACATGTAAGCGTTTCTTCCAGCTGAACAGAGCGGCTTTTTATACTGTGTAAACAGCGTGGCTAATGATTCAGAAGGGCAGGTCTGAATCGCGCCCTCGCAATTATACACGTTATATGCTTTGTCATCACATTTTACCTTGAATCCATGGATTAAAGTTCATATCTCTTTGGAACTTCACTGGAACACCTCCTGATCTTTGTGCTAATGGTGTGTGTGTGTGTGTGTGTGTGTGTGTGTGTTTCTTTCTTTCCAGCTCCTCTGTCCTCAGTGCTCAGTAAGCGGTTTGGCTTTCGGCCGGTCGTGATGGTCGGAGGCGTCCTGATCAGTTTGGGGACCGTCACCACTGCCTTCACCACATCCATCACACAGATGTACATCACCACAGGCCTCGTTACAGGTACTTGTGCTTGTGTATGTATGCGTGTGTGTGTTCATCCAGGTCATTGAGAAGGGTCTAGTAGCACAAATCCAAATAAACGTCTGTTTCAAAATGGAGCAAGCCATTTTGAAATAAATCCAAAAACTCCATTTGTACTCTGTAACTGTCCCTGTATATATATATATATATATATATATATATATATATATGTGTGTATATATGTATATATTTATGTATGTATCTCAAACCATCATGGGGGTCTGATATTTTGTCTCTCCCGCTATCAGCCTGTCTCTTGAATCCTACCCATGTCTCACCTTGTCTTTTTTCTTATACCCAACAATTTGCCAATGCTAACATTTATTTATTTATTTATTTTTGTATTTATTAAATATCAGCACATTGTAGATTTCCATAGCTTTAATGGCTTTGGATGGAATACTTAATGGTCATACATAATGAATATAGACATCGTTTTTTGTTTTTTTATAGGTAATGTCCCAAAAACTGTTTAGAATGCAGTTTGGGCCATGGGCCATTTGGTACACAGGAAAATAAACGTGTCTAAATATAGTACAAGACGGGAGGTCCTAAACCGCTTAGCGAGACGCCTAGCTAAAGTCCATGGCTTTGGGGGCGGTCCTGAGATCTTCTTGAAAACGGCGTCCTCGGTAAGCGGTCTTCTGTCATCAGGGCATCGCAAGTAATGAGGCTGGTTGGTTCAACTTCCTGCGTAGCGTCAAGTTTCTTGGAGTTGGTCAACGATACATCTGAGACTAAGACTTGTACTTGGGTCACCTTTGTGGTGTGAGTGCTTGAGAGTACTAATGAAAAGAGACATCTCATATTCAGCCCAAACCTGACAGGCAAGGCAAGGTGCAACACCCACTTCCTGTTTTAGCATTGGACAAACAGTATGTCGTGTGTGTGTGTGCGCCTTTTTTTTTTCTGTTCCTTTGAAAATGACTACCATTTTTCCCGAAGGTATTGAGAGCAAGCGAGAGAGGGAGAGATTGCGAGCCTGCCTCATCTGCCCTTCCCTTCTTACACAATCCACTGAGTCATGATTATCTATTAATAGCTAATTTTCCTGTGCAGATTTGAATCCTGAGTGTCAGAATGATGTGAATGGCTAGTCTGATCAGTGCGCTTTTCAGTCCCTGTCGCCGTTCTTCTTTATGTCGACGTGCTGCTAGCTTTCCCCTGACAATCACAAAAACACTTTTATTTCTGCTTAATGGAAAACCTCCTCCAACTCAACAATTTTCTTTCTTTGTCCTCTTGTTCCCTTTTTCCTTTCTTTTTTTGTGTGTGTGTGTGTGTGTGTGTGTCTCTCTTAATTGCAGTTTTCTTTCAGCACAGTCCCCGAAGGCAGCCAGCGGCCGAGCGCTTTAGCGTGACCTGAGCCCGTGCACCGCGGCTGTTATTCTTCCTTTGTGCTGTTTTATTTCAGGCCTCGGTTACTGCCTGTCTTTCCTGCCCACCGTCACCATCCTCTCGCAGTACTTCAACAAGCGCAGGTCGCTCGTCACATCCTTCGCCTCCACCGGAGAGTGTTTCTCGCTTTTCGCCTTGGCTCCAGGTAACGACTGCGCGCTCAGAGCTGAAACCTCTTCAGGCAGTCAATCTGATTAAGCCTAATCATTGGGATTTAGCCTTTAGTCGTATTGGTAATCATTTTCCTTCCATACGGCGGGTTAGTAAGGTGGTGTGTCACTAAGAGCTCCCAAAAACAGCTCCAATATGCCTTGGCGCAGATTCTACACCTTTCAGGTTCTCGTCTATTTTATCAGATGTGCTATTTAAAAAAAACCAAAAACTTTTATGTAAACAACAAAAAAAAACCGACCAAATACATTGAGATGCTACTTGATGCTTTCTGGTCACTAATAAAAAGTGATCGTTCTCGTTTTCTTCCTCATGTTTCAGCCTTCAGCGCTTTAAAAGACCAAATCGGCTGGCGTAACTGCATGATGGTCATAGGGCTCCTACAGGCTTCTGTGATCGGCTGCGGAGCCCTGCTCAGACCAATCGTCATCCAGCCCGAATGTCCAAAACAGGAAGAGGACCTAGAAGGTCCTCAGACTCCTCTTAAAACGGATCCTGAAAACAAATACGAGCTGGAGAACGAGTTCACGCGCACGTCGTTGAACTCCGTCGACTCCGGAGTCCAGTCCATCTCCTCGGGAGAGCAGGACGTGATAGAACCAGACCTGGAGGAGGTGGAGCGAGGTGCGGGCGAGGACGATGACCAGGCGCCGCCTTGCACGCCGCTGAAACAAAAACAGGACAAGGAGGAAAAGAGGAAACTCCTGGATTTTTCCTTGCTAAAAGACACCAGCTTCATTTGCTACTCGCTCTTCGGCCTCTTCGCCACGCTGGGCTTTTTCGCACCGCAGCTCTACGTGATCGAGCTGAGCGTGTCTTATGGGGTGCAGCGCAACAAGGCCACCTACATGCTCTCCGTCATGGCCGGGGCCGAGATTTTCGGCCGCCTGTCCATCGGGTGGCTGATGAACCGCAAGCCCATCCGCAAAATCTACATCCTGCTGATCTGCACGGCGCTCCTCAGCCTGGTGCTCGGACTCTTCCCTGCCGTCTCCTCGCATTTCTGGGCGCTCGCGTCCTGCTGCGCCGTCTGCGGATTCCTGTTCGGGACGGTCGCTTCCTCGCACATCCCCATGTTGGCCGAGGACGACGTGTTGGGCATGGAGAGGATGACCATGGGTGCTGGGGTTTACGTTTTCATCCAGAGCTTCTCCGGACTCGCCGGTCCACCGCTCGCAGGTAAACATGATGGATACATAAAATCATACGTAAATAAGTTTCAACTCGTATTCATGCAGTGAAATTAATTCTACCGGCTCAAGTATGACAGCGACCACTACTTCCTGTTGGAAAATGTTTAGTATTCGGTCATCCAGGGGAAGTCTTAACCACAAATGACGTCTTCATTCATATCCTGAATTGTCCCTGAATGTGTATGTGTGTGTGTGTGTTTTGCGTTTTGCAGGCGTGTTGGTGGACGTGACGCAGGATTACGGTTCGGCATTTTACTCCAGCGCGGCCGGGGTGTGCGTTGGCGCTTTATTCCTCTCACTGGTGCGACCGGCTAAAACCGGATGGAGCTGCTGCAAGAGGGACAGCAAGTCTGTTAAACAGGAACAGGAAGCTATGCCCGATGACTTCCTGGAAGTGGACATCATCCTAGAGGGCAGCGAGGCGACGAGGAACACGACGGCACACGTCTGAGATAACAAATGTACCCGAACACACACGCGCACAAAACTTGAACACGCCACGCAAAGACGGACATTACGAACGCCGATTCCCTTTTTTTTTTTGTGCCTCGATGTCACTCCGCTTGTGTTTGTTTTGGTTTTTTTTTTTTTGTTTAAAAATTTTTTTTACATTTTTTTTTAAGACCAAATGAAACCTCAAGCTGGTGATGCTGCTGTTCACTTTAACGTAGTCTCGTGACGTAGTACTATTTTATGTCGAAGTCGCGTAGCTCTCGGGAAGGGTGAGTGACGCGTTCACCAAGTCGACCCCAGGACCAAGTCGGCAACCGTTGTCTCCTTTTTTCCTCGTTTTATCCGTCAAAACACACTGCAGTATTGAGAGAGAGAGAGAGAAACAAATAAAAACTAGACGTATTCCCCTGCAGACCGACGTTTGTACGCGTTACTTTTTTTAAGCTCTGAGAGAAAAAGACAAAAACAAGCTGCCTCTCGTGACGCAACCTCATCTAGCCCGCCCCTGGCTCGGCGCTGTATTTATTTAAAATGGACATATTTTAAAAACGTCAACTCAGTGAGAAGTACGGAATCATGCAAAGTGGTTTAATTTAAATAAATAAATAAACAAATAGGGTTTATTATAAGCTTGACACCGGAAAAAAGCGGGTGAGGTCATTAATATGGGGCGGAGTTACGGTCAGATAGCTGAAACAGTACGTGACGATGACCTGACGACGTAAAAAATGAAATTTCATTACATTGGAAGTTCTCCTCACTTGTGTTAAATGATAAGAATTTGCCTTTGAGGTCACTTAGCCCCGCCCACTCTGATTTACGTCTTCTGTGTTTTTGCCTTGTTTCCCAAGGACTCTAGGGCTTTCCAAAGCCTTATGAGATTCCAATACGATCTGGTTACCACGTACCGATCGACTCTTGTTGCTAAAACTCATGATTGATTGCATGGTTTGAAAGAAAGAAAGAGAAAAAACAACGAAGGACAAGAATACGGACACGATTATGTCCACGTAGATAATGTTTGCTACGTTAATCTGTTATTTGGTTTCTGTTGACAACAAAAAACAAAAAAACAAACCATCTCTCGATAGGAGTGATGTATTATAACGAAATGTGAGCAAAAATAATTGGTATTAAATATGTATTTCCTGGAATGAAATCAGAGCTTGTCCATTTTTCTAGAAAAGTACCTTTGCGATCAAAGCACGCTGCATGACTTTGTTCACTTCTCAGCAGATGAATAGCCAGCATTTTGAACTTAAGAGGCTCTATTTGTGTTTTTCCTACTACAGTGTGTGTGTGTGCGCGCGCGAAGACACACAACACTGTAGACATCATAGCTGATCTGCCACTTATATCCGAACCGCCACTCTGACCGGGGGACAACATGACGCATGACGAGGCAGCACGGTCTCGAGACCAGATCTAAACCATGGGCCTCTGATGTCGTGTGTTGTTTTTGTTTTGGTTTTGTTTTTATTTTTTGCTTTTTTTTTTCCCTCTCTCAAACATTCCAGCTTGCACTTGTTTTGTCGAACAGACATACAGGTTCGTTTGTTTGTTGTCGCTTAGAAGGAACCCTTAGAGGAACCCTTTGCTGTCTTTCTACCTTCTGGGGAACCTCTAAGGAGCCTTAGGGGACAGCCTGTGACAGATGTTGCCTGTCTTATGAGCAATGCACAGCCAGATGCTCACAGTGATAACGCTGCACATGTTGGACGCGCTAATGTGTATACTCTCACACACGTTCTTCATATTATTACGCTCCGGGGCGATCCAGCGACACGTCTTCCATGTTGTTCATTTCTTTTTCTTTGTTGTAAAAATGTTTAAAGGATGAAGAATGAATGTAGCAACATTGTGTTTTTATATATATATATATATATATATATATACTTTGACTTATATTGGAAATCCGTTCCTACGATGCAACGTAACGCGATTTTCACCGTAAGTCAGAACTCACATACTGTACATAAGCACCTACGTGTGGCGAATGTAAACAAAGCCGTCTTACTCGTATAGCGGTGCGTGACGACGTATCCGTCCGCTCCGCTCGCCAACTGGTTCCCGCGCGAAATTTGTCTTAACGTCGCAAATGCCATATGTCGGAACGATGGAACAAGACTTTCTTAATAAATTTTTGGGAGATGGCGACGTAGCCACGAAATGCCGTAGGTCGAGGACGTTGTAAACTGAGAACCTGCTGTGTGTGTGAATATATACATACATACATACATACATATATATATATATATATAAATCTTGAGTCACAACACAAATCAAAATATTTATTTTGCTATTTAATCCATGTATTTTCATTCATTCGCGAACTTGAAGACCTTCTGGGCGAGAAACAACGGGACTCACGAAACCTATGATGGCTGTAATACTTGTTTAACGTGCCCTTCGGTGGTGTCACCGTTTCGTCCTGGCTCTACCGTAGCGCATACTGTGAGCAGTCACTTGAAGATCGTTTGAAGGCCCTGCTGTTTAACAGAAGCAATAAAACTTCGAATTTCTGAACAGCGGAAGTGAAATAACCGTCGCTTTACTCGGCTGGCTGGTCAGGCAGGCCTGCTGGTCAGCACCTCATGTTGTGACGGTGTCTAAATCTCACGCACATTTTTCCGAACGTACCCTCTGACTTTGCCGAAGGACACGTTAAAAGCCGTCTCGGGACGTGGGGATGGATTAGACTTGAACCCTGATGCACACGGACTATGATTTGAGCGGCTTTTTGATTTATTGTATTTGGTCTCAGCCATACTGTTATGATTGCACTATATGTTTTAATGTTTTACATCACAAGGGGCATCTCAATCCTGTTGTCTTAGTTCCTGATTGTTCTTTTCTTTTCTTTTCTTTGTTTTTTAAATTGTGTGCAATGAAACCAAAACCGCAACGTCGAGTCTGCCTCTGAAATGCTGCAACTGCTGTACTGCAATTAGATCCATGATCGATTTACAGGGGAATAAACTCTGTTATTAGTTTTACACCCTGTCGGGTTTTCTTTCTTTCTTTCTTTTTTTGCTCCAGCGTGCACACCTGAATAACCCACGACGTCAAACGGTCCCATTATCATCGAAAGGTCAACAGCTCTGATATCAAACGTGCATTCATGTCAGGAAACGACAGAAAAGGACGTGGAGGAGGGGAAGCGTTTCAGACCAAGTGGTTCAAAAGGATCGTTTTGCACATAATGAAACGTAAAACTGTTTATTATGTGAGGAATGAAACTTTTCTGGGGGTTTGGTGTGGTGCTGGTGGGGGTAGTGAGGGGGGTGTGAAAGGAGAATAATCAGTGCCTCTCTTTCTTCTCACTTGAAATAAATAAGATTAAAAATAATAATAATAATAATAATAATAATAAATGCAGCTTATTAGCTTTACAGAAACACAAACACTGTAAACCACTGAAACAGGAAACACCTTTCATACGTCTTCTTCGGTCCTGGACATTTGTGCCGCTCCAGCACATTTCATGTGGTTGACGTTTCCGTAACTACAGCTACAGTGCTTGAAAGTTTGTGAACCCTTTACAATTGTCTACATCTCGGCTTAAATATGACCTGAAACATCATCACATTTTCACACAAGTCCTCCAAGTAGATAAAGAGAACCCAGTTAAATAAATGAGAGAGAAAAAAATCACTTAAAAATAAAATGTATTTTATTCCATTGTTAAGATTAACTTCGTATTCTGTGCTTGTTTTTCTTTTCGTTTTCTTTTTTTTGGGGATTTTGGATAGTTCATATTTCATACATATAGGAATATGAGCGCTTGGTCACTTTCACTGCTTTGGGGTTGTGTGTGTGTGTGTGTGTGTGTGTGTGTGTGTGTGTGTGTGTGTGTGTGTGTGTGTGTGCGGGGCGGGGGTAAAAGTGTGTGTAAAATATCTAAACTTAAATTTCAGTATTTGTGATGGAATTATTAATGCGTCAGAAATTTGATGTACTTAAAAGCATTGTCAGAAGTTTATTTACAGAGCGCATTTAAAAGGACAGACGCTGAGCCAGAGGGCTGTGCAAGAAAAGACATCAGACTGAGACACACACACACACACACACACACACACACACACACACAAAAAACAGCAATAAACAGATAATTGAAAGTTAGACATTAGGGGAAAGAACAATTAACCACTTCTTCACACAAAAACAAAATAATATTATTATTATTATTATTATTATTAATCAGTAATGTGTATATAAATTATGTGATTTCAGTCACAAAAAATAAACTTTTCTGTAAAATGAACCCCTCAATTTGAGTCAAAGTGCTGTAAAATAAACTACCAACAATGGTACTAAACAGGTCATTACAGATCAGACTATTACCGCCACCCCACACCCAATTATACTACTACACCACCACCATCAACAACAACAACAACAGCAGCAGGGTGGCACGGTGGTGTGGTGGTTAGCGCTGTCGCCTCATAGCAAGAAGGTCCTGGGTTCGATCCCCGGGGTCAACATGGATGCCTATCTGTTTGGAGTTTGCATGTTCTCCCCGTGTCTGTGTGGGTTTCCTCCGGGTACTCCGGTTTCCTCCCACAGTCCAAAGACTCCCAAAGGGGATTAGGCTGATTGGCGACTCTAAATTGGTCGTAGGTGTGAATGGTTGTCCATCTCTGTCTGTGCGTTGCCCTGCAGTGGATTGGTGACCTGCCCAGGGTGTAACCCCGCCTCTCTCTCGCCCCAAAGTCAGCTGGGATTGGCTCCAGCTTCCCCCACAGGATTAAGCACCAGAAGATTAATAATAATAATATACGGTAAAGTATTAACAAATTATGTAATTTCCTATAATAAAAAAAACCCCAAAACAATCTTGTGAGCATATTAGCGAACACCTCAGTGTCCATGCTTACAGCAGGAGATCTATTTACTCTAGTATAAATGTATACAGAAACAGAAGTATAAAGTTTTTAAACTGGTTTCAACATGTAAAAACTTTGGCGATGAGGGATTAGGCAGTAAAACAAAAACAAAACAAAAAAACCCTTTCACTTTTCCCCCTTTTTTTTCTCTCCTCCGTCCTCCCTCCTCCAAGCAGGAACACTGGGCACACAGCTGTTATCCACCCTGCTTGGGATGCCAGTGTAATGCAGTAAGAGTTCAGTTTTAAGGTTGACGTGCTGTTTGATTTTTACCCAAAAATGTACCTTGTGTGCATGTGTGTGCCGTCTTATTTCAGTTCCTTCAGTCGGGATTGCAGCGCTGTGCTGCTGCTCGCCAACATCTGTGTGATGGCCTTCTGCAAACGTATCACACTACAGAAGAACAAAAGTTTTAAAAACATTTACCAGGTAGAGAAAACACTCACTGTGAATCCCAAAGGTATGGTGATTTAGCTTTTTTTTTTTTTTTTAAACATAATTTAAAATTATGTATCATGTCAAGTATTTTTTCCCTTTTGTTTTTTTGTTTTTTTTTTAATTGTCCGTCCTGTCATATAGTTTATGGACTTTAGCAGTGTGTTTTACTGTATGTTCTGTTTTGACGCACAGTACCGTCCAAAAAGTCTTCGACACCCTCAGTTTAACACAAATTTTGTCTGAGGGCTTTATTTTATGACTTCTGTATTATTTGGTGCACCATCCAGCCTGGACAATTCCATGTCAGACTGCTAGAGGGCACCATCCCTGTTCTTCAGTTCTTCAGGACGCACTGATTTCCTGTCTGTCACAGGAAGTCGCAGGAGAGCCATAAAAAACAAATCAATCATTAAAATAATAAAAAAAAATTATGATTAATTAGCCTTTAATTGGACATTATGTATTGTAAAGCTGCTTTGCGACAATGTTCTGTTGTTAAAAGCGCTATACAAATAAAATTGAATTGAATTGAATTAAAAAAATAAATGTGTGTGTGTGTGGGGGGGGGTAATTAAATAAATAATAACAATAAAATGAAAAAGAATATCTAAAAACATAAATAAAATAATTAACAAAGGAAAAGAAAAGAATATGAAAATTAATGCTGTTCCTTATTGCTAGTGTTATTAACCTAAAGGTGCTTTAATGATGGATTCGTCTTGGCAGGTGCTCACTTATGTAACCAGATTATTATACTTTGTGTATTTTTTTTTTTTTTAGCCCCCCACCTCTAAAACTGATTCTTTGTATTCATCACTGTGATTAATAGGTTCCAGTTTACAAATGAAGGTATAAATCTTCCTCACGTGATTTTTTAAAACTTGGTTTAAATTTTTTTTTACTTCACAAAAACCTCCCAGTTTAACCGAGGCGTGTAGACCCTTATATCCATCGGAATATTTGTTTTCACCATGCAACACATTGGTCTGTGCTTGAACGGGGTATTTATACTCTAGCTGTTGGTTCCCAAAGTGATACAATATGAGAAATGCTCACCCATCAGCGATGGCGACAGAGTCCGGGTCGGGCGGTGGAATGATGAAGCACACACCAGGAGCTACCAGGGTGCGACCG
>JAQLOM010000008.1:1489023-1499587 GCA_030068315.1 Chrysichthys thysi | reverse complement strand
TTCAACTGTTATACGCTTAGGCTTCTTACTCTCACTACCATTTCCACTTTCTTGGGACCCGTAATGAAGCTTATAGACCAAAAATGCAGAGAGAAACAATGAAAAAATGCGTTGAACACGTTCACACCATGAGTGCTTGACCGGGACTGAATGTTTGTGGCGTGAAGCGTGGGTCGGCTGGTTGTACGTCAGGTGAGGATTTCTTCGTCGTTCAGTACAAAATCTGTTTGGGGAATTTAGTTCATACGTCGATTTGTTCACCATCCGACGCTTTCGTGAGCCGAGGGTCCACTGTATAAGTAAGGGCAGGGTGATGGGACAATATAATATTAACACTGATGTACAGTATTTAGTCACAATGCACTTTTTCTGAGAGATGATATCATTTTATTACATTTATTTCTATACAAGCTGACCGGAAACAACTTGGAACAATTTTGTGAATTTATTTATTATTTGTTTGTTTTTGTTTGTTTCTTTATTTTCAGTTGTATTTTTAAATAAAAAAAAATATATGTATATATGCGCAAATATATAATCGACTTGTTTTTAACGATAACATAAAATGTATTACTTTGCTCCTAGAGTGTGAACACGCCTGTACACCATGATTGATGCGCATCATGTGTTGGAGAAATTTCTCTGAATATTGTGACATGATATTTTTGGAATATTGCTCTGTGCTAATTTGGGGTGTACAGAAACGTACTGTATGACCAAAAGTATGTGGACACCCGACCAGCGCGGCCTCCATGTCTGACCTCACTAATGCTCTTGTAGCTGATTCCACACAGCGTGGAGACTAAATTTGGAGTGGGGATGTTCAAGGTCACATGGCGGACGTGATGCTCAGGTGTCCACAAACTTTTGGCCATGCGTGTATTATATAGCAAGCTTAAATTAAAAAAATATTAATAATTTAAACACACTCTCGGAGTGTACCTTTGGCGGTCGTGAGATCCCGAGCATTTGTTTTATGATCATCTGAGACACTTGAGTGAAGGCTCTGAAATGTCCCGCAGGTGATTTCGGCGCGTAAAGGCGAGTTCGAGACGGGGTTCGAGAAAGGAGGCCAGACGCGAGAGCACGCCATGCTGGCCAAAACGGCAGGAGTCAAACACCTGATCGTCCTCGTGAACAAAATGGACGACCCCACTGTGAACTGGAGCTTGGAGAGGTGAGGGCGGCTTGAATGCGTGTTTTTCAACAGCTTGGAAATCCGTATCTCCTACACCGCTGATTACGGTTGGAGCGAAAGTCTTTAGGGAGGTAGATCTCCAGGAGCAAGGTTTATTTGTACCTAGTGCGCTAGCTGCCCTCTTGTATACTTTAATCCTCTGAAAATGTGCCGTTTCATCAGTGCCGTCGTGAATGTTTCTCTGCAGATACGAGGAGTGTAAGGAGAAACTGGTGCCATTTTTGAAGAAGGTGGGCTTCAACCCCAGGAAAGACATTCATTTCATGCCATGTTCAGGACTCACAGGGGCCAACCTGAAGGAACCAGCCGAGCACTGCTCCTGGTACACGTAAGTGCAGAACAAAACGCTTCACATGTTGCGACACGGCACGGTCGTGTTCTCTTAGCTGTCGGAGCAGCGCTAACAGGAGTGCAGGTTTGAAGCTTGAAGCACTGTTTCTAATGCATAGTCGTTTCTATGGTAACGGCTCACCTCTGTCCGCCATGTCGTTGATTTGATTATTTTCCTGCCACGCCTCCTTCTCGCATGATTCACTGACTATTTGATCACTCGTCTGAAACTAAACTAAAATCTCTCTGTTTGTGTATTTACAGAGGATTACCATTCATTCCACACCTGGACAGTTTGCCAAATTTCAGCAGATCCAGCGACGGACCAGTCAGGTTACCGATTGTAGACAAATACAAGGTGACGTTTTCTTTTTCTTTTCTTTTTTCTTTTTTTTTTTTTAAAGCTTTAAAAAACAAACAAAAAAGAAAAAAGTTTTCTCATATTGCCGTGTTTTTACTTGCAAAATGTGTTTCTGTTAGGCTTAAGTGCTTTGTGGTGAATAGTTTTTCATGATTTACATCATTTAGATCTTGCTAATTAACCTCATCTCACTAGCATGCTGTCAGACCATCAGACAGACTGGGCTCATGCAAGCCCCGCCCACTTTTAATTAAAATCCACTATTTGTTGTAGATTTGTGCTGCAGATTGTGGCAACAAGACCAGCGTTCAGCTCGTAGAAACGCACCGTGAGCGTACTGCAGCGCATTCTTGCGTTTAACGCGACGTCAGACTATTTAATCATGGTCATTTTGTGGACCGATTAATAAGAATCAAATGCGTGAATATGCTTGATTTTTAAATTTTTTTTAATAAGGATCAGACCGCATTACTTCCTCTTAAGTACTCCGAGGCTCTCCAGACCCCGGAGAGGAGTTGTGTATGACATAAATGTACATCAGGAAACCACAAACATGAAGCGTTTTATACAGTTTATCAGCGACCAGAACAGCAGAATGTATAAAATGCTAGTGTTGTGTTGTATTCTAATGATTTCATTCTTCTCCAGGACATGGGCACTGTGATTTTGGGCAAGTTGGAGTCGGGATGCATCAGCAAAGCCCAGCAACTTGTAATGATGCCCAACAGGGTAAGATCATCTTCACAGTGGATAAAATAAGTACAGGGATACTGCAGCTTGCGTTGTTTCGAGTTACGTCAGCTTCGAAGATACGGCGTTTCACTTATATATATGGTATACAGTATAAAATCATTAAGGAAGAAGGAAATTGGAATAATACAGTATGTTACTGTATGATCAGGTGATGTTCATGGTTCTAATTTCTATCGCTCGACGGCGTTAGTTTTTCCGGTAGCGGTTTTTAGCGCGGTTAATTCGACTTAATGTGCGTCCTCTGGATCCAGTTAATGACATGAGCTGAGGTATCCCTGTATTTAGTAAACACTGTTAAGTAGTGTTGATGCAATTCTGTGACTAGGTTTAAATATGCCGTGTGTGTGTTTATGTGTATAGCACACTGTGGAGGTGCTGAGCTTGCTTTCAGATGACGTAGAGACGGACGACGCAGGACCTGGAGAGAATCTGAAGCTCCGGCTTAAAGGCATCGAGGAAGAGGAGATCCTTCCTGGCTTCATCCTGTGCACTCCGGAGAACCTCTGTCACTCGGGACGCACCTTCGACGCACAGGTAAAAAAACCAAAATTAGTCTGTTTGATTATTCTGCTAATTATCTTAAAGTGCGTCATCAAGCCAGAGGCATGGGCTACGTCCCAAACAGCCAAACAAAGCCGGAACGGAACGCACCACCTGTTTTGGAGCGTATACACCTGTTTATGGCTGCTGTAAATGTCTAGCTATTAATTTATGTTGATGCTCTAGCCCCGCCCCTTTTTGCAACATGTGCTGCAGTCAGTTGCACCTGGAAAGTTCAGAGTTGTTGTTGTGTTTGGTTTGGTTTTATCCCCCAAGTGCTTGAGTTTAGGGTAGAAAGATAAGAAAGATAAGTGATGATGGATAATATACAAGATTGGTCAGCAAGATATGAGACTGTGCTCTTACTTCCGTTAATTAAATTTGGGATGAAATCAACAGAATTGGGTAACAAATGTAAACTTGTTAAAGCACCTTGTCACTCACTACAGGAAAGCCGGAAAGATTTTTTTTTAAGGGAAATTTGTTTGCCGTTGACTGTGTCCGCCATTTTGTTTCGATGTCCGAAATCTCCGGCAAGGTGGGTGGACTTCCTGACTTGGAATTCCGACTTGCGAGTGCGCTGAATGTCCAAAAAGTATTAGGCGTGTAGCGATATACCGTGCGTTGATGAATTGCAATACAAATTTATGACGATTTGAATTGACAGACATAAAATAAAACCGTGTATAATTGTTTTTCCTAGCTGTAATTGCGTTATTTAGACATCAGAGGGCGCAAGAGCACGCAAAAGCAGAAGTGCACGGGCACCATTGGTGGAAGAAACACTTTACAATTTTTTTTTTTTTTTTTTTTTTTTTAAATATTAATATTTTAGTTAACGGGTTACTATATTTCACTCTCTACCCTTTACAGATGTTTGTATATAATTATTGTTGGTGATTTAAAAAAAAATCTTTTTTTTTTTTATTTAACAAAAGGGATATTTGACAAAGAAGATGAATATGAAAAATTATGCATTTTTGTAATGAAATTTGCTTTTAATGTTCAGCATTTTTTTTTTTTTTTTCAAAAATATTGTGGCCAAATCAAGTTGTGCCCACCATCATGAATCGAATCAAATTGTGAATATGGTGAATCATCCATGCCTACTCAGAAGTTTTAATAAATGCGAATAATACTGAAAATGTTTGTTTGTCTGTTGGTTTGTAAGCGAGTCCTCAGAAGTCCGTATTCCATCACGTTCATAACATTTTCTACTTATTGTTCCTTTTTGTTTTCAGATTGTCATCATCGAACACAAGTCCATCATCTGCCCGGGCTACAACGCAGTCCTCCACATTCACACCTGCATTGAGGAAGTGCAGATCACGGTATAAAAACACACACACACACGTGTATATAATAATATATAGTCATTATAAGCGATACATAGATGGAGGAAAACCCACATGGCTCAGGTGTCAATTATAAATCTAAGAACTTCATGTTGTTGAGATATTAAGCGTCCATCTTTTCTTTTCATAGAAACATTCATACGGGTTGCCAGATTTTATAAAATTGTTCTTAAAGTGCAGTTCCTCAAATGATGCACTCAGTGATTCATTGATTCGATGCAGGTGGAAATTTCATGGCTGGTTGCCATATTGGTTCATGTGGTGTGTGTGTGTGTGTGTGTGTGCTTGTAGGCCTTAATTTGTTTGGTGGACAAGAAGACGGGTGAGAAGAGCAAGACGCGACCTCGCTTCGTCAAACAGGACCAAGTGTGCATCGCTCGCCTCCGAACCGCCGGGACCATCTGCCTCGAGACGTTCAAAGACTTCCCTCAGATGGGTCGCTTCACCCTGCGGGACGAAGGTCAGTACTGCGCGTGTAGCGCAGACCCTGTGCACTCCCCGACCACTTTATTACGAACATCTGTGATGCAATTTGTGGAAATTTCCGATAAGGGCTACGGCAGGTAACAGGTATCGTCTATGTCAAACATCAGCGTGAGGTGGAAAAATGTGATGAGTGACTTAGAACTTCGCAAATATGTACGTATGTGTATATATAATATATATCTCTCTAATGAACAATAGCCTGTGGCGACGGTGGCAAGGAAAAATCTCCCTGAGACGACAAGAGGAAGAAACGTTGTGTGTAAGCTGTGTTCCAATATCCATACTTTCTGTACTTCCTATGATTAGTTTGAGTCCGCAGGGCGTTCCCATTACGATTGCCGTGAAAATAAGTGTCCTGTAAGGACCCGGATGGTGTCCTTATAACGGTCAAATCTTGGAGTGTGGAACAATGTACACTTTTCGCACTGAACGGCCGCCAGCTTAGCCACGTAGCGGAAGAGGCGGACCCACCTCGGCTCGAAAAAGAAAAGAAAAGAGGCTACCGGAACGGATTTTCTATGCAGCCTGCGTTAGCGGAGTCATTTTGCAAGCTAGAGATCTGTGAAGGGTTAAAAATCTGTTCGCTGTTCAAAGTCGGGGATGATTTTTGGCGGGATGACGAGCCGCGGTGACAGTCGTGATTGCAATTTCCAGTAAGTGCACCATGGAGTAGGCAGTTTGGAACGACACTTACCTACTGAAATGTGCGCACTTAGTAAGTACGGCCAGTGTACTACGTGTAAGTGTACTCATGAAAGTATGGATATTGGAACACAGCACTGATCTCTTTTTTTAAATCTTTATCTGTCCCGTTTTGGTGAGTCTGACGCTCACCAATGACGTGTTTTTGTTTTTTTGGTTGGTTGTTTTTTCATTCCCCCTCCGCCTTTCTCCAAGGCTTGCACCATGGACAAGCTAACCAAACTATCCTTTCATGTCCCCTGTATTGTCCAGTCTGCATTATGGTGTGTTTCTACATTTATTCCAACTGATTTTTGTCTCCATTTTCCCTTTTTTTTTGTTTTTGGGTTTTTCTCTTGCAGGAAAGACCATCGCCATTGGGAAAGTGTTGAAGCTTGTTGCGGAGAAAGACTGAAAAGTTCCATGCAAGCATGCGCGAGAGAGAGTGTGCGTGTGTATGTGTGTGTGCGTGCGTGCGCGTGTCTGTGTGTCGTGGAGAAGCAGAACGTCAAAGAGAGGTGGGTGCGCGACAGGAGCGACGCGTCACCCAGCCTTCCCACCCTCCTGAAGAACCAGCTCGTGAAAGAACAGCAACTTCTCTATCCAACATGGAATTCGTTTTTAAACAAAGAAAAAAAAAATGGGGGGGGGGAATGAAAAGAAAGAAAGAAAAGAAATCGAGTTCACACGTTGTCAGCTTTCTCATATTGAGAGCTCAGCAGTGCCATTTTGTGGGGGTTTTTTTTTTGTTTGTTTTGTTTTTTTTTCCCTTCCCGGTCTCCCTTCACCAGACTCGCAGGAGATGGTTGTGTTTATTGACGTTTATTTTATTTTATTTTATTTTCCCTCTTTCCACCAGAGGAATACCGTGTGCGGCGAAGACGGCGTTAAGAGTACAAATGGGGACCAGCGTTCGCTTGTGTAACCGTCACGTTTGAAATGATCGACCGGTCAAAGCCGGAAAAATTATGACCCGTCAGTATCTCGGCTGTATCGTCTCCCTGCGCTTATGTACGCCATGCACACACACTTTGGTTTCTCTTCTCATAGCGTTCTTGCAGAGCACACGCCTGCGCTCACATGTTATTAAAGCAAACTTCTATGACAATAAAAATATTAAATTGGGGAAATTCTAAGGTTATTGTTGC
This sequence comes from Chrysichthys thysi, assembly GCA_030068315.1. Lineage (NCBI taxonomy): Eukaryota > Metazoa > Chordata > Actinopteri > Siluriformes > Claroteidae > Chrysichthys > Chrysichthys thysi. The sequence goes on along the minus strand of JAQLOM010000008.1, from coordinate 1,492,735 downwards.
ATGGAGTGAGTTTCTTTGGTTTGGGGTGTGTCTGATGAGGGGTTCAATTGGACTAAATCGTCGTAGCAGAACACTTTAATCACGGCGTTTTAACGTGCACAGTGATCATGGGGCAGGTGTTTAGTGCATGGGATCCTGAAGTGCAGGAAACACCGTACGGTAGCTTTACAGTCCAGATTGTACATGGTTTATTAATCATTTAGTACTTAGAGGTATACAGTGAACCGCCGCCTATTGTGGTTCACCTATCGCGGGTTCAGGGCATTGCGGATTTTCAAATTTTGATTCGCGGAATTTTTTGGCTTTCGCGGGACTCTGGAATATAAAATATTTTAACCGTTAATTCAAACTTTAAAAGAACATTTAAATCGAATGCACTGTAAAATCCACGATAGGTGAACCGCGATATTGTGGGGGTTCACTTTATTTAGGTACTAGGGTTAGGCCGTGAAAACATTTGCGATTCTCTCTGAGTTGAGTTCTTTCCAAACAGCTGCGTGTTCAGCTCATTCATGTGCATGCAGTGTGTTTTTCATTTTAATTCATTTTCATTTCCATTCCTATGCTGGATACAATACACAATTTATATTTTACGAACTTCTTTGTCAACAAAGGTCGGTAGATGCTTGACGATCTCATTCGTATGTGCATCGACATGTCCTATTCCAGATTTATTCCCCCTTTTTGGATGATCCTAATATCCTCCCTCAGTCTTCTGAGAAGGCTCACTTGCTAGTCTTCTGCAGCTGAATCCTGTTGGGGGGGGTGGTGGTGCTGGAGCCAATGCCAGTTTACTTCGGGTGGGCGAGAGGCGGGGTTACACCCTGGGCAGGTCGCCAATCCAGCGCAGGGCGACACACAGAGACAGACAACCATTAACACTCACGGTCAAACCTACGGCCAATTTAGAGTCGCCAATTAGTCTAATCCCCTCTGTGTATGTCTTTGGATGGTGGGAGGAAACAGGAGTACTCTGAGGAAACCCACACAGACACGGGAAGAAGATGCAAACTCCACACAGATGGGTGGCCAGGTCAACCCCGGGGACCTTCTTGCTGCAAGGGAACGATGCTAACCACCACACCACCGTCCTGCCCCCTTCTGAGAAGGCTTTCCCTCAGATTTTGGTGTGTGGCTGTTTAGAATTGTGTTCATTCAGCCTCAGGTTAAGTCAAGCAGAGCTTTTATTCTCCTCACGGCCGTGTTCTTTGTACAGTACGCCGTGAGATGAAATGATGTTTCTCCTGGAGCCAAAAGTGCGAAATACAAGTAGCTGGCATTCCAGTTCATGCCAAAGGTGTTCAGGGATGCTGAGATCACGGATCTCGGCACAGCTCACAAACATGTTCTGCACTATCGTGTGCTTCGGCACTTTTCTGGGAGCAGTCTGTGGGAGGTTCACAAGTGCTGGTGTGATGGTCAGGTGTTCATGAACTTTTAGCCTGATTCTGTATTTGGTGGGATTACTGCTCTTCCCTATCACATGTTTAAAAGAAATGTTTTGCCTTCAGAAAAGCTGCCTTGCTGAGCAGGGCCATGCAAAAATCCATTTGAATATCAAATGTGTGAAGTAATGAATGTGTTTCCAGGAGCATGAACACAGTCTGAGCAGATAAAATGTTATGTAAATGAAGCATGAAGGATTTAATTGACTTCATTTAGTACATTATTTACTTTATTGTTTTACTTACACTTATATCAAGGTATTTTAAAATGGAAAAGGAAAATTTATTTGAATGAGGCGACTCTTTTATTCGGATCTTTGAGTCGGCTCTTGAGAGTCAAATCCAATGAGTAAGCCGTTTGTTTTCTTTCTTTTTTCTTATATATATATATATATATATATATATATATATATATGCATGCAACTGTAAGTCTTAAATAATTTCACCCCAAACTTTATCCTGTTTATTTAACACAACGCCTCGCGTGCATTTGTTTGGGAGCCGAAAGAGTCGAGTCTTCTTGGTGAACTGAATCAAATGTTCTGACTCAGGGAAACGACCCGTAATTCCTGCACTAGCCGCAAGGCCTTCTGGGTAAGTAGTAGGGGTGAAAAGTCTACAAATAAAACATAAGCAAGAATTTTTAATATGACTAAAAAAAAGAACCTCCCCCCCACCCCGTTGAAATAAATCATATGTGGAGCGGCGATATCTTACTAAATATGTTTTTAAAACAAATAAATAAATAATACCTTTTTAGAGAGTAATACTGATGGTTTTTTTTTTCATACGGCTAAAAAACAAACATGAGTCTATGATCACATTTTTTATTAGAATCAAATAAAACATTTTGGAAATCCCCGTAAAATTATATATTTTATATTATCTTTTTTTTATCCCTGCTAAGCTAAGATTCCCCCGCGATTCCATTGAGAAATAATTAGTAATAAAAATAATTAAAAAAACTTTAATCGTCGACGCCTGTAACCGCTTTGTTCCGCGTTGTCACTGCGTTGTCCCTCTGACCAATCAAATCCCTTCTCTGAATGACAACGCGTTACGAATGGCCCAATGACGGTCGGCCTTGGCGTCACCCAGGAAGTCCACGAATACTGGCCGATCACCAAGCTATGCGGTTTCCCGGTTTATTCTGGTGTATGACTTGAAGATCGCAGGATCACGAGGCCGCGTTTCAGTTGTTCCCCGAGTGAACATCAGATTCTGGGAGACGGAACTGAGCTGAGGAGAAGCGTCCCTCCGCTCCGCTCTTTTGTCTAAAAGTGTCGCTTTTTGTTTTTTTTTTTCTTTTACATTTTATCTTGTTATAAATTCGTGGCACTAAAGCCGTGTTAAAACCTAACAGATCTACAGAGAAAGATAGATCCAGAAAAGGTTTCCGTTATTTGATCAGCTTTGGGCGTCAGAGCAGAAGTCGGGAACATTTTTGTCAAGTTGTGGTAAGTCGCGAGCGCTTAGCTTCGACGGCTAACAGTTTCACCTCAGCGGTTTTTACCTGACAGGAAAAAGTCCCTAAATGGCATTAAATACACTTAGAACTAAACTTTAACGACTTATCACGACGCCCTGCAGTGTTAACTTCGGCTTACTATCAGAAAATAAACATAGTTTTTAAGTGTTGCATTTAAACGCTTAAGTCAAGTCTGAATATTTTACTATTTTCACGACTGGAAAATTCCAAACCGCTTTGACTGGACCAAAAAAAAAAACCCCCAAAAAACAAAAATAAATAAATAAAAAAAAATAGAACAGAAATTAACCACAAAGTTGCTCAAACTGTGTGTCGTGGTGACACCACTGGTGTATTCAGAGAAACGTAGTCTACATTAAACTTTAATTTAAAGGAGTTTAAAATGGTAAAATGTTCAAGTTTAAGTGCACTAATGTATTTTTATCCTTAATTTACATGACTTATCATCTTATATATTTATCTATCTATAAAACAGCATTTTAATTCGAAATGCAATTCGATTTGGAGTTTTTTTTATTTCCATTTACCTTTTAGATTTTTTGTAAATATATATTACAATACTTTTATTTATATATATATATATATATATATATAGTGTGTGAGTATATTAATATATATTACAGTGGAACCTCTGGTCACAAACTTGACCTGTTCCGAGACTGTTCCTGACCCGATTCAATCAGTGTTTTCCATTGAAATGCATGTAAATCCAATGAATGTGTTTCAGCCTCAAAACATGTTTTTAAAGTGTATTATGGGTTTGTGTGGCAATAAAACA
>JAQLOM010000008.1:1469599-1479956 GCA_030068315.1 Chrysichthys thysi | reverse complement strand
TGGAAATGGTAGTGAGAGTAAGAAGCCTAAGCGTATAACAGTTGAAATAAAGAAAGAAGTAATCGAAAAACGCCACCATATCCCTCCGCCACCGTCCACCTACGCCAGCAACTACGTCTTCACCGCAAAGGGAACGTGCCTTAAAATCATCTGTTTTATTTCATTTAGGTTTATTTTTCTATCATTAAGGTGATTTTTAATTTTATTCTATGTTTTATTGCAGCACATAAACCCATAATACACTTTAAAAACATGTTTTGAGGCTGAAACACATTCATTTCAAGGGAAACGTTGATTCGGGTCACAGAGTCTCAGAACGGATTAAATTCGTGAGCCGAGGGTCCGCTGTAATTGGAAATATCAGATAATCATGATTACTTCCATGATATTTTCACTTGGTGAGATGCAGGACGTGCTCTTGTAGGAAGACGGTTAAAGGTTAAATTAATCACTGCTCTTATGTGCCACTTTGGTTTCTTTTTTTTTTTTTTTTCTTTTAAACCTCAAGTGAATTAAATAAAATTTCCTGCAAGGCGTCTAAATGAGTTATTAAAAGGAATGAAAACCAGCATGAAGGTTTCTGATTAAATACGTCACCACGTGAGCTCCTGTTAACAATCAGTGTTTCACGTTTCATTTAATCCTCTTATTTGACCTCCAGTCAGACATCCTCGTCTTATTATTTATTTTATTCCCAGTGCAGCAGAGCGTGAAGGGCCTGTGAAGTACACTTTAAGCAAATCCTCATCACACGGTGCGACTTGTACAACTTGTTCTCCGACACACGGACATCCCAGCAACCGTAACCGCCTTAGAAACCTGAGCGCCAAAGTAAACATTAGCGTGTTTGAGTGTGCACGCAGGATGAGTGAAGACTCATAAAGTGTCTTCCTTCAGGCTGTCAGGAGACCGTCTGAGTTCTTAAGCACAACTTCAGATGCTATCGCTACCATATGTTCAGTGTTCCGCTCTTAAGCTTGGAAAGCGATGTATATTTATAGTGTGGGGAGCACTTTCTTCAGTTTTGTGCCTGAGTTCAGAGCCTCAAACACTACAAAGGAGAATCAGAAAGTAAAGGCAATCTTTAAAAGTGCACGATAACCCAGAATGGTGTGGAGGCATCCATCTTCTTCAACGAAGAAGAAATCCAGAAGTCAGCGCTCCCTCAAGAAAATCATCTTAACGTCCCTTTGGGACGTGAAGGTTCCTGTTCTGGGGCGTTTCCAAGCGCATGGACAAACACTGACCAGTGTAAATTCCTGTGCATTGCTGTGAAATGAACTTCAACTTGCAGTTCGCAGCAAAAGAAGAGGAACGCTGTCCAAAACGGTCTCGCTGCACCATGACGATGTACGTCCTCATACAGCAGCAGGGACAGTAGACACAGAGCGCCGGGTCGGGTTCCGACGTCTCCCACGTCGTCCTCCCAGCCCGGATCTGGTGCCGACCCATTATCACATCTTCGGTCCCCTGTAGGAGGCGCTGCGCGGTCGCAGGTTCACCTCTGATGATGAAGTAAAGGAAGCGGGGCTCACCTGGCTTCGGGAGCAGAAGAAAAACTGCTTCTCTGATCCTTCTCGGAATCCAGAAGCTCGATGAACGATGCGACAAACGCGTCGGGCATTAGTAGATTTGAACAGCATCTATATTTCTCGCCACTTTTCCCCAACTTTATCCAGTAGACAAGTTTCCCTACCCCAGAATTCCTGAACAAAAGACCTTTTTTGTTGCATACAAAACACTCTTTAAATTCACCCTCGAGAGCTTCCATTAAAGGAGTCTTTTGGAAATCTGTGAAAAATGAAACCCAGTCAGTACGGCGAGGCGTAAACGGGTGTCGGGTATGCGTCCTCTTTCATTCCGCACCTCTAGGAAGTCTAGGAGTTCGGTAAACAGACCTGCGTTTCATAGAATTACGGTGGACTCGAAAGTGAAGAAGCAAAAACAATCATGAATGTGTTGGTGCGTGGCGGTGTTTGGTTTTTAAAATTTAACCCCTTGAAACGACACCAAGGTTGGAAAGTTGATGAAATAAAAACATTTCCACGTCAAGTCTGTTAAAGAAATGGTAATTTATGGTTTATTCATGTAGAGATGTCAATATGGTACTCAATATTTTGGCTGTTTTGTTTTTTTGTTTGTTTATTTATTTACCCTGAATTTAGCCACAGCACAAAGCTCTCTGGGTCTTTCCGGGCCTCTAGAACTTCAAATGTAAATATAAGTTACAGAAATGCTGCGGAACCACCTTGGGATCCATCACTAGCTTTCGATTTCCCCGTGTCTGTCTGTCTGTTTGACTTTAATCAATCAATCAATTAATTAATTAATTAACTGATGTTTGCTGTCTTCATCAGCAGGCCAGAGGTCACGGTCTCGTACGGCCCTCCACACTCCACCAAGGCTGTGAAGGAGGACGGGCAGCCGATCGAAGAGTCCGAGATCTTGATCTCGAAACCTCCTTCGAAGACGCGCGAGCCGTCGCTGTTCCTCGCGCTGTGCCGGACCTTCGGGCCGTACTTCCTCGTGAGCTCCGTCTACAAGATCGTTCACGACGTCCTGATGTTCTCAGGGCCCGAAATCCTCAGGTTACTTTCCTCTTCAGTCACACAGCCTCTCTCTCTCACACTCACACACACACACACACACACACACACACACACACACGAGCGTTTGCTTTCTCTCCCTGTGAGTGTTGGACGACTCGGTGGGAAAACGTCACATTCCTCAAACACAGCTGTGACCTTTCGTGCGAGATCGACGGAGAGTTTGCTTAAGCATGCTGGAGGTTATCAAGTCGCAAACCAGTCCAGCTGATTTCTTCTCACAGGCCCGGGCGTGTCTCCTATTAACCTGTGTGGCATTTAAAAATGGCGTTTCAGACCGTACGTCACCGTTCGAGATGCATTGCTGAATTCTTTTCAAAATACAGTATGAAGATTTTTATTCCCCCCCTCCTCCTCGCTCAGAGGGTTTCCAGATGGCCACACAAAGTTCTCTGTGATTGGTTTGAGGTGTGGGCAGCACAGTGGTGATAAACGTTCCCCCAGACACATTGGGTATCTGGGGATAAAAAAGGTTGTCCCATGCTCATCCAGGACTTATATGACCTTAAATGTGTTTTTTGCTAAAAATCAATCCGCAAATTTTCATTTCATGCAAATAAAATGGAGTTCAACATAAGCTAACGATAGGACGGACGATTTTATGTTGTCTGCGCTGCTTATTTTTTAAAAATGCAAACATACCGAACCATTTCCTGGTTAACGGGCCGCTTTTTATTTTTATTTATTTATTTATTTATTTATTTTTAAAATAAGGTCTTGAGAATTTCCTGATGCTTTCTCAGTGTGCGATTTACGACGCTGCGTGACTTCGACAAAGATCTGGTCGAAGATCTGCTTTTACCCCGGCTGATTGTTCGGGTTATTCACATCATTCCCGTCACATGGCGAGCTATGAGGTCACGAAGCGGCCAGCGTCCTTTCAATCTATTCGAATGTCCTTTTCAATATTAAACAATTCAAAATTCTTGACCTTTTTCATATAAAATATTAAAACGTCCCTCGTCCTTCCCTCACTTGTCAGGCTGTTGATCCAGTTCGTGAATGACTCCAGCGCCCCCTACTGGCACGGCTACTTCTACACGGGTCTCCTGTTCATGTGCACCTGCGTTCAGACGCTCGTCCTGCAGAAGTATTTCCACGTGTGTTTCGTGACTGGAATGAGGCTGCGCACAGCCATCGTGGGCGCCGTGTACAGGAAGGTGAGCGCAAATTCTGCTTCCCTGCATGCCGTAAACAAACAGCATGATTTCACTTTTCTTATTTATTTATTTGTTTTATTTATTTTAAATACATCCTTTACAGTAAGCGACCGTTTAAGAGGATTGCTCGGATTTTCTCCGTGTAGAACTGAGGACCGTCTGAGACGTTTTCATGTTTTAAAGATCATGAAGTTGATCTCTTATCTGTGTGTGATTTTTGATTATTTAATTAAAACGTCTTGTAAAAATGATAGTTATGCTTCTTTTTTTTTAATATATAAATGTTTTTATTTTATTGTTTAGGTTGAGCTGTACACAAAAGAAAAAAAAAGCAAGTAGTTGAAATGTACATAAATACAAATTGTACAATAAAATGTACATTTGTGAAGGATGATCATCCAACAAAACATTTATTTAAATAATATTTGTTTTAGGGGCTGTTTTATTTATTTTATACATTCTGATACAGCGATCTCCCGTTTATTGCGGGAGTTGCGTTCCAGACCCACCCACGATAGGTGAAAATCTGCGACACAGAGAGAGACCGTATTACAAAACACTTTATTTATTTATCTTTTTAAATAGTCTTAAGCCTAAACATGCCCCACGCACATGCTTTAAACAGCTTTAAACATATTAAAACACACTTTTTAATCACCCCGTATACGTATTTGATGCGTATTTGGATGCCGCCCACTGTTCCATCCGAGATCGCGCCATGTTCACAGCAGCCAATCAGAGCCCAAGAGAACGAAAAGCGCGCTCTGATTGGTGGTTGTTCCTTCTTCAGCCAATAACGTGCCTCGTTAAAAACATCTGGGGTTTTTCAGCTCCCCAAGTAACGTTTTTCATCTCGTGATGCGTGAGACTCTTGGTCTCTGCCTGTCGCAGGATGTTTTATTATTTATTATAATAATTTAAATATTCATAATTTTATATACATATTGAATTTCTACCGTGTTGTTATTTAGATGCATGTTAGAATTAATACATGGTATTGTTAATATTTCAGCATGGAAAAAAGATCGCTGTAAAGCGCAGATTTCCTTGATGGAAAATTTGAAATGTTCTACAAAAAAAAAAAAAATCTGTGAGACCGCGAAAGGTGAACCGCACCTGTACTTCACAATTTGCAATGTAGACTTTCTGATTTGGTACAGACAGATGCTCTGAGTTATGGTGGCCTGATTTAGGTTTTTTTTAAGTTATGATTAATATTACGATGTGCTAAAAATTGTAAAATATTTACAAAATATTTAAAATTTGCGGACAGGCATTGCTAGCTGGTCATGGAGTTACCTTGTGTATCGGTGTACTGTACAGTGCATTTCCCCAGTGTGTGTGTGTGTGTGTGTGTGTGTGTGTGTGTGTGTGTGTGTGTGTGCGCGCAAGAGCTAATTTAAATTCAAAAGCATGTTTTCTGCAGAAAACAGCTCCTGAGTAGACTAGGCTAAGCTAGGCCGAGATGCCCAAGCTAGGCCGAGTAGTTCGACACTGTGGTTCAAACATACAATATTTTCAACTTGCGATGGGCGTGGCGGAACGCATCTCCATCATAACTTGAGGACTGCCTGTATTTTATTTTTATTCTTTTGTGTTGCTTTTTAAGGCACTGGTGATTACGAACGCCGCTCGCCGCGCGTCTACAGTGGGGGAAATCGTCAACCTAATGTCTGTAGACGCGCAGCGCTTCATGGACTTGATCACGTACATCAATATGATCTGGTCTGCACCTCTACAGGTCATCCTGGCGCTTTACTTCCTCTGGCAGGTGGGAAGCGCTTTCGTGTCCATCTCGAAAACGAGTCGCGTGCGTTCATTATGGATTAAATTCCTGACCGTCTGTTCTTTTGGTCTGCAGAATCTGGGTCCGTCTGTGCTGGCCGGCGTTGCTGTGATGGTGCTGATGGTTCCGGTGAACGCAGTTCTAGCCATGAAAAGCAAAACCTACCAGGTAAAAGCCTCTCCCCTCGCTCTAACAGGGTTTATTCCAGTTTGATGTAGAAGAGCAGATCGACTCTCAGGTGGCTGGCTGGTTGGTTGGTGGAGGAGTGTGTGACTGGATGGATGGATGGATGGATGAGTTGACTGCTACATTCATGGAGGGATAAATAAATAGATCAACATGTAGCTAGGTATTTTGGATGGATGAGAAAATTAGTAGAGTAGGTGGGTGGATGTATGGATGGATGGATGAACAGCTGGATGATGCACAGACAGATGTAGATTTACTGAGGCCTCTCCGGGTGGCTGCATAGACAGTTGATGGATGCATATGTAGATGGGTGAATGAATAAATTGATCAATGGATGGGTGGATGGATAAATTGATGGCTGAGGGGATAGATGTGTAGATGTACAGATATGTGCATGGATGGATAAATTGATGTGTTCTTGGATGGATGGATAAGTGGATGTAAACTGGCTTGAACGGACGAGTGGATGAATTATGTGGGTGGATGGATGAATGGATGGACCGATGTGGATGAGTGGACAAATGGATGGATGTATAGGTGGCTGGGTGAAGAAATGAGTGGATGGAAACAGACTGATGAATGTGTAGACATATGGGAAGGAAGGGTTGAGTGGTGGAGAGATGAATAATTGGGTGGATCCAAGACTTGGCTGAATGGATGGGTGGATAGATGGATGGGTAGCTAAATATGAAATAGTTTAGATTGGTATCCTTTTCAGCACGGAGTCTTTTGAGGAACGTCCTCGTCCTCATACTCATCATCCTTTGATGGATTTATTTGTGCACGGCTGAACGTCGACGTGTTCGATCCTCTTGTGAAGAATCTTGTTCTGGTGGTTCTTTTCTTTCCGCAGGTGGCGCAGATGAAGAGCAAGGACAACAGGATAAAGCTGATGAACGAAGTGCTGAACGGCATCAAGGTGCTGAAGCTGTACGCTTGGGAGCTGGCCTTCAAAGACAAAGTGTCTCAGATCAGAGAGAGTGAACTGCGCGTGCTGAAGAAGGCCGCTTACCTCGCCGCCGTTTCCACCTTCACCTGGGTCTGCGCTCCCTTCCTGGTGAGGCGCGGAGACATTACGACCTCGTACAACATGCAGAACGATGATCGTTTCACACTCGTTTGAATAATTACGATTAAGCCATATCATTTACGCTGTTTCCTCTGCTAGGTGGCGCTGTCAACGTTTGCCGTCTACGTGCTTGTGGACGAGAAGAACATTCTGGACGCGCAGAAGGCCTTCGTGTCTCTTGCTCTCTTCAACATCCTGCGGTTTCCCCTGAACATGCTCCCCATGGTCATCAGCAGCATGGTGCAGGTTGGAATAACTAATGTCTTGTTTTTCCTTGGTTTTAGATGTCCATTAGAGACCAACCAAAATGGTTGAAAATTGAATTTTGTGGGCAGGAATTGATCTGGGATAAATGAGCGCATGATGATATGACTGTGTGTGGGGTGGGTGCCAATACTTTGACATGCTCTTTATATTTTTAAGCCGCATTTAGCTGATTGGATGTTTTGTCTCCTGTTATTTCCTTTTCTGTATTTGATATCTTTTGACGGAGTTGCCTGATTTGGTTACTGGTTTCATCCCAGTTTGAATTTCCGATGCTTTATGGTTGGATTAACATGGCAACTGATCACTGTCTGTCTCTCTTTCTGCCTGTCTGTCTGTCTGCCCCTGCAGGCGAGTGTCTCACTGAAACGTCTGCGTGTGTTTCTTTCCCATGAGGAACTGGAAGAGGACAGCGTGCATCGCAAAGCCGTTTCTGGCTGTAAGCTGCCGCATCTGAATCTTCCTACCTCTGCATGTGAATCGTTCTAAAGATTCAATTCGACCATTCACGCACATTTGAATGTCATGACCTTGTAGTCGTGTCATCACGTGTGCTTGAATACGAGTAATCTCCTGCTCTTGAATTTTAACCAGTGTTAACAAGTGCTTGAATCTGAATCAGGATGACTTGAATCGTTATACGCTTTGGTCAAGCCAAACATTCTTCTGCTTCACAAGAAGAAGCAAAATGCAGATGCAAACGTTTGAATTTGAATCATCTGAGGTTCGAATCGGAATCGGCGAAGAGGCTTGAATCAGAAGGATCACAAAGGTGTGAATCTGAATCATTGCAGTTGCTTGAATGCAAATTGTTGCAACAGGCTTAAATATGAATCATCAAAAAAGCTTGAATCGGATCCATTGTAAACGCTTGAATCTGAATCCTCACAAAGGGGTGAATCTGAATCCTTGCACTAACGCGAATCCAAGCCATTCAAGCAACAAAAGGCTTCAATCATCAAAGAAAATTCGGATTCATTGGAAATACTTGACTCTGAATGGGCACATAAATTAAATGACCGAATCATCAAATAAATCTAAATCGGTTTCCTTGCAGTTGCTTGAATCCAAGCGGTTGAAAAAAGCTTGAATGTAAAGCACAAAAACAAGCTTGAATTGAAATCATCGCACAAGCTTAAATCTGAATGATCACAAAGGCTTGAATCGGGATTATTATGAAAGCCTGAATCCTATTCATTGCAAACACCTTGGATCTGAATCATCACAAAGGCCTGACTCTAAATCATTGCTATTGCTTGAATCCGATTAATTGAAAGGCTTGAATGTAAATCATAAAAATCAAACAAGCTTGAATCGAAATCATCACACGAGCTTAAATCTGATTGATCAAGAAGGCTTTAATCTGAATCCTCACAAAGGATGGAATCTGAATCCTTGCACTAACCTGAATCCAAGCCATTGCAAAAGGCTTCAGTCATCAAAGAAAACTGGATTCATTCGAAACTCTTAAATCTGAGTCGTCAAGTAAAATCTAAATCAGATCCCTTGCCGATGCTCGAATCTGAATCATCGCAAAAGCTTGAATCTTAATGATCACAAAGGTGTGAATCTGAATCATTGCAGTTGCTTGAATCCAGATTGTTACAACAGGCATAAATCTGACTAGTCAAAAAAAAAATCTTGAATCGGATTCATTGCAAACGCTTGAATCTGAATCATTATGAAAGCTTGAATCTGATTCATTGTAAACGCTTGAATCTGAATCACTGCTGTTGCTTGACTCCAAGTGGTTGATAAAGACTTGAATGTAAATCATAAAAAAAAAAAAAGCTTGAATCGGTTTCATTGTGAACGCTTGAATTGAAATCATCGCGAAAGCTTAAATCTGAATGATCACAAAGGCATGAATCTGGATCATCGCAGTTGCTTGAATTTAAGTCGTTCCAACAGGATCGAATCTGAATCGTCACAAAAGCTTCAAATTCGAATCGTTGCAAACGCTCAAATTGGAATCTGCACAAACCCTCGGACCAGAAATGCCGCGGACTCCGGAATTAGAGTTTTAGGAAGCTTTTGAATCGGGATCGTCGCCAACGCCATTCCAATCGCCTTTCTCGAGTAATTCTGAATCCTCACGCTCAGTTGATTCGGAATTATGCCAAGCTGGTTCCTTTTTCTACATGCACTCTTTACTCTAAGCTATCCCGCGACCATCAACGCTACACTTGGGTCTGAATTGTCCTGAAATCCCAAGTGTAGGTCTTCCTACACACTTCAACTGAATCCTTCAGCGCACTTATCTTTTAAAGTTTTACCGCGTGTTGTACCGTCAGTGCTTCTCCTTCATGTCTAAAACCAACCTAAAAGCAGGGTTTTGTTTCTTTTCTTAGCCCTGATGAATGAGTCTCCATTTTGTGAATCAAACAGAGCAAAATGGAGGATTTCAAAAGGCAGGATGTGCTCACGTTACGCGTGTAGGCGACCGCGTTGGTGGTGGTTTTGATGTCCAGCACTGAGACGACTGTTGTCTTATTTTTTTATTTTATTTTTTTCCCCTCTCTTCTTCTTTCATTCAGCGCCTGAAAGCATCAAGATCACGGACGGAACGTTCAGCTGGTCTAAAGACGACCCTCCGGCGTTACAGAGGTACTGTATCTGCGCATCAGTGACCTCTGAGTTAATTATAACCATAAACCCTCAGTTGGCTTTGTAGAAAATGCACGACCCGACCGACTGATGAAAAGGGCTTTTTTGTGATATTTAACGCGCTGATCACGCGTTATGTCCTGATATTAAAACATGAACTGTTTTTAAGGTGCTTTTTGATACTGATGTGTAGCATAAAGATCGGCAGCTGTCTGAGGATTTGATCGGCAAGTACACCTGCATGCTCAAGAAACGCATGATATCGACGTCCCAATGAATAGTATGGGAAATTTTAAGATGCGAATGAAATGAACTAAATAAAATTGTAATTTAAAAAAAAAAATGTAATCCAGTGGCATTCAGTCCCAGGCTCGCAAGGAGTTATTTAATAGATTATTCTTATTGGGTCATTACATGAGCGTTAATCTCCTTGGAATTTCACTGTTCTGTTCTATTATTATTATTATTATTATTATTATTATTATTATACAGTACTGTATATACCTATGCCTGATTCTGAATTACAGTGGAACCTTGGATTGCGAGTAACTCGGACTGTGAGTGTTTTGCAAGACGAGCACAAAATGTTAATAAATTTTGTGCGAGCGATGAATCTGTTTAATGACGATGCAATGTCGCATTTCCGCCAAATCCTCAAAAGGAGGCAAAAGCAGCG
>JAQLOM010000008.1:1425100-1438847 GCA_030068315.1 Chrysichthys thysi | reverse complement strand
CACATAAACCCATAATACACTTTAAAAACATGTTTTGAGGCTGAAACACATTCATTGTATTTACATTCAATTCAGTGGGGAAACACTGATTCGGGTTGCAGACATATCGGGTCACAAACAGAGTCTCGGGACGGATTAAGTTTGTGAGCCGAGGGTCCACTGTAGATGCGCAGGCTGACCGATGGAGGCAGGTGTTCTCTGGTGGCTCCGAATGAGTTATTTAATCCAACTGCTTGCAGTATGGTTCAAGCAAAAAATGAGAAGTGTGCAGTGTTTCCTGTTACCACAAACGTTCTTGATATTTGAAAGTAATATAATTAAATTCTAAGTCTGTGTAAACTTGTGTGTGTGTTCAGTCAGCAGGATCTATACCGTATACTGAAGGCCTACACCGTCTATCGGCCGGATGAAGGCTACTGTCAAGCTCAGGCTCCTGTGGCTGCCGTCCTGCTGATGCATATGCCTGCAGAGGTGTGTGTTTGGTTACCCTTTAAGATCTTTCTTTTCTGGACCATATTTTACATCCTGTGGATTATATCCACTCACTGTAAAAATAAAGAAATTAAAAAATAATAATAATTTGTGCAAGTACCTTTAACACAGCAGCCTTTTTTTCTTTTCTTTTCTTTTTTTTTTTTTTTTAACAACTCCTGAGCTTCTTGCTCCAGGTTCGTTTTTATCCTGTTAGTGTTGCGGTAATCCAATCCTGATCCTCACTTTATGCGTGTGCAGTAATGATGATTGCTTTATTAGGTGTCCTTGAGCACCGTGTTGATCATTTAATGATCCGAGCGGTTTACTGCAGTGGACATGTTGCGTACAAGTGTCACTTCTGCATATAATTAACACAGACAGGAAGCCGGTTGCTCTAGATAGCTTTCCCACTAATAGAGATGTGGTAGTGTTATCTGATGACAGTGGGCCCGACTGAAATGTTCAGTGTGTGTTAACAGTTTCTTTTGTTTGTTTGTTTGTGTATGTGTGGTTCTTTGTTTTTTTTTAAATATTATTTATTTATTTATTCCTCAGCAAGCGTTTTGGTGTCTGGTGCAGATTTGTGAGAAGTACCTGCCCGGTTACTACAGCGCTGGACTGGTGAGGATTTTCCAGGAGTAATAAATCGTCTAATGAAATCCTTATTTCTATTATTTGAGAGTCCGTTATGTAAAAACACCCATAGCGGGTTTTTAGAGCACAATCTGAAGGTGCAGCATGAAACCTCCACTCTGTACATTTTCCCACGTGTGATTTTCTTCCTTCTTCTCAGCTCTGCCTTTAGACCAAAATAAGACTGCTTGGATTGGCAGGTTGTTTTATTTTATTTTAATTTTTTTTATGTTTGCAAACAATAAGCACTAAACATTAAGCAATGCAAAACGTTAAAACAGCCAATCAAGAGTCTGTAAAATCCAGACTAGACTAATGAGTTTGTGCACGCAAACACCGACTTCATTGGACAAAATTCCGTCTGTCCCGTTATACATTTTTAGGCTTGAGTGTGACGTGTAACGAAAATGTTAAATCACTATAATAAATAAACATTTTCTTTTTTCGCTCGTGTCTTCCAGGAAGCGATTCAGCTTGACGGAGAGATTTTCTTCTCTCTCCTGAAGCGCGTGTGCCCCATGGCTTACCGCCATCTGAAGAAGTTTAAAATCGACCCCATCCTCTACATGACCGAGTGGTTCATGTGCATCTTCTCCCGCACGCTACCGTGGTCCTGTGTCCTCCGCGTCTGGGATATGTTCTTCTGCGAAGGTGAGACGCCCAAACAAATAAGTAAATAAACAAACAACGGAAGGAAAAGACGGTCAATGCGAATGCAAGCCGTAAGCAAAAAAACAACAGTTTAGATACAATGATCCCTGTACCCTCGAGTGTAACTGGCTTGAAGACACGGCTCGTGGGTACAATTTCTCCTGGGTACAAACAATTTTTCCCATACGGAATACCGGGAAAGGGATTAATTGGTTTTCCGGCCCCAAAATACCCCCATACAAAACATTTACAGGCACAATAATTCAGCTTTTACTGACAGTAGAAGTAGTATTGATTGAGAATATCATATTTTTCAGCATATTAGACACCCTTTCATCTTTAAATGCATAAAAAAACTGCGTACACGAAAGAGACCAAGTCCCGTAGACTAGGCTGCTCGGTGTAGGCTAAGCATAGTTTTACCTTTAGGAAGCATTTTATATATGTATATATATAAATATATAATAATATATAAAAACATTCATTCATTTGCAAGAGTGCATGTAAACATGCGTATCATAGCGCCGCTCTGATGGCATGTCGCAGCAACACAAAACAGCTGGTAGATTGAGCCGCTGAAGCAATCGAAAGAAATCAAAAGCACAAAAATAGTTCACGTGGTCTGAGATGCTAACAACACAAGATGCTGTGAGGGACTGACTGCTGCTGACCCGCGTGTTTCCCTTGTTCCCCGTTGTTTATGCATATCGAGATAACGAGGCGGGTGGCTCGCGGTACCGCTCGTGGGTCCAAACATTGCTCGTGGGTACAGCGAGATTTTGTTAAATAAAAACGCTCGTGACGCAAGTTACTCTTGGCCTCAGACGCGCGTGGGTACAGGGAACACTGTATTGTTCTTTTCTGATCATTTAAATTTACCGACAGGGCCTTTTTGTGACTCAGTGGGTGAGGTACTGGGGACCTGATCAAAAAAATGTTCAAGCCCCAAAACTGCCAAACTGCCTCCGTTGGGGTTTTAAGCAGAGGGGACGCTGTATCATGGCTAACCCCGGTTTCTACGAAGCTGGGATAGCTGTACTGTAACATGTACTTAACCAATAAAGGCTTTCTTCTTCACACTGTGTTATGTCAAGTGTGAAACTTTTTATTTATTTATTTTTTTGAGCCATGGAGTACTCTAAAGAAGAACTGATCTCTCGTCCTTTTGAAAACCGTGTGGCCAGGGGTTCGCTTCCACCAAACCGCAGCCTAGTCCGCATTACAGCGTAACATGATTGGTTCGTCATTTCAGGTTGCTGTACTTCCTGTTTCTACTTCTGTGATGCTGCTGGGGGAAAGGTTCCTAAGGTCACTCACACGTAAAAACCAGTCTTTCACATCGAGTGAGCCGGATCACCGGAATTAAACAACCAGATCATAGAAGTGCGAGTGCTTGAGAGTGTCATGGAAAAAAACCCCATCACGTCTCAGGCTGGACCGCATGGCTAAAATCCACTTATTTGTACGAGAACGGATCCTTGTAGCGGGTATTCCCTCGCCGTGACGTCCTGTGTGTACAGTCAGGGCTGCTTAAATGATAAAAAAAGATAAATAAATAAATAAACAACCACCCATTTGGCAAACATGCAATAGTGATGACTGTGCAAACAAGCCAAAGTTCAGAAAGAGTTCCTCTGTGGGAAAGCACACCGGTGATCATGAGGCACGCCTCCAGACGAGCCTAGAAACAGTCAGGCGTCAACGCAAGGATTCAGACCAGTGTCCTGAATCTGTGCTCGCATAAGTGGAGTACTTGTTCCCCCTGATGTAAACAAAACAAACGTAAAATAATCCCGAAGTGGCGACACTGGAAGATCGTGCAAAAGAAATGCTGTAAAGTAAAGATGACTTCAGAGATAACAAAATACATTTTTTCTACTTGAAAGAAAAACACCATCGTGAACTGCGGTAAATGGTAATAAACTACTAGGTGCTCCCTGAGTTCCAACATCCCGTCTTGCGATTTTTCGAAGTCACGATGCCGATTGCGAGATGCTAAAAATTGTAAAATACTTCGAAAAATATTTAAGATTCATGGACAGGCATCGCGGGCAGACCAGTGTAACTGCGTATGAGGTATGATACGATACGTTCGGATGACGCTCGGAAGTACGCGTCACCCGCCTTGCGTGATGCCTCGCTCTGTCCCGCAGCTCAGAGTTCCCTTGTGTATCGGTGTACTGTACAGTGCATTACTGCCTGTTTTTTGTGTGCTTCAAGAGCTAATTTTAATTCAAAAGCATGTCTTCTAAATGCCCAGCATGTCTCCTACAGGAGAAGACTCCTCAGTAGGCTAGGCTAAGCTAGGCTGAGATACCCAATCTACCTAAGCTAGGCTAAGCGGTGGCCTGCACCGTTGAACTTCCACTTACGATGGTAAATACGTATAACAAAATTTGTACTTAGAAAATAAACTAGGGTGCGTTAGACCTTTTCAAACAGAAAAAGCCAAACGGTCAGGGTTGTGGGAAAATGATCAACAATTGAGTTTTGTTTGTGTGTGTGTGTAGGAGTGAAGATCGTGTTCCGTGTCGGTCTGGTCTTACTGAAGCAGATGCTGGGTTCTGTGGATAAACTGCGGGAGATGCAGGGAATGTACGAGACCATGGAGCGCCTGAGGAACATCTCGCCAGACACCATCAGAGAGGATATACTGGTTCATGAGGTCACTATACACACTAGGGGTGGAGCCGAACCCGAATACGGTATTCGGAAAGGCACAAATAATGTGGTTTTTACGAATACGAATTTCGGACGAATACTTGGAAAAATATTTGTATTCGAGAACACCTCCCCGGTCGCGTGAAAAGTGTCCGCTAGCATGCACGAAAAACTTCCCCTGGCGCCCCCCCCACCCTGGTCGCACGCATACTTACACTGTAACATAGTTATACATAAAAAATTATTACAAATTTTGTATATTACAAATACAAATACTTTCCCCCCCTCAACAAATACAGATACAAATACCGGCTGCGTCCCACACCCCTAATACACACACAGACACGAGCGTGCGCACACACCCACACACATGCACAAAAAAATTATGCCCTCAGAGAGGATGAGTCGTTATCAAATGCCGAGTAAAACTACAAAGTTGGTCAGCATCAGAGGGCAAAGATTTGTTGCGCATCCATCTAATAAGATGATGAGTTTTCCTTTACGAGTCTGCTTCACCCTCGTTTTTAAACAATTCCTGTTTATTTCTTATTTCTTTTTCCCTCTTTCAGGTCTCCGTTCTGCCTGTAACGGAGGCTTTGATCGAGAGGGAGTGCACCATCCAGGTGAAGAAGTGGCGCGAGTCTCGTGGCGCCCTGACACACCAGCCAGGCCGCAGGCTTCATGGAACACGAGACATCCACGAGCAAAAGCGCCGCGCTGCCGCCATCAGCTCCGGGGGAAGTCTGTCCTTCCTGGGCAGCTCCATGTCGTCTCCGCCGCCCGGCCCCCTTCGCTCCTCTTCCAGCCTCCTGTCTCTTCCCGGCTTCCGGAAATCCAAAAACCCATTTAAAAAAAGCTCGTATCCAGGGCCTATTGGGCTGGAAACGCATGTCTTTGGAGGCGGGACTCCTATTATGATAACAGCCTCATCTGGGCCACCACGCCCACCCGTATCTGCAGCAGCCCCGCCCACTGGAGGTGCAGGAGGGCACAAGCCTAGTCCTTTAGCAACGAAACCACCCACGTCACCAAAATCGCCAGTGTTAAGTTCTGGCCCAGAACCAGCATCGGTGCTGAAATCTGAACCGGAACCCACGTCGGCGCCAGAATCTGAACCAACGTTGGCACTAAACTCTGAACCGGAACCAACATCCGTGCCAAAATCTGAACCAACGTCGGCACCAAAATCTGAACCGGAACTGACATCGGTGCCAAAATCTGAACTAACGTCGGCACCAAAATCTGAACCGGAACCAACATCGGTGCCGAAATCTGAACCGGAACCTGCACCAGTATCAAACTCTGGGCCAGAGCGCGATCCAGAACCAGCGTCGGCACCGAAATCCACCGCACCGCCCGCGATCCCGAACCAACTCCAGCCGCCTAGAGTAGTCTCGGAGCAAGTCACCCCCACGATCCCGTCTCCCACAGCCAACAACGTGCCTCTTCTTCCCTGTGAGGATGAGGGCAAGACGACGACGACTAAAAAGAAGAAGAGCAAGGACGAGAGGAAGAAGGAGAAGGAGGAGGAGAAGCAGAAGGCACGAGAGAAGAAGGAACGCGATAAGGTGGAGAAAGAGAAAGCGAAGAAGGAGAAGGACAGGGCTGAGAAGAAGAAGGAGAAAGGGGGCAAAAAGAAGGACAAAGCTGCGAGCGCTGAGGCGGAGGAGAAGAACGGAGCCGCCGTGGCGAAAAACATGGCCTAGTTCTCTGAACAAAAGAAGTGAATAGAGCACAAAAGAAGGGATGCTTTTCATCATAACAAGAACGGGATCACCTCTTATGGCTCTCACGTTTCTCTCCTTTGCAGTCAAGACCCATTAGAAAAGATATATCTCTCACACACACACACACACACACACACAGTCAGTCTGTAAATAGATAAATAGGTCAATATGTAGTCATCCAACCCTAAAACGTTCATCCGATCCCTCTGAATCAGGCAGTGATCAGACCCCTAATAGAGATCTTGCTAATCGTAGACTAATCAAGGAGCCCGTATTTATTAACATGTCATCTGTTAGCGTGTGCTCGTGCGTGTTTACATGTTTGTGTAGTAGAGTAGTGTTGCTGTTCAGTGTTTCTGACTTGACCTGTAGGAGGCGCTGTTCCTTTTGTCCTTCAGGAAGAACTAAAAAGGAGGGGGAGGAAAAAAAAGAAAGAAAAAAGCAGGGAATGATGTCTGGTTTGGCCACTAGAGGAACTGGAAGAAGTGAAACTCTGAGGTTTGTTAGAAATGGTACTGTGGTCAGAATGGCATGACTTCCTGCCCTCTTGATGCTCTTTGACCGTCATAATCGTAATATCTAAAGATTCATTATGCCCTCTAACACTGTTTCAGCTCCAGCTATCTCTGTTTGTCTCTCTTTGCTTTGTAGTTGAGACTAAGGCTGGAAGATATGACGACAAGTTTGTATCACAATATCTCCATAAATCCGCGGGAAAAGTCTAAATTGCGTAGAAACCCCTAACGAGGAGGGCGACACGATGGCCGCTGCTTCACAGCTCCAGTTCCAGGGATCCCGTCACAGAGCTCAAATGTAGACGTTTACATGTTCTTCCCGTGTGAGGTCACGCCGGGTTTCCTCCGAATCTCCCAAAAAGCATTCCGATGCACATTAGGTGTAAAAGCACGTTCCTGCCTCACGTCCAGCGAAAAATCCTGGGATATTCTCCGGATCCACCGTGACCTTGACCAGGGGGGGGGGAGTGCTTTAGTTGAGATAAGCAAGGAAGGAAAAAAATATATCAGTGATTTAGATTTTACAACAAAAGTGCAAAACGTTATCAGGAAACGTTCAAGTAAGAGTCATTTTTTGGAAAAAAAAAAATTTAATTAATAAATGAGACCGATATCACGGTAATGTGCCGTAAGAGTATCGTGAAATCATTTATCACAATGTTAATATATCGTCACGTCACTCAGCCTTAGACTCGGTTACTGTTACTGAAATTGTGGTCTCTCTGTCGCACTTTTTCCTTTTTTCCCCCTTCCTTTTTATTTACATTTCCGTGGCTCCTGGCCTTTCTCTTTCTCTTGTTTTGTTTTCTTTTTCTGTTTGACTCTAGTTAACCCTGAGGGTATTTTCTCCTCTGTTTAAGTGTGAACTGGAAGTCGATTGAAAACGCATAACAGTGCAACATGAGTGCAAAATCTTAACCTATAGGGGAGAATTCAATGTCTGGACTTAACTCACTGTTGGTTAAACCTGCTCGGGCTTTGACCTCAGACTCGTATTTATTTGCTTGACGATGAAGGAATTAGTCTGTTTGCACTGAACCCTGTTTATTATTTTTATTATTATTATTATTATTGTTATTGTTTTGTTTTTCCATGTTCCCAAAAGCACCACTAATATTTGATTCGCGTTGTTCTTTCTGATGTTAGTGAATATCGACGTTCAGTAGCATTAACGTCCCGAGCCCGTCACCCGTCAGGGCTTGAGTGCATCGATGTACAGTTTGTTAATTTAACCAGATGAACAGTTATATTATGTATTATTCCCGTTCGTCGTTGTTTTTTAGATTGTATTATTGTTATAAATGTTTTGGGGTTTTTTTTTTTCTATGCAAGAATCCAGAGGCCTGCGTGACTGGAAGCGTAGCGGCTTTTAGAGGAAATCGAAGAGGTATTTTAAAGTCATCATTGTTTCTTAGTTTGTTTTTTTGTTGTTGTTGTTTTTTGTCCCCGACCATGCACACTTTTTCCCCCCTGAAATTTCGGAGAACAAAACCAAGCAGTCGTTGTTTTTGGGGTTTCTTTTGTTTGTTTGTTTTGTTTTAAGTCACAAGCATGACAGTATTTAGTGCCTGCGAAGGCTAGTTTACGTTCGGTGTCTTAGAAAACGTTAACCATCAGCCGAGACGAGACGTTTGCTACAAGGCCAGTGTAGCTAATGAGGCCCAGTTCCCACACAGTCGTCCGTGAACGTACGGGTCGAATCTCCGACGCTGTGAAGTATCGGTTCTTTTCCGTGTGCAGCTCAGAACAAAGCAGTCAGACTCCAATGTGGATCTAGACAACTGGTCCAAGAGCGTCCGAGTAACCACAGGAAGAAAGATTAGACACTGATTCGGCTCGAGTGCAGGAAGTGACTTGACTCGGCAAGTGAAAAAAGATTGTTTAATTTTCTTTTCTTGTAGATGTGGGGTGCTGAACTGATCTGAAGCTCTTGAGTGTTTTGTAGATCTGGACCAGTGAGCAGAAAGAGAAATAAACACTGGATGACACACACAGTGTTTTAAACTTGGTAAAAAAAAAAAAAAAATGAACGTAAAAAAATGAGTAGTGTGTTAAACCAAAGATATCACTTTCGTTATTTTTTCCTGGACTAAAACAGAATAAAGCATGGTGGCCTTATACGCCAGCTTTGAAGCAAACGCATCTTTGGCTGGTTGACTAATTTTCTTTTCATTAAACTATTCCTTTTGAGATGTTTCTTTTTTTTTTTAATACGTTAAACCCCGTTCATCAGCATAACTTTTTTTTTTTCCTTTTTTTTTTTTGTTATTATTATTGTTATGAGTAGGAGCCTGTACTGTAGACCTGTATCCTGGGAGGTGGTTTTTTTTTTTGTTTTTTTTTTTATGTTTGTTTGTTTGTTTGTTTGTTTTCCATCGTCTCGATGACCCACTGGAACGTTTCAGACAGCAGTGTGTAGACTTGACTGAACGAACTCTGCCCCTGGAGGCACTCCGCAGTATTACGCAACAACAAAACCTGACCAGCACTTTGGAAACCGGACTGTACCATCAAGGACTTTCTCAGAATATTAACGTGATCACGTGGGACTGTCGAGCCGATGTGCAAGATGACACGCTCTTGTTCTGTGGTACTGTACGTTGTGATTTTTATTTCCTCCTCACCTCTAGGTGGAGCGCCACTCCCCCCTTTTTTCGTTTCCCTTCACCTGTACCACCTTAGCAGCTGTGTCCCGCTATAAGTTTGTTTTTGGTTTTTTTGTTTGTTTTTGTTTTTTAACCCGCCCTCATTTGAGGCCCTTGGCCCCATAAGGCCGGTTCCATCCAGTTTGTATTGGAAGATTGTCTGATGATGAGCATACACTTCAAGAGCACAATTTACCCAGAAGGCATTGCTCCATACAAAGTATGACCTTATTTAAAGAAGAAGCAATACAATGATGCAAAGTTGAGTGAGGGTGATTTATAAACCATATCGGGATGCGCTGCGTGTCTATGCAAACCCTTAAACCCCAGAGGCTGACTCATGAGAGGAGCGGACTTTCATTTCTCTCCAAGGAAAGAAATGAAGGGGGGGGGTGTGAGCTGTGTCTGGTTTGATCACTAGAGGGAGCGGAGGAACAACTTCAGAAATGGTACTTTGCTCAGAACTGTCTGAGTTTGGGGATTTTATTTTTGTGACTGAATATACAAAAAAGGAAGAAGAAAAACACCAACCCTAATTTTGAACCCCTAGAGCTTAAAGCCTCCTGATATTACCGTATAAATCGGGGTGTGGTTTTTAAGGAAGTTGGCATCACAGCGTCGGTGTTGTACTTTCAGGGTTGAAATCAGGATGATTTGGAATCGGACACGTCTCAATTATTTAGTTTTTTCCTTACAAGAATCAGCAAATGGTTTTAGACCTGAAACATCAGAATGTGGGATTTCTGTCCTGAAAACGCCACCCATAACGAACACAGTGAGAGGACACATCCGTGCTTATTTATTTTGTGTGTGTGTATATATATACACACACACACACACACACACACACACACACACACACACACACACACACACACACACACACACACACATATATTGTTGGAGCAGTTGTGATCATGTTTTATCTTAACCACAGCCATGTAAATCTCTTGAACCACTCGAAATGACCTCACCACCATTTTTGGCTCTTTTGTGGTGTAAAAACGCCTGGCTTTGTTCTGGTGTAAAAATAAATAAATAAATAATAGACTATTCGATAATGTTTCATGGTTCGGATCAGGCCTGTGCTGATGTTCCTCTTTCGTATTTGCGATTAACACTTTAACTCTATCGCAAATATATATATATATATGCATTCATATATTTACAAACAATGAATAACAACTGATTTATCCAACACACAAGTGAGATTTATGTCCGTTACGTATCAACCTTTCGAGCGTTTCAAATATAAACTACCTTTAGAGAACAAATGGAGTTAATGTAGTGCATTTTGTTTAACGTTATATCTGGCCCAAGCTCCTCCCACTGAGGCACCCCCCCTCCCCCCAATCTAATGACACGTGGGGGGGTTTTGTAATAAGTGTGTAATAACATTATTCTGTCCTGAATGTTGCAATTAATTTATATAACTCCTCATCGGCATATGCCTGGTGTTCGCACTTAAAAAACCCCTAAGAACCCTAAAAGGATTGCTGAGAAATCCGCTCCCTCGCTCGGTGTTCCTTCGTTCTGTTGGCTTTTTTTTTTTTGTGGAGTGTTCGCTTTAACCCCCCCCCCTTTTTTTTTTTTTTAAATCACCTTGTTTATTTATTTATTTTTAAAAAAAAATTTAAGACTAGCTTTCTTTAATCCCATCTTGTTGTGTGTTTTGTCTTTTTTCTTTTTCTTTTTCTTTTTTAAACCAGACCTTGAAAATAAAATGAAATCATAGCTCGTCATTCCTTAACTACAGAAGAGGAAAATGTACACAGTGTATTTAATTAATCCTTACGATAGCGATAATAATTGTGATGAATAATAAACCGTAATATATTAAAAAAAACCAAAAAAAAACCCTGACAGTGTTTGTGTTTTGGTTTCCGGTGGTCTCGTGAAGCGGTGGTTATGGTGGCGCTTTCTGGGAAGGACGTACCGGAGTGCATGACATATGCCCCGGGCTACAGGAATTCAAACACAGTTCTTCCCAACGCCACAAGAATTCATGTCAGCCTCCATTTCCTGGGTTATGTCATTTTCATAAGTGATCATTTTGAAATAATAGCTGAGAGAGATTTGTTTTAGAGTTTTATAGTATTTGGTGGTATTGCCTTGAACTCTTGGGAAAGGCTTCCACAATACTTTGTCTGTTTTTGTCCCCCCCCCTGTCCATTTGTCCTTACAGAACTGGACTCCTTGCTCTCACACCCTTATGTATGCATGTATGTATGTATTTTCAGTTCGCACCTTTTCCATGAGACTCAGGTCAGAGCTTTGTGATGGCTAATACTTTCACGGTGTTGCTTTTAAACCATTTTGGTCCAACTTTGGACTTGTGTGTAGAATCATGGTCCTGCTGGAAAATCCAGTTGTGACCAGGTTTTCACTTTAAGTCTTATGTCTTGATGTGCTGCTTGAGAATTTCCAAAAGATCCTCATGATTCCATGTATTTTCTGAAATACACTATTCCTTTTTTTTTTTTCTCTCCTGCAAATCAGCCCCATGGTATGATGCACCATTACAGTGGAACCTTGGTTTTCGTTGGCTTCGGTTAT
This sequence comes from Chrysichthys thysi, assembly GCA_030068315.1. Lineage (NCBI taxonomy): Eukaryota > Metazoa > Chordata > Actinopteri > Siluriformes > Claroteidae > Chrysichthys > Chrysichthys thysi. The sequence goes on along the minus strand of JAQLOM010000008.1, from coordinate 1,426,985 downwards.
CATTTTCAGGTTTCGTCGACTTTGTCTGCGAAAAATTTGTCTCGGATTTCATCAGCGTTCCCACGTGATCTCAGTGCGTTGTTCTTCGTTGTGTGAGCATCACCCCGCGCGTCTAGCCAAATTCCATTGCTTTCCAGTGTTTTTGTGCTTTCTTTTTTTTTATTGATTGCGAGTGCTAATGCTACAGTTACATGTAAGTGACTACCGTGTATAAAGTACATATTCCATGTAATGTGTTTATTATGCGTTTTCAGTTTCAAAATGTCCCCTTTCCTTTTAGCTCTATCATGGGACCAAAGAAAGTTTCCACAGCCAGCAACCTTACGAAGACGAAGGAGGTCAGGAACACAATTCGAGTTCAAGAAGGAAATCGTTGAAAAGTATGAGAGTGGCATTAAGATTGCTGAAGTCGGCCGCGTATACGGGAAGTCGCCATCCACGATAAGTTTCAATGTGGCCAAAAAGGACGCAATAAAGGTGGCTGATGTAGCAAAAGGCGCGAATGTGCTAACGAGACAGAGATCGCAAACAATTGAAGATGTCGAACCGTTGTTATTCATTTGGATCAATCACAAACAGATGGCGATTTTGTCTGAATTTTATTTTCATTTCTTATTGTTTTTAGTGTTAAACACTATTTATCCTCTAAATAAAATGTGTTTTTGTTGTGTATTTTGGACTGTCTAGAACGAATTAATTGGATTTACATTGATTCATATGGGAATACCTGCCTCGGTTTTTTGACGGCTTTGGATTTCACCGATTGTTCTCGGACAGATTACCGATGAAAACCGAGGTTCCGCTGTGCATTTGGCAACTTATCCAGAGCGGCTTACATTTTTCTCTCATTTATATAACTGAGCATTTGAGGTTAAGGGCCCTGCTCAAGGGCCCTGCAGTTGGCAGCTTGGCGGTGCTTGGATTTGACCCTGACCTTCCGATTAGTAGTCCAATGTCTTAACCCACTGAGCTGCCCATGCTTTACAGGTGGGAGCTTCACCATTTTCCCTTCATGCTTTGCACTGATTATGTTCAACATTGGACACGTGAAACAGAAATTACAGAGGACACACTTCCAAAAGGTTTGTGTTGATTTGCAAACTTCGGTCTAGTGTCTTGTTTTTTTTTGGGGGGGGGGGGGGGGCTTTTAGTTTTTTTAAAAAGTTCCTGGAACTGGACTTGTGGAGGTCTGAAATGAATTTTCGGAAGTCTGAGTTGGCGGAATTGTTTGGATTTTCTCATGGGATCAATGACAAATGCACTGGCTCTAAGGGTAGGTCACATGTGCGCTCTGTTATCTCCTCATTTAACAGTAGATCAGTCAGAAGCGCCTAAAGGTTGATTACATCTTTTATTTCAGTTATTTTTATTTTTTTATTTATTTATGTATTTTGGAATCTTCCATTAACATGGTGCAGGTCGTGCATGTCAACTTTTGCCTGTGTTGGAATTCTCACCTACTGAATTTTTAAAGCTAAAATCAAGGTGAACAAAGTAGATGCCCTAATTGTAATGCTAAATGAACTTGAACTTAAACCTGCAATTCACAGCAGAAGAAGAGGAACGCTGTCCAAAACAGTCTTGCTGCACCATGACAATGCACATCCTCATACAACAGTAGAGACAGTGCCACGACTCAGGTGACGACGTCTCCCACGTCCTCCTTACAGCCCGGATCTGAGGCCGAGCCTCCATTCCATTCCATTCAGTTTTATTTCTACAGCGCTTTTAACAGCGGACATTGTCACAAAGCAGCTTCACAGTATATAATGTCCAATTAAAGGCTTATTAATCAATAAACATATCTACAAGTGCATATATACTCAGCAAAAAAAGAAACGCCCCTTTTTCAGGACTGTGTATTTCAACAATAATGTTGTAAAAA
>JAQLOM010000008.1:1404568-1420068 GCA_030068315.1 Chrysichthys thysi | reverse complement strand
TTTATCTGGGGTGTGTGTGTGTGTGTGTGTGTGTGTGTGTGTGTGTGTGTGTGTGTGTGTGTGTGTGTGTGTGTGTAATTCTTCCCTTAATACCACCCCAGTGATGGTGGCTAAAGATAGACACGGCTCGTCTTTCCTTTTCAAGGGAAACCTGTTCTGCCACACAGGTGGCTAATTTATGAATTAGCGTAATTCATCTCATCCGTTCGCTAAACGATGGACTGATTTCAGGTGCGTCTCCCTCAAAAGACACAGTCCAATGCAAGTTAACAGGGTGATTTATGTAATCATCGCTGGTTAACACTGACCCATCAGTACACACCCTGTGTCTAAGGTCTTCTTAGGATTGAATAGATGTGTGTGGGGCGCACCTCTTTGTACTCCTGGATCTGGCTCTGCTCGAACATGGAGAACACGTTAGAGGATCCCTCTCCTCCACCTGCCCTCCTCTTGGCCTTCTTGGGTGCCTGCGGGTTGCACGGGTCTCTGGTTTAATGCAGAGCTCTCACACAGTGCATGCATACTGGATTTCTCACAAAGCGACAACAGACAAACTTTTCAGACCGGCATCATCAGCCAATGGTAAGGTCAATCATAAGTGAAATTCCAGCTTAAAAAAGGAAACAAATTGGACTATTTTCCTGAAATATACCTTTATTTATTTTTGTTTGTTTGTTTGTTGTCAGCTAATTTACCTTGGATTATAAAAGTCACCAGCCGTCTTCAAAGTGTCCGGGAATCTCTTAAATTTCCTAAACTTTTAAATTCCTTAACCTTTTAAAGCCTATATGTCAGATAAAATAGTTATCCAGGACTAAAATATGATACAAGGACAGATATAAATATCTCAAGGTAAATTTAGTGCTAAAAAGACTTTCTAAACCTAGAACGAATTAGTGTAGTCCAGGGGAATCCTATGGTGCTACAGAAATGTTTCCACCCAGAAAAACGTGTACAGGTCCATCTTACATAGTGCCCTGTTAATGGTTCCTCAGTGGTTCCTCAATGGTCCAACATTACATGAGGTGGGTTTTTTTTCCATTATACAACAACCTCTAGCTAGATTCACTGTCAAGGGAATCACAAACACGGGTTTGTTTCGTTAAAGGTACAGTTTCGTACCCTTTTCCAGAGAGCTAGTCCAGGTTCTAGATTAGAAACGAGGTTAATTTCCCAAAAGAACAAAATACTTGGCTAGATTTCTTTTTCTTTTTTTTTGGTTAGTATAAACATGCAGCTCAATTGAGCCCAATTGTGTCCTTACTGTTTAGAGCAAATTCATCCGAATGCTAAAACGCGTGCGCGTGATGTGCACCTTACGACGTCATACAAACGCAACTTTACGAAAAATTATGACAAGCTTTAACTCCGCCCCTCACCTTAACTGTCATAGTTCCTTACGTTCTCACATGAGCCCCGGTTTACCACGACGTCTGATGACTTATGTATTTTTCACCAATGTTTAAGAAGACAAACAAGCAACCCAAAAAACCCCCAGTGATTTCTAACTCAAAGAATGTCTTAGAAATTACGCATCCTGTCCTGGTTTGGCGAAAGCGTACGTCCACATGTACGAAAGGATCCAAGAATCCGAAAGAAATCGTAAAACCCTCTCGAGAGCTTTGAGGATGCTTCCAAGCATGTTCTTACTCACCATGTTGAGACGGTGTGTTTGTGAAGTTTAAGAAGCTCAAAGAAGAGAGGACTGTGTGAAGCCGCGTCTGGGCCCCGTCCCCCAGGGGGCTTATATACCTCCCAGCGTCCTCTAATTATAGCTCTGGCCTTAAGTTTGGCTTGACGCTGAGGAGATGGACTCAACGGATGGGGGGAATAAGATTTTGGGGGGAAGGGGTGATGAAGGGACAAAAGTAGGGATGCTATCGCCTTACGCACTCTCCGAAATAGCCGCCAGTCTTGGAATGGGGGCTGAATCCGATACTCTGGTACAAAGTGGACTAATATGGCCATGACAGAAATGACCCAGCGTCCCTGTCCGACCGTGCATCCACCCCGTACCTCCTCCTTCACACCCAGCCCTTCTTTCACCTCTCTGTCCGTGTAATCCTTCGCCTGTATTTTTGGTCTGGGAATTTCACGTTGCCTTTTAGTGACGTGACGTTTTGTATCTTCAGCATCTGAGCGCTTTGGGTTTATATTTTCACACGCACAAAGTGCTGCATGCGGCATTCGTATACAATCATTAAATCTGTATAAAGTTTACGAAGACACAAATTCTATATATAGCTAGATAACGATATATCGATATAAATGATACGCCGATATAGAGTATATATTATATATACATATTTAAGTCAAAGGATATAAAGTGTAAGGGAGAAATTGTACTAAATGTACATTTTGTACACCTTGCAGTTGAGCATTTTCCTTTAAATAATAGCACCTAAAATTTGGAAATATAAACAGAGTAATGTCTAATATTAAATGTTAAGGGCATTAAGGGATGTTAGAAACGGCTTTTATTGGAATGATATAGATCTGGAGAAATCTTTAGCACTCGGACAAACCATATATTTATGTTTCACAGTTAATACTCGTGCTGTCTGTCGAAGTGAGGTTTTTATCTCCACACTTAATGGCAATCTTTAAAGCTCATCTCTAGCCATTTAATTGCTCTTCTGAATCGTCACATCGCCGCTTCATCCATGGCATACAAAAGAAAAACCCAAAATTCATGTGTATGTAAACTAATGATACTGATATTTCACTGTGTAAATAAACACGACTCCAGGCGTTCGATTACTTTTGGCTGAGAGTGTATGTAATGTGGGGAACGTTTCCTGAGTCGGGCTGTGCGGGTGCTTACGTTGATTTTCTTGCATATTACCTGTGTGCGGTGTACGCCGACAAGGTTTTTCCTCATAGAGCAGGAATTTTTAACTATTTTGCAGATAAAAAAAAAAGCAGTCAGTTCTTACTTATGAAATGCAAAAGAGACAAAAATGGAGTTTAGACTTATGCAGTAATGCATGAAATATATCAAGTAAACATCTAATTGTAGCTGAACATGATAGGAATGTTGAGTTTTATTGTGATTAATAGTTATAAAATAGCACTTTGTTACCATACTAATACTCAGTAGACAATAATAACAATAATAATAATAATAATAATAATAAATATTTGTCCGCTTCTGCTTTATATTTTCCCATCATGACGCATCATTTTGCAAACACACATCCATCTCACGGCGTCTCGCTCTTTATTAAACACATGTTTTATTTCCATTTCCATACAGAACGTGACGCCTGTGTGACACTTTGTAAAATGTACACATCGTGTTATAACAGACTATTTAGAGAAAATTCCAACACACACGCACAAACAAACATCCAAACAGTACTGAAGTCCAGGGATAATCCTCGGGCCTTTTTTTTACTATTTGTGGTTTACTTTTTTTGCGCATTTTTATTGTTTTATTATAAATAGTAAATTCCAGTTGTTTATGAAATTATGAGCATTTACTTAGCATTTTATTGGAGGTTAACAGAAAGTGACCTGCTGCCTGGGGATAATGCCTGTATTTAGTGGCCACTTTTTAAGTGTGTCCCAATCAAAAATAGGTTTAATGCCCTTCCCAGTATAGAGACACAGGCGAAGACCCCTCCTATGCCTGTGTCCATATTCAGGTTCTCCTCTCTCTCTCTCTCTCTCTCTCTCTCCCTCTCTCTCTCTGAGTGAAAGTTGATCTACGGTAGTGAAGCTGGCCGCAGCTGTGTATGCCAGTGAGGATTAGCCGAGACAAACGAACGAAGGGAATATCAAGGAGAGATGGTGGCGAGTGCAGGAGTTCCTCAGGGGTGTGTTTCAGGGGGTGTTATAGTTGTGTGTGCAGGCTTAAGGGAAGCAGCTGAGAGGCACCAAAAATAGCAAAACAAACTGCTCGTGAGTCTCCTCATCTTCTTTCTCCTTCATAACATTAAAACGGCGTTCACCATTACCACGGGGCAATCCCTTTACATTTTACAGTAACAAACACGTTAGATTTATCATCAAATCACCAATCTGTCTCGTCTCATCCTGAGGCTCAAAATTCCTCTCCATACTCGGGAATTCTCCTATGCTTCTAATTCTTCTACCCCCACACGAATTTCTCCATTTCGCCTCTGGTTAACATGTTATGGTTACACACACACTTTAATTCTTCATGCGGACCGGCGGTTTTGTGTCTGGAGAAGGCTTTTGTTTTTGCTTACTTCTAGCCACCGGTCTCACTCTTTCTGCGAGCTCTGACCTCCACATTTAACCTTTGACATCTCAATCCTTTGCACTGTACTGGATTACAGTTTATGGTTCTCCTGTCTCTCTGTAACTATGCCTCGGTATATCCATTCCCCGAAGAGTTAGCATATAGTTGTTCTATATGTATACATGTTACTTTGTTATATATGTGCGTATAATGTACATGTAATAAAATATTGGCAACTTCGTGGATATTATTGAGAAAGTACAGGTGCTCCCCGAGTTATGATGGCCCGACTTAGGATATTTTGAAGTTATGATGATTGCCATGCGCAAAAAATTGTAAAATATTTTGACTATTTCAAATTCATGGGCAGGCATCTTTGGCAGGCCAGAGTAACAGCATACGATCTACGCGGACGTTCAAGATTCAAAGTGTTTATTGTCATATGTATAGTAAGAAAGCATGTTTCCCTGTACAATGAAATACTTTCTTTGCTGTTCACAGAATACCAGTAAGAAAGTTAAAATGTGATAACAGGACACAGTACTGGCTATTTACAACATATCTACAAGATGACTGGATATATAAACAGGCTATTTACAAGACAAGAACAGTGCTGTGCTGTGCTTATTGTGCAATCCAGTTAAAGCCCAGAAGTACGTGGACGATGCTCGGATCACTCGCCTTGCACGATGCCTCACTCTCTCCTGCAACTCAGAGTTCACTTGTGTATCGATGTACTGTACAGTGCATTACTGCATTTTTTTGTGTGCTTCAAGAGCTAGATTTAATTCCAAAGCATGTCTTCTGCAGAAAAAGACTCCTGGGTAGGCTAGGCTAAGCATGGATAAGTGTGGCTAAGCTAGGCTAAGTCGTTCAACGCAGTGGTTCGACATATGATATTTTCGACTTACAATGGGTGTGGCGGAACACATCCCCATCGTAACTTGAGGACTACCTGTATATAAATGAATTACATAACCACAGTGCTGCTGAGTCCTCTAACGTGATTGGCCAGAAGGTGTTGATACTGTTTCTATAACAGCAAATTGCAGGTTTATATTAATGTGCTGATCCGAATACATTTTCTTTGCTATAGTAACAAATTACTCAGACAATTCGCATAATTAACGCGCACTAATGAAAAAGGTGTGTGATTGAAGACATGGTAAAATTTACAGAGGCGGGATATTCATGTAACATTATGGAAGGAGTTTGCAGTGTCCGTGCGGTATAATAATAAATTCTCCAACACTGAAAAGTCTTCAGGATAGAAAAGTTTAAACTTTGTGTTTTTTCTGTACCATGACAACCTACATTTCATTGTTCTTTGTTGTTTGGTTGGTTTGTTTGTTTTACACCCTGAACTCTCCAGGGCTCATGAGGGAACGACTATTTATTGCTTATATAATGTGAGTGAGCCCAGGAATGCTGACAAGATTTCTGTGTGGAATTTGAGCAATATTCATAAATGCTATTAATCTCCACAGGTAAAGCTAGCTAGCAGGATCACATGAGCTGACCTTTCAGGATTTCTGTGAGCAATTTAAGTCATATTTACTGTACAAATACTACTACTACTACTACTACTACTACTACTACTAATAATAATAATAATAATAATCTCCACAGCTCAAGTTAGCTAGCCAGATAGCATGAGTGAGTTATCCTTACAAGATTTCAGACACGGATTCATATAATCTTCATAAATGCTAATAGTCTGAAGCTAGGTAGCTGGATAACAAAGGTTAGCGTTTCTCACATACTAACCAAGCTTGCAAAGTAGCATCAGTGAGGTATCCTTACCAGATTTTGGGCATGAGTTTTCAGAAATACTAATAAACTCCACAGATAATTCTGAGATGAATTTAAGTCCTAAATACTACTAAATACTTATTTGTATTAGGCGAAGGATTAGTAGTTCCTGAATACTACTAATCTCTACAGATAAATCTAGCTAGCATGATGGCGTTTGAGAGGAATTCTGACAGGATTTATGTGAAGAATTCAAGTTATATTCAGACATGATGATAAACTCAACTGCTAAACTAGTTAGATGGATGATATGAGCTGACTTAAATCATATTTGCTGCACAAATACTAATAATAATCTCCACAGCTCAAGTTAGCTAGCCAGATGGCATAAGTGAGTTATTCTCACAGGATTTCAGACACAAATTTATATAATATTCATAAATGCTAATAGTCTTAAGCTAGGTAGCTGGATAACACAGGTTAGCTTTTCTCATAGACTTAATGAAATTAATTTAAGTCCTATTCATAAATGCTAATAGTCTCTACAACTGAAGTTAGCTAACATGATAGCATTAGTGAGGAATCCTGACGGGATTTATGATTAGACTTTAAGTTATATTTAGACATGCTAATAATCTCCATACCTAAAACTAGCTATGTGGATTATATGAGCTGACTTGTCAGGATTTCTGAGATTTAAGTCATATTTTCTGTATAAATGCTAATCATTTCCGCATCTTAACCAAGCTAGCAAAGTAGCATGAGTGAGCTATCCTTACCAGATTTTGGGCATGAGTTTTCAGAAATGCTAATAAACTCCAAAGATAAAGCTAGCTAGCTACATAACATGAGGCACCCTCACAGGAATTCTGGGATTAATTTAAGTCCTAAATACTTATTTGTATTAACCAAATGATTAGTAGTTCCTGAATACTGCTAATCGCTACAGATAAATTTAGCTAGCATGATGGCATTAGAGAGGTATTCTGACAGGATTTATGTGAAGATTTATATTCAGACATGATGATAAACTCAATTGCTAAACTAGTTAGATGGATTATATGAGCTGACCTGTCAGGATCTCTGTGAGGATTATATATCATATTTACTGCACAAATACTAATAAAAATTTCCACAACTCAAGTTAGCTAGCCAGATAGCATGAGTGAGTTATCCTCACAGGATTTCAGAGAGAAATTTATATAATATTCATAAATGCTAATAGTCTGAAGCTAGGTAGCTGGATAACACGGGTTAGCTTTTCTCACAGACTTAATGAAATGAATTTAAGTCCTATTCATAAATGCTAATAGTCTCTACAACTGAAGCTAACTAGCGAGATAGCATTAGTGGGGTAACCTGAGAGGATTTATGAGAAGAATCATAAGTTATATATTAATACATGATGATAAACTCCATTGCTAAAACTAGTTAGCTGGATTATATGAGCTGACTTGTTGGGTTTTCTGAGATTTACTATAAATCATATTTTCTGTGTAAATGCTAATATTCTTCATAGTTTAAACTAGCTAGTTAGAGAACACACGCTAACGTGTTAGGATTTCTGAGAGGAACTTAAGTCATATTCTTAAATGCTCATGATCTATACTGTTCTTTCTATATATAACTCACTAAAATGATTTTTATATCAATTGTACTCGAATCAAATCTAAAGTTTTAATATAAAAGTATGTAACTAAAAAATGTAAGCAATGTCACTCATTCAGGCGTTACAGAACGCTTTTCTCATGAACCTTAAAACACTCAAGATCTGTATTTACTTCTGAAAGTAAGACACAACTATGAACTTCACACAAAGTTTACTGATGTTTTTATGACGTTTTATTTGTATGAGGTAAAAAAAAAAAAAAAAAGGTGGTTTACAATTGCATCATTTCTTCAAAAGAATTAATGAATATCATAAAACTGACCGAATCAGTTTCATTCATATTTTCCATTTGGATAATAATGTTAATAAATGATAATAAAAAATAATGTTTCAGCAGGGGAAACCTGAACTGATAAAACTATATTCAAATAGAACAGCGCCCCCTGTTGGCCATTAAAATCATCTTCACACTTTGTTCGCACCATAAATGTTATTATATACAGGCTATGGCTTGCACTTCAGACTTTAACAGCCAGTTATGTATATATAGCTCATATTAATTTGCATACGATGAGTACATTGTCATACAACAGGGAAAAAAATACACTATAATGTAAAAATATATTGGTCAATCTTTCAATAATATTCTGCACAAGAAAGGCATATTGCTACAAACTAAGGAGTTTGAAATAGAAGTAGAGAAGAACAACTTGATGATACATGTATAAAAGTTTATCAAGCGTCAAAATGAGGTAATTTACCTGATGCAAGTTCGCTGGAAAGGCGACTCTATGCTTATTCTGTAATATTAATGCTTAACATCAATGTAAATGTAAATGTGAACGTTCTCTTTAATAAGCTTTAGCAACTTTCGCAATAATACTGATTTACAGGAACAGAAGGGTTCTGGAACGGTCCCACGAATTTGGACTGGATTAATCAATTTATTGGCCAAAAATGTAATTTTCCGTAATGTAGTCAAACATCCAAGACATATTTGCCGATGAAAGGTTATAGTTACCAGTGTAGCACTGTGCAAAGTGCATGCCTCAATCATTACACACTCTTGTTCTCAAATATATATATGGATCATGCACACCATGTACACCATACAGTATATACATATTTGGCCCAAAATATACAAGCGTTCTTAACTGCTGCCACGTCTACCATAATTACTGCGGGTATTCCCTGGAATATTGTAACATTAACAAGCCATGAACTTCAGAATTAATAAACCACAAGCAATAGTAATGACTAAAGTGACGCACGTAGTAATTGATGTTTGTTTTAAATGTTAATGAAATACACCTGTACTGACCGCTTATTCCATCCACAACTAAAGCGAAGTCCGGATAAATGAGCAAAAGTTCAAGTACGGCATGTTCAGGATGTAAGTGTTGATAACTGCCTGAGCTCCGGTCTACAGGTTGAAAGATTAAAACTTGCTTCAGGCTCTGCGTCAATTTTGCAAGTTATCAACCACAAACATGTTCGTCACAGTGGGCATTATTTTACTCATTGATTAATGCAGGTGTTGATTATTTGGCATATTTGGTTTATTATTTTAAAAAAAAATCCATTGACGTGTCAGGAAGTCCTTTCCTCTCTCAGTTTTGAGCTTGATGAGTACTATTTCCACCTCATGTGCTCTAGTTTACATTACCACATGTCTTTGCATCCGTTTCAGCCTTGTCTCTGTTCCGGGCCTGTCATTGGTTAGTTGTCCTATTGTGTTCACCTATACCATGTTTAGTTTTGTTCCTGGTTAATTTGTTGAGATTTCCATAGGTTACAGTTTTTGAACCTCACCTGGGTTTTTTGGGGGATTTTTTTTAATGTTTTATGATTATGGTTTAATGTTGCCCTGTGGGTCCCCTGTTCTGCCTGGACCCCTGACATCGCTGCATGGATTGCCCTTAATAACTAATACATTGCGTTTATGCGCTTGCGTCATGCCTTCACTCATTGCATGACGTGTACCGCAAGTGTTAGTTCCTTCGTAATCTTACTCACGGCGTATTAATGTGGAAGTTCATGATTAGTTCATGTTAACTAAATGTCAGTAAGGGAACCGTCATGAGAAGTGTAACCAGGTATAAAAATCACACTCTGATTATCATCCGAATGACGCCTGATGTGTGTTTTAGCTGGTCTACTATAGTTTTGGGGTAAGAAGAAAAATAAACGTGTCTTGCGGTAAATTGGTCAATCTTGGCATTTTCAGCTTCCCATACGCTTTTGAGAACAGAAATCTAGAAGTGGTGTGTGGTGAGGCGTTCAGAACAGGAAGAGAGAGAGAAAATCTTCAGGATCATTTACTGTCAAAGTTGAAGTGCAACTAGAATCTCTTCCCTCTTCCTTAGATGCTTCCTTGGTACCACCTTCTTGTTTCAGTTGCCTGAGAATACTTCAGCTGAATCACATTTCCAATATTTAACAAGCCCGGCAATCGGTAAATGCAAGAATAAAAGCGAGGACGGTCTAAAGCCAGTTTGGTCATAAAATCTGAGTGGATTGGGTATCAAACATTAATACAACCCCGTATGCAGGTCTTATCATTGAAGAATCCATTATTTCGCGCTGAGACAGACCCGGTATGTGAGAAATCCGAATAAGCTAAGTCACCCTAGATCGATAAGATCCTCTTCGATATGGCCCGTCTCTTGCTGTTTCTTTTTCAGCCAATCGGCCCTCACCTGCTTCACCTCATTTCCGTAATACTCATGCAGTTTAACGAATTCGTCCATCGGGTCGAATCCCACCAAAGGCCACTCCCCGTACCTAGGGGCTGGGCCGTTTAGAGGTGTGACGTGAGCGTTTCTTTTGGGCCAGTGTTTTGGGGATCGTTTATTCGCCGACCTGACTGGCACAGGTGGAGCATGTTGGGCATGGTGACCAGGGTAGGCGTGGCTCGCACTGTAGCTTCTCGTCTCTCTGTGGGTCAGGCCAGAACCTTGAGCCAAATGCGGAGATCCTGCGTAGAAAGCGGCGATGACAGAGCTGGACATTTTCACGCAGGAGTCTGTCGATGTGGAAGAATGAGAAGAATCGTCTAGGCTTTTCCCTTCTTTAACTTCTGCTTAAAGAAATGAGAGGGAATAAAAAGGGGGGGGGGAGTACAGATCAGAACGCTTTTTAGGACCATCGTGAGAACTTTAGAGCTGGATCTTTAGCTCAGGCGCTTTAACCCAATTAACCAGGCCTTAACACTTGGCCCAGCGCTTAAACCTAGGAATTTAGCTCAGGAAAGAAAAAGTTACTGAACAAACTTGGAAACTTTTCCTAAGCACTTTAGTGCAGGACTTTTTTTAGCCCAAGAAATGTATCCCAGGAATTTCAGCTCAGGACCTTTATCTTAAGACCTTCATCCTAAGAATTTTATCCTGAGAGCTTTTACCCAGGAGCTACACGCCAAGAAATTACACCCAGAGGCGTTAAACCCTGGAACGTAAAACACCCAGGATCATTAGCTCAGGATCTAAAAGCCAGGAATTTTTGCTTAGAAACCAAAACAAATAATATGCTTTATGTCATATTCTGATATACTCTTCTAAACTTTTCGCTCGAAATGAGACCCAAGGAACTCGAGCTCGGAAATTCTAGTTCGCAAACCGGCAAGTTTATAACCCACGATCGGCAGTAAGCAGATGTCAGACTCGATGGTTAATAAACCATAAACTGCTCATAATGTTATACTGTTACAACGGTTGCTAGGCTCTTGTTGCTAACCTTGGTAGAGGTGTGCGAGGTCTCTGACGAGCAGTGAGATGTAGATGTGGCTGGCTGACAGGAGAGCGTTCACCCAGCTCTTCTGGCTCGGCTGATCGTCTGCGGCGAGCTGATAGGAGCGAAGGCCCGGGCCGGTGAACACCAGAGAGAACGAGACGTCTGAATCCCCGGTTTGAACGACGCAACCCTCGAGCACGATCACACCGAGGAGGCGTCGATCACCCGGACGCTCCTGGTAGAACAGCAGGTTCCCCTTCAGGACAAACCAGCGGCGCAGGTAGGACGTGTTTCTGCCTCTCTGATGAATGCACACAGAGGGAAGAATGTTCATCGGGGAAACAGGCAGATAAACAGATAAAAAAAAAAACAACAAAAAAACCCCATATCATTTGACAAAGAACGAAGAGACGCTTGGCAAGACTCCGGCGTTAGTGCTTTGTAACTAACACTCCGAGGTAAAGCTGTATGTAAGCTTCGATCTATGACACAGGAGAGAATCAGGAAAACTGGAGTTTGCGCTTTTGTGGGTTCGCAGCACGTTAGGTCGCATTTTTTTTTTTTTTTGTTTTAGTAAATCCAAGAAAGGACTTTTTGACGAGTTTGTTCATATACACGATACCCGTTCCGTGGACATTCGACAACATTAAATGTACCTACAAACGAATAAAACGTGGCGTTCTTTAATAAATCCCCGCCCGGGCCTTCGCTCCTATCAGCTTGCCGAAAACAACGAACCCCGCGGTGAGGCTGCCTGCATGTTGCTAATCATTTTCCCATATAAATATACATACATTGCTGCCAGTGAGTACTCTTGAGCAGCTCTTAATCTTTCCTTACACTTTACTCAGCGTCACAGACAAAACCACTAAATGAAGAGCGACATATTAAGCTGCGTTCAGATCGCAAACCAAATTAAATCACATAAATAAGATTTTGCTCTTCGAGCTAGATTTTTTTGTTGTTGTTGCCCAAAACACTGTTCATTTCTCACACACACACACACACACACACACACATTTCTGACTTGCATTTTCTGAAATTATCTTTATCTGCACAATTTACTCTGCAAGAAGAAGCACGTTTCTATTTCTATTGGAACATAAAGTTGCATATGACTTACTGTAATAAAATAAAAATAAAAAATCCCACTGGATCAAAAATATCTGCGAACGTCCAAGAGAAATAAAGAAAACTCCCAGTGCTAACCTGGACGGTGGTGTGTGTCTGTCACCGTCACAGTCTCTGTGGTTGAACTGAAGGAAAGTGAAAGGAGACACTTGCACTTATACCCGCCAGCACGCCTGAAAAATGATTGTTACGAGGAGGTTTTTACAGTGTAAAGTGAAGAGGTTACTACAGGACATTTCTTCTCCTTTCTGTTACCAAATGTCACGTGCGACAGGACAAAAGAGTCCATCAAACATTGCGTAAGACCTCGATTAAGAAAAAACCAACCCACCGATCCACCCTTTAGTGCACGCCAGATCTATTGAGCTAAACACGCAAAGCATGCAGCGCCATGAAAAACATCTACGCATGAAGGAGGACGGGTTTTTCTGGAACGTAAAGTATGTGCAGAGGGAAAAGTACAAGGAGGAGTTTTCCAGGACGTGATCTAAAGTCACACACAAGACCTCGTTTGCAAATTTAGCTTGGATTTATTAATTAAAAAATAAAAAGAGGCCAGGAACGAGGGCAAGCGATCGCCCTCGCTCACGCGTGTTCATACTAATTGCAGCGCCGACGACTTAAAGTGAGAATTCAGGCTGTACGCTCGTTCAGTTTGGTGCGTTCCACATGGGCATGCGTGCACGGTTCCAAGCCTCTGGTTTAGCATCATGGAAACCTCCTGGCTTACAAGATGAGCGTGTT
Organism: Chrysichthys thysi; assembly: GCA_030068315.1. Taxonomy (NCBI): domain Eukaryota; kingdom Metazoa; phylum Chordata; class Actinopteri; order Siluriformes; family Claroteidae; genus Chrysichthys; species Chrysichthys thysi. Next base: position 1,406,896 of record JAQLOM010000008.1, on the reverse strand, counting down.
GGAACGGCGGTATGTGAGGACGTGACACCCAGCTGATGAACCTTTTTATAAAGATATCCCTCTTTATCCACCGGCGAGGTGCAGGACAGGTAGTGGGTTAAGATTCTCCGGTGGATCTTCATCACAGCGCCGCCTGGATCATGTGAACTTGATGGAAAAAAATGTAAAAAAAAAAAAAAAAAGGACAAAACAAACATACAAACAAAAATATGAATTAGGACAATCAGGATGAATTAATACGGATTATTTATAGCAGGGGGTTGCGCAAAGTGTGAATGCCCCGGAGCTTATTTAGTGAGGACAGATTTATTTTATGAATATAACTTGGATATTTAAAAATCAGGCTTGGTCTTTTTTTTTTAATTATTAATGCGTACAATGATATTTTGGCTATTTATGACATACGTGTATAGAGGATTTTATTCCTGAGCCTTCCACCAAGCAGAAGATCTTAGGGTCCAAGCTGCCATTATTTACAGGCTAACTTGTTCTTGGGGTATTCTGAGTCACGTCAGGTTAGTAATGTGAATATAATGGCGATATTACAAGTCAATAATGAATACAATGGTTTCAATAATGGGTGGTTTGTGGTTTCTAGTTTTTTATTTTTTTTAAATAAATATTTAAAAATTTAAATAATAAAAAAAAAAACTCCCCTAGTTATGATGGTCTGACTTAAGATTTTTCGAAGTTACGACGACGAGTGCGATACGCTAAAAACTGTGAAATATTGAGGAGATATTTAAGATTTGTGGGCAGGCATCGCAGGCAGGTCGGCGTAACGGCGTATGACGTTGGTAGCTCAGGGGTTAAGATGTTGGACTATTGATCGGAAGGTCGTGAGTTCAGATCCCAGCACCGCCAAGCTTCCTCTGCTGGGCCCTTGCGCAAGGCCCTTAACCCTCGACTGCTCAGTTGTACAAATAAGATAGATGTAAGTTGCTCTGGATAAGAGCGTCTGCCAAATGACGCTAATGAAATGTAATGTAATGTACGATACGTTTGGATGATGCCCGGATGTACGTATCACTCGCCTCAATCTCATCAGCGACTCACGGAGTTCCCTTGTGTATCGGTGTACTGTACAGTGCATTACCGCCTGTTTTTTGTGTGCTTCAAGAGCTAATTTTAATTCAAAAGCATGTCTTCTAAACACCCCAGCACGTCTCCTACAGGAAACGACTCCTGGGTAGGCTAGGCTAAGCTAGGCTAAGCAGTGGTTAGCAGTTAAAGCAGAAATCATTACATTATATTATCACGTTATCATATGAAATACTAAACTAAACTATAGATATGCGGTGTGTGTATTGAAGAAAATACACCAGTGTGGTGCGATTGATTACCTTCCTATCACAGCGTGTGTACCCCAAAGTGGTTTGTTCCTCTATCACATTGACTTGCCAAATGATTATTTTATGTATTTATTTATTTGTTTTTATTGACAAATGATCTCGTGATTCGAGCTTTCCTTACCGTCGTGGAACGTCTGCAAAACAACTTGCTTCCTGTTCTTGCTCACGCCATAGCAGCGCTAAACAGTAACAAGCTCCTGGAGTTCATATGTGCTCTGTCTCTCCTCTGTCCTGAAGATGTTGGGAAACTTCAAATTACAGCTTTAGCTCTTAACCTGACTGTTACGAAGTGCTGACACTGGAGACTCCTTCCATAAATGCGAAATAAACATCCCCTTACAGGAAACCTCACGAGAAATGGAAACATCCTGTAATAACCTCCTCGCTGTATACTGTAAAAACCTCATAGCGATAATTTCTTAGTCATTGGGGGCGGTTTATAAATTCAGGCGTCTCCTTTTACTTTCCGTCACGTCAGCCATATTTTCAAGTTCACACGTTTCGTTTCTTGGTTAAATAACACCACGTCTTTTATCGCTTTGTGCATGTGGAGCGTCTGCCGTACCTGTCCCTGCGAATGACCTGTTACTATAGAAACAATGACGGTATTAGAACAAGCACATTTAATATAAACCTGCGACACTGTCATAGAAAATGAATCAACACCTTCTAACCAATCAGAATCCACAATTCAACAGTAGTGTGCTATAAGGTAATCTAAATAAATAAACAAACGCAAAGCACTGAGTAGGGCGGCACGGTGGTTAGGGCTCTTGCCTCACAGCAAGAAGGTCCTGGGTTCGATCCCTGGGGTCAACCCGGGCGCCCTTCTCTCTGTGTGGAGTTTGCATGTTCTCCCCGTTTCCGTGTGGGTTTCCTCCAGGTACTCCGGTTTCCTCCCCCTTTTTCAGGACTGTGTATTTCAACAATAATGTTGTAAAAATCCAAATAACTTTACAGATCTTCATTGTAAAGG
>JAQLOM010000008.1:1338973-1360106 GCA_030068315.1 Chrysichthys thysi | reverse complement strand
TCGCCAATCAGCCTAATCCCCTCTGTGTATGTCTTTGGACTGTGGGAGGAAACCGGAGTACCCGGAGGAAACCCACAGGGACACAGGGAGAACATGCAAACTTCACACAGAAAGGCGCCCAGGTCGGCCCCGGGGATTGAACCCAGGACCTTCTTGCTCAGACGACAGCACTGACCGCCACACCACCGTGCCTCCCTCTAAAGCTTTTATTCACAGTTTTTTCTCATTACATCAGCACGTTTTGCGTACTGATGACTGATTATAAAATACCCGAGGATATGTAAGGAATAAATCTCTGTGTCGCGCTGTTATTAATTAACATTAAAATTAATCATCACTGGGTGGTGTGATGACACGGAGCAACTGCTACCAGCCTGAAATTGATCATTTCCCTACAACAGATCATTGTGGAGTGTTTTATTCCCCTTACACCACTGCACCCAAGTGTTCAGGACACATCCTATGTGTGGTGTCGTGCTCGTCGCGTTAAGATGCATTTGTTTGGGGTAGAAAACGAACAAAGAGGATGTGAGATGATCACCATGTGACGTCTGAGGATGGTCTGGCTCTTCATGTACTTGAGGCAGAACTCGCACATGTAGAGGCGGCCGAGGCGAGCGTACTCCTCCGGGTACGGCGAGTGATACCACGTGTCGAGCTCGTAACAGCCAAACACGATGGTTTTGATCATGTTGCTGCCCTCCGTCACCTGACCCTGGAGACGCAGTTTCTCCTGGAGAGAGACAGACGAAAGGCATGCTGAGATCCTTAAACTCCACAGCGCAGAGAGAGAGAGAGAGAGAGAGAGAGAGAGAGAGAGAGTGTGTGTGTGTGTGTTTTGGGGGGGTATTTTTGGTGTTAAAAATATAAAAAAAAAATACTAAAACAAGGAAACAAATGGAGGGGTAAAAAGCCAGAATTAATATAGTTTTTAATTTTAATGGGAAAAAGAAAAAAAGAAAGAAAGAAAGAAAAGGGAAAGGAGAGTGAGAGAAAGGCAGGTATAAAGTGATTTAAACCCGAGAAAGAAAGAGTGAGTGAAAAGAAAAGAAAAGAAAAGAAAAGAAAGGAAACACTATTAAAACAAAGATATCAAGGAACAACAAAAAAGGAGAGGAGGAAGAAAGGAAGGAAAGAGGGAAAAGTCTGAGAGAGGGAAAACGGAAGGACTCCAGTAGGACATGCTGTAACGCCGGGCTGCACCGAGCTTCACGGGAAAGACAGGAAGAGAGGAGGACAAAAAAAGAAAAAAACAAAATAAAAAAATAAAAAACCGCGAGGGATTAAAAGGTGATGAGTTTTCTCTCTTACAAGATCCTCCGAGGCACGTGCCTGCGCTTTTCTAAACAGCTCCAGGTCATAATCACTCGTGATGTTCTCCAAAACCGGCTCACGGCTCACGGCGCTCTGTGCGTCCTCCAGCGGGGGGGGGACGACGACAGACAGACAGACAGACAGAGAGAGAGATTCTCAATGACAACAAAAATCAACAGTTTGTTCCTAATGTTCCATCTTTTTGGAAATTATGTATATTTGCTGCTCCTGACAAATTAATTAATTACTAGTTCGTTTATTTACTTATTTATTTATTTATTTATTTATTTAGAGATTCAAGCATACATGGCCCTCACTAACAAGTAAACTATTAGAATACCTATTAACAACAACCGAGCGAGAGAGAGACATATACAGCAGAGAGAGAGAGAGAGAGAGAGAGAGAGAGAGAGAGAGAGAGACACAAGGCGAAAGCTAGAATTAATAGGGAGAGAAATAAAGAAAGAGGCATATAAAGACAAAGAGAGAGGGGGAGGGACAGAGAGAGAGAGAGAGAGAGAGAGAGAGAGAGCGCGCGCTCACTGTGTCTTTCTGCTCCTTGACCGCAGCAGAGTTTCTTTTCCTCCTCATCTCCGTCACTTTCTCTTTGTAGCGCATCTGACAGAAAGAAAAACAGCGTCTCAGTAGAACCGGGCTCTGACTCCGTGAGGTCGCGTTATCGTCATGGCGTTAACGCAAAACTCACAGAGGAACCTTCACACGCTGATCACGTCTCACCTGCGCCTCAGCGTGCGCTTAACCTTGACCTTTCTCTTTAACGTGAACGTGTGTTGTTACTTCCTTGGTTGCCGTGGTTACCTGATGGCGTGTGGAGTGTCGGTTCTCGTCCTGGCTCTGCGACAGCGTCCTCTCCTCCGCAGGTTTATCGCGCGAGCTGGCCTTCACCTGTGACGGAGAAGCGCCGACTGATTTTTACACCACTTCACTTCTTCCACACACACACAAAAACACTGGGCTGAGTGTAAGTATTGGCACCTTGCATTCGTCGGCTGATAGGTTGTGATAAAGCGGACAGCCGGAGATGGAAAAGTGTCTCTCGTGCTTTCCAGTCAAATGGCCTGAAGGAGAAACAGGAAAGAAAAAAAGAAAAAAACTATCTTTAGACATAAACGTGGTTAAGATGAAGGTGTGAAGGTGAAGGAGTCGTGTACCCAGTGAATTACAGCCCGGGGTCGGACACTTCATGTTGAAATTGTAGCTCTCGTGGAAGCGGCGGCGTTTGGGCCGATGGGCGTGGCTTGACTCTTTGATTGACAGCTCTTTAGCCAGCCTCTCGTCTTGGGACGCGTTAGGGCTCGAGGAGACGGCGTCGGACTCGGAGGAGCGCGGCAGGCCTGTGGGAGTGCGGGGAGGAGAGTCGTCCTGCTTCGCATCCGACGCTAGAGAGAGAGAGAGAGAGAGAGAGAGAGAGAGAGAGAGAGAGAGAGAGAGAGCAGGAGACTTCTAAGTAAAACAGACATCGCTTTAATTTATTCAGAAAGAATTTCAAACCTTCTGACAACATCAACAATATCAAATTTTTAAAAAGTTGAAATCTGATAAATTTCTGCAAAGTCTACCGTAAATATCAGTTCAAAAATAAAAAAAGGAGACTTGTGGGTCTTTAAATTGACCTGCACTAGGACACGGATGTGTTTAATTTAACAAGAAATTCAAGCAGATTTAGATCTCGGCTCTGTGTCGCTCCTCCTACCGCGGTCAGAAACCTCGCCGTGCTGTTCGCTCTCTGGCTGGTTCTGGCGCAGAGGGTATTTTTTGGGCGCGACCGGCTCCTCCTGCCGCTGGCTACGGGTCACACGGCGCGCTGAGAAATCCACCACCACCTCGGCTACAGCCGGAGGAGAGAGAAGAAAGAAGGAAAGTGCAAGCTGCTGACTCGACGGAAATACTTCAGACCAAATCATCATTACTCACAAATCACTGTCTGACACGTTATTTATTCATCCCACAAGCAGTAAACTAGAATCTGGTAATCCAATAACTGAGCTGAGAATGCAAAAATAATAATAATAATAATAATAATAATAAAAATAAATAGTAATAATAAAAAAATAGATGAGAGAGAGAATCGTACTCGAATAAAAACTAAGAAAAATGCAAGTTGTGCTGAAATACGGTGAGAGGAAAAAAAAAACAAAACACGCAGTTGTTTACGATTATTTATATTTATATCTGGAAGCCGAGGTCTTTATTTCTTCTTTTGTTAACCTCAAAATGCAGAAATAAATCCAAATAAAATAGAACATTTTAAAAATTAAAACGCAAACAAATGGGGAGGCTGTTTCTGCTCAGATATTCTACCAGACTCTATGAAACTCTCAGAATTTCTTTTAAATCTGACTGCTGATTCTTTTCTTCCTCGTTTCCATCTTTCCTTCCTTCATTCCTTGTTTATTTCCTTCCCTCGCAGTAACCCTCCTTCCAAGATAGTTTCCATCTTTCCTATTTTAGTTCCTTCCTAGTTTTCTTCCTCCTTCCTCTCCTAGTCTACTTCCTTGTTTCCCTCCTTCTATTCTTCTTTCCTCTCTTTCTTCCTAGCTTCCACCCATCTTCCTTCCTTGTATTCGTGCGTCCTGGTTTTCTCCCCTTCCTCTCCTAGTCTACTTCCTTGTTTCCCTCCTTCTATTCTTCTTTCCTTTCTTTCTTGCTAGCTTCCACCCATCTTTCTTCCTTGTATCCCTCCTTCCTTGCATTCTTGCGTCCTGGCTTTCCCTCCTTTCTTGCTAGTTTCTCCCCTTCCTCTCCTAGCCTACTTCCTTGTTTCACTCCTTCCACTCTTCTTTCCTTTCTTCCTTCCTTCCTAGTTCCTCTGCTTCCTTTCCTAGTTTCCTCCCAACATTCCTTGTTTCCTTTCTTCCTCTTATCGCACCTTCCTTCCCTAGTTTACCATCTTCCTTGTATCCTTTCTTCCTAGTTTTCTTCCTCCTTCCTTTCTCTTCTTTCCTTTCATAATCCAAGTCCTTGCTTCTGTCCTTCTATTCTTCTCTCCTTCCCTCATTCCTTGTTTCCTTCCATCATTCCCAGTTTCCCCTCCTTCCTTCCAGGGAATCCATCCATCCGGCACTTGGAACTTGGAAGTCACTGGAACGAATCACTCTAACACGCCAAATAAAACACACACAATTGTACGTATTTGATTACCGTATGCAATGTTTGTTGGCTGGACAGAGCGGGCGGAGCCTCCTACATGAACGTCCCGTGCCCTGTGTAACGCAGGTAAAGTACCTTGGGAGCTCTGGCTGAGTCGGAGCGAGGAGCGAGTGAGGCGAGTGGTCTTCAGTGCGTGAGTGTCGCTCTCCGAGCTGTCCGTGTGTTCGGCTGAGAAATCCGAATCCTCCGTGCCGTCAGAGCTGCTGCAGGCGGTCCTCTGAGGGGAAAAAAAGAACAACAACAAAAAATAAAACCACACAATGAGCACTCTCTCCTAATTAATGTTTTATTTATGGCTGCGAAACAGGATCAAACATCTGTTTGCATCCAAGCCATCCTGGTTCCCAAGAAGCTTTACATACAGCTCAGTGTGCAAACGTTCGACCTGAGTGGGATGCTGGTGATTCCTTTCCTTTTGAATTGTACAAATCACACTGTTGACTGTAACAAGAGCAATCCCAAGGTTTTGTACAATCATACGCTGGTTAAGTCCACCCTCAGCCTGACCCCTAATACAAACACTTTGAAAATCACAACTCTTTTGCTTCTGATGTTCACCACATGGCTAGTCACTCTAAACTATTAATATACAGTGGAACCTTAGATCGCGAGTAACTTGGTCTGTGAGTGTTTCGCAAGACAAGCAAAAGTTTTTACAAAATTTTGTCTTGGTTAACGAGCGAGGTTTTGCAATGCGAGTAGTATTCATCTGCCGAGCCTCACGTGATCACAACGTCTCTCTCTCACTCACTGCAGGATTTTGGCTTCCACGCTAGTATATACTGTTAGCGTGTGTGTCACTCATCTGTTTAATGACAATGCAATGTCGCATTTCTGCCAAATCCTCAAAAGGAGGCAAAAGCAGCGATCATTGGATAGTTTCCATGTTAAAGTCGCACAAAAAGAAAAAGATCCCAATGAGCGACAGACTGCAGTGATTCTGTGAGTTGTAGTGAAAGTAAAACACAATAATCCTCCTGCTCTCCGTCATGGATCTGCCCACGTGGCGCGCACATGCAGCATACCTGTTTGGCACTCCCAATAGCGGTGCATGCCGGAGGACTCATGGGTAGAATACTTCCGGGATTTGCGCCATGCTCACTAATTATATAGACTATTTTTGGGATAAAAATTACTTTATGGGATAAAGATTACTTACTTACTTACTTACTTATAAATAGACTGACTCATGAACACTAAGTTTGCGAAGCATTAGTTTGCATTTCCCTGCGCTATCGCCAAGCCATGATTGAGTTTTTTGCCTTGCTCATGTTTGGACTCTTGTTTGTACTCCAGTTTCTGTGTTTTTGTTGTGGCCTTTGATATTCCTGTTTCTGACACTCTCTCGTCTCCCTCACACCGGCCACGAATCTTTTCAAAACTAAAGTGCAGGTTATTTTGATTCATGTATTTTTACTTTATATTTTGTATTAATCATATTTATATAAATATTTCTGGGTTGTGGAACGGATTATCCAGGTTTCCATTATTTCCTATGGGGAAACCCGCTTTGATATACGAGTGCTTTGGATTACAAGCACATCTCCGGAACAAATCATGCTCACAAATCAAGGTTCCACTGTACTCTAATCTGATCTGAACAACAATCATCCATGAACAAGTTTGACCCACCAGGCGGTGTCCGCATACAAAAAATGGCATATTCAGAAGCGTCTATTTACTTTTGAGACGTCTCTGTGTATGAATTATATACACAGAGGTTATTAATTTACTTCCTTAGGTGTTTTTTTTTAAGCATAATGTTTAGAGGACTCGAACTACAGGTAATAGTGTATGTATGAATAAATTCCTGATCATGGGCTGATTGTTTAAAAAAATTAATTAAAAAAATTAACTAAATCCCAGGTTGGATCCTGAACTCGAGTGCTTGTTGGTGCAGCAGAATATCCGTTCATGTTCTCCCAAAGCAGGGTTTCCTCTGGGTTCTCCGGTTTCCTTCGGACACGCAGAAACATCCTGGTGGGTGGGTGGATGTGAACAACATTAAAGTGCTTTCTGAATGAATGAATGAAATCAATCCTCTTTTCTGGAACTTTCCTCCAATTAAGAGGCCAAATTAACCCTCTGTTCTAGCCCTTTTGTCTCTTTACAGCTTTTTATCGTTGCCATTTAGACGTATTTGCAATGCATTAATGGGATCCTACATTAAAGTTTAGGATAAATTAAGTCTAAAGGTCTTGGTTAGATGTTTACCTGCTGCTGAAGCTAGACCACCATCCTGTGATTAAGCATATTTCTGCACACAGCACATACGCATATGTGTTTTTTTATTATTATTACATAACACGGGATAATTTGTCGCCCCCTACTAAATAAAAGTATATTATTAGCAAGCTTTGCCCCCGTTCTTGCTCAGGCAGCTGACAGACATCTCCCCAGTCCGGCTGTGTTTTCATTCAGCTCCACACTGGCTACAAACGATGCTTTCCGGCCTGCACAACTCACCTTTCGTCGAGGCATAACGGTCCCCAAAGCTTCCGTTTTCTGGAAAATACTACACTCAAGCTTCGTGTATTGCACCCGTGATATTTCCCACCAAGGCTGCACTAATATCCGTGTTTTATTTTCACTTAAAAACGTTATCTGCGTTGCTATGTGGACGCTTCGCGACACGACTTCCGGTTTGGAATTATAGCATAAAAGCCGCGCGCTTCCCGCTACCCGAAGGAACTTCCGACTCTTTCCTGGGAGTCAGTTCAACCGGCTCAGCTTAACCAACGAGTCGACTCATTCGGCTCCTTGCCAAAGTTCGTCCGTGTTTGTCGATCTTTTGCGTAAATTACTGTTACACAGTCTCGGTCTACTCACCGATTAACAAAATGTTTCATTCTGCTTGTTAGGAAATTTCCAGCAACACGGCGTTTTACGGATGTTCAAACGTGCGAGTCGGTTCCCAGGGTTCACCTGATAAAAGAGCCAGCTTAACGAGTCGGTTCGTCCGCAAAGGACGTTTTTAATGCAGATTTTTCCGCCGAGTGCACTCCTCTTGGGATTTTCCTACATGTCTTCATTTTTCGTACAGTCTCTTTTCAAATAACGTCCATGCTTTTACGTCGCTTTACATTGTTAAACTAGCTTAACTAACTAACTAACTAGCATATCACATTGCTGCAACACGGGCAAAATGCCCGGATGAGACCGTGGCATTTGATTCGTCCGGACCTTCTCAAGGGGATGCTCAACATAACTCGAACATTTATTTTTTTAATATATTTTTTTAATAATATGTTTAAATATATACACCTTATTTCGCACGAATTCAAGTAAAGAAGTAGATTCCTTCTGAAACCATGTAGGATTTTATATATACATGTTTAACTTCCGGTAAAGACGTACGTAGACGCCATGTCTACGGAACGTGCGCACAAGGCGCTCGTGCGCTGAAACGTCACCGTATATAAGCGCAGGCCGCCGGTTAGCTAGTTCTCTTTCAATCGGACCAGAGACGAAATGGTGAGGGTTAAGCTGAATTTGTGCTCTTCGGCAATCTTAAATAAATCTTCACCATCCCCGCCTTTTTATATTTGTTCTCATTCCAGACGAACGTTATATCCTTAGATAGATATGCTAATAATATATCGCGTACTTCCTTTTATGTAATTTAGCTGCTTGTTAGTGGGAAATGGCGTCTGTTCCGAAAGCCTGATTAAATACAATAATTTTGTTCTTATTTTCTGGGATCTGTATCAAAAGTGGAGGGATTTTTACGTTTTCTGCATAACGCGTCAACCTTAATTGTTTAAAAAACGAAAAAAAAAAATCTGAGGTAAAGCTGTAAGACTGGCGTGTGTGGCAGGCCGCGTTCCAAATACCTTCGGGCTCGGCGTGCTCGTGCACTTCGCTTGGAATACCGCGTGTTGGGGTTGCACCCTGTGTAGTGCACTACAGATCTAACGGAGCGGTTTGGGATTTGGCGATAGCATGGCTTACGTTAAGACTTAACGTTTTTCTTTTTTTTTGCTATTATAAACGAAATGTAGCTTATTTTACGAGGTAATTTCGTATTTGTTTACTTAACAATATGAGATTGATTTTAAAATCATTCTCAAGTGAATGAAATGCCCTTTTCTTTGGTTAAAAATCTGAGTAAGTTATAACTCAGGTTAAATGATCATGCAGTTTGTGTTTATTGCTCAGAAAGCTGTAGTTTCCTTGCAGTTTGTGTATAATACTGCGTATATAATACGTATATAATACTGCGTACTATAAACGTACGAAGTGTTTTTCACATATATAACGGTCAAATATGCTATTTTGTTTGTAATAAATAGTGCCTTGTATAAGGTGTGCGTACAAACCCGTGTGGTCTGTGTTCGTTCTTTGATTTTATTTTACATATTCAGCATAACTTGTGGAGAAAGAGGAAAATCGATGTAAACTACTTGTGAGATTCCCGAATACTTGGATTAATAACTTAGTGCCGTGTTCTCATATTTGATGCGTGTTTTAAATCTTATTTTTTTTTATTAGTTAAGCAGGCATGGAGCATTTACCCGGGCCTCCCTTTTGTCTTTCAGTCTCACCGTAAGTTTTCTGCTCCCCGCCACGGTTCCCTGGGCTTCTTACCTCGCAAGAGGAGCCGCAGGCACCGCGGTAAGGTGAAGAGCTTCCCCAAGGATGACCCCAGCAAACCCATCCACCTCACCGCCTTCCTGGGCTACAAAGCCGGCATGACGCACATCGTCCGTGAGGTCGACAGACCTGGCTCTAGTGAGTGTGCTTTCCGTCATGCCGTTTTATTCAGCAGGCTCATTTTAAGAAGCCTACTTGTGGTTGGTTGAACGGGTGGCGGCAGTGATGAGACTCTCGACGGGCGGACATATTTGGGCCTCGAAAGCCCTTGCTGAATGTCGAGTACTGAGTCTGGACGTTTATTAATCGCGTCAGCTGCCTGACCCAGAACAAGATTTGAGTCTTATGGGGTATTTTTGCTCTTCTAATCTCTTACAGAGGTGAACAAAAAGGAGGTTGTGGAGGCAGTCACGATCGTCGAGACCCCTCCCATGATCGTTGTAGGAGTCGTGGGATACGTCAAGACTCCCCGTGGTCTGCGGTCTTTCAAGACCATCTTCGCCGAGCACATCAGTGACGAGTGCAGACGTCGGTTTTACAAAAACTGGTGAGTCCTGATTAACACTAGGGAAAATGCATGAGTGTGGTGGAGGCTCGTCTCGTGTGTGTGTGTTGGAGCGTTTATGGTTCAGGCTAACATGTCGGTGTGTCGCAGCTCCGCTCAGGTGCCTCGTGCCCTGATGAGCTCCAGGCTCCTCTGGTCGGTGGAAAGAGCTCCTTAGAAGCCGAGCCATGAGCCAAAAGCACCACTTGTGCCGTTGGTTGCCCCGCTATGGACGGGCTGACGGTTCTGCCCAGATTCCTTCCTCTGACCCTGTGGGGTTATGAAGGGACTGCGTGCCAACCTTGTGCTTCTCTGCGTGTTCTCGTGGCGTGCGTTCAGGTACAAGTCCAAGAAGAAGGCTTTCACCAAGTACAGCAAGAAGTGGCAGGATGAGGAGGGCAAGAAGCAGCTGGAGAAGGACTTTGCCTCCATGAAGAAATACTGCAAGGTCGTTCGCATCATCGCCCATACGCAGGTGAGCACCTGGTTATTGTGAGTTTATTTGCTCCTGATTGATTAGAATTGCCAGCTAGTGATTTACTTCTGTTTAGATGGGAATGTTTTATCTTGAGATGTGCTTGAACTCTTGGTAGGGTATCGCCCTTGTGTCCTAACTTCCTCTTCCTGTCTTCAGATGCGCCAGCTGCCCCTGAGGCAGAAAAAGGCCCACTTGATGGAGGTCCAGCTGAACGGTGGAACCATCTCTGAGAAGGTGGACTGGGCCCGTGAGAAACTGGAGCAGGCCGTTCCCATCAGCAACGTGTTCACCCAGGACGAGATGATCGACGTCATCGGCGTCACCAAGGGTCACGGATACAAAGGTGAGTCCACAGGCATTTAATTCCCTGTGTGTGTGTGTAAATCCAATGGGGATTGGGGGCTGTGTGTGTGTGTGTAGTGATGAGAACATGGATCAAGCGTCAGGCATGGCGCCCGAAAGGCATGAGGAAATATTCCATGCTGCCTTCCTTCTGACAGCACACCACCATTGGTGTCGGCACCGAGTCAAGTTTTACATATTCCCCACGTAAATGTCGCTCTCTTTTTATTCATAGGCGTGACGAGCCGTTGGCACACGAAGAAGTTGCCCCGTAAGACTCATCGCGGTCTGCGCAAGGTGGCGTGCATCGGAGCCTGGCATCCTGCCCGCGTGGCCTTCAGCGTGGCACGTGCTGGTCAGAAGGGCTACCATCACCGCACAGAGATCAACAAAAAGGTGAACGCCTTCACCGCTCTGCGAGTATAAGTCGCGTTAATTGGTACGTGCCCTGCTCACGGACATGCCCGATCTCGTTTCCGCTTCTAGATCTACAAGATCGGACAGGGCTACCACACCAAGGATGGCAAAGTGATCAAGAGCAACGCCTCCACCGATTACGATCTGTCCAACAAGAGCATCAATCCACTGGTAAGTTTGAAGAATTGTGTAACACAAAATAATTGAGAAGCACTGATTTTAGTGTTTGGAGTTGAGGAAATGAGCCATACTGAGCTGCAGGAATTGAGGCAAATGCTAGACTGTGCTACACCACTAGGTGGTGCTGATGCTTCATTAAGGAAGCAGCAGGGATGAAGAGTGCGGACGGTGCGGAGTTAGCAAGGCAAGCAGGCCTAAATGTAATCATCCTGCATGATTGTCTTCAAAAATAAATCTGGTTCTGACTTTTTAATCTCTTTTTTGTCCAGGGTGGATTTGTCCGCTATGGTGAAGTGACCAATGACTTCCTGATGCTGAAGGGCTGTGTGGTTGGAACCAAGAAGAGGGTGCTGACCCTGCGCAAGTCCCTGCTGGTCCAGACAAGCCGCCGTGCTCTGGAGAAGATCGACCTCAAGTTCATCGACACCACGTCCAAATTCGGTCACGGACGTTTCCAGACCGTGGACGAGAAGAAGGCCTTCATGGTGAGTATCGGGCTGCTGTGGGGCTCGCGCTGAAGCCGCGCACTGTTCGTAACCTGTTTCAGTGGTGCAGTCTGAAACCCGGGTTCCATTCCAGTGCTATAGGAACGTTCGGTAAGGCAGGGGAGTACGGCTCATCTGTGCATATCTCCCTGTTCACTCACTGACGACATCTAGGTCACCTTTAACAGGAGTTTCTGATTTGTTCTTTAAAAAATAAATCCTGATGAATGGCTAGGAAACGTCTTTATCTCGGTGTGTTTGGGCGCGACTTTAACCGGTTGTCTCTCTTCTCCTTTCCTAAAGGGTCCGCTCAAGAAAGACCGCCTTGCCAAGGAGGAGTCGGCGTGAGCGCCACGCTGCCCTGCTCTGTGTGTGGATTCATGACTTGTCATGTTGCACTGCACAGATGTGGTTTAATAAAAAAAAAAAAATGGACAACTGTTTGCGTGTGTGGTTTTTTTAATTAATATTTTTGTACCACATGAACAGCCAAATGAAAGGCTTTACCTGTTAACTTGACTAGTATGGAGATATCAAGAGTGTGTAGAGTTTGAGATACTCACTCATTCAGGTCCACTTGGTTGATAAATGACTGGTCCTGTCTATTTGGTACATCTTAATAAAGGACCTATGACTCGGTCCAATAAAAACCCCTTCCCTCCCTTTTTAAAGTTACTTATTTATTTTTTTAAATTGTAAATGGATATCAAAGCTCTAGAGTAGCAGTGGACGGGGTTGGTGAGACCCATAGGACAGGAGTACGTTCTTAATTTTTATGTTGCCGATTTAAGGTTTTCATTTCTGTCTTTGTACAATCTCAAATCTGTCTTGTTAATTATACACAACTTTAATTGTGCCTGTATGTGTGCTTCAGGCTGCTTGTAAGGTTTACAGACTGGGCTTTTACATTTTTATTTGCATCTTTTTAAGCTGTGCAGTTGAAATTCTCGTCTCTGGACGCCACATTAATGATGTCAGCTGCAACAGACAACAGACGGATTCCAATAGTTCAGCAGTTGTCAGCTAGGTGGCAGTGGTGTGTGCTACTAGTTGCTTCCACGCGTCGGTTGAGCTGTGGTCGTTGTGAAGCTATATTGGTTTTGGTTTTTGGCTATTTGTTTTTCACCTCAATGTACTTGCGTATTTATGTAGGTTGTTATGCTGCTTGTCCTGTGTACGGTACTTGGTTCGCACCTTTATGAATCTTCAGTGGTGCTTTTCCCTTATTTTAACTCCCCCACACAAACACTTCTCATCAGTGGGCTTTTCAAGCCAATGGACAACCTCTCCCCCCAATTAGTCTGTTAATAAGAGGTTCAACTGTAATTTAATAAAAATGTTCAAGCAAATAAGACACGTGTGAATCTAAAGCCTTCACCAGGTGGTGCCTGTGAGCCTTTTGCGCTTTCACTTGGAAAGCCTTCCCTACCCTGGTTAGAATCAACTTTTTATACACGTCTTTAAAGTCTAAATGTCCCTGAGTAAAGCCTTTCTAGATTTCCTTGATCACGAGTAAAGTAAGCGCTTTACCCTGCTCAGGATCGCGTTGGATCCATGATCTGTCCCTGGAACACTGGGTGTGATGTGGGAAAGTCCCCTGAATGGGATACCAGTTCATATCAAGACCTAAACACTAACCTGAGCTCCTGAATCCTAACCCAGTGCTCTTCAATCTTCTCCACAAAGGGCCAGGGTGGCTGCAGGCTTTCAAAGGCACGTTTGATTAAACTTGGGGAAGTTACCCCAGTCTCTTTGTGATTCAGGTTGGAGTATGCTGCCTTGGAGCTTTCCAGTGACTGCTGGGTAATTCAGGTGAAGACCTCACGCCATGTTCAGCTTGAGCTCAAGAGACGGGCAAGTCTAAAACCCCACGTGTGAAACCCATAACCCTCGAGTGCTCCTCTGGACAGTAGGAGTCATTTGTCTTCCATGGGTCTCCCTCACTTGGAATGAAAGCGTAAGGTCCAGGACTGGGATTGTCTTCAGGGATTGGAGTGGCTCCAGGCTTTCATCCCAGGATGAGCAGGAGTCACATGTGAGTCAAAGTTTGGTTGGAACGGAAGCCCGAAGCCACCCCAGCCCTTCGTGGAGAAGACTGAAGACGTGTGCTGTGAAAGAACGCAAGGTCCCACGTTCCCTGCTTGGTGTGAGTGAAGAATCGACAACAGGGATGGAATCAAAGTAAAGATTCTAGAGTGCACTTATGCAACAGGCAGAAGTACCACCGTAGACGCCATTTTGATAAGCCCACCATAACTTATCTGTTTCGGCAAACGACGCCTAGCGCCACCTCTTGGAAAACGTACTCTAAACTGTCCGAGGTTCTTCAAACAGTCATGAGGAGGTTCATTGTTGTCAATACTATCTGAGAGAACAAATCGATGTCTGAAGTCAAATGCGATCCACGACGTTAATCGATATCCGAGGCTTCAATCAAATGGGGCGAATTTTGCAGTGTAGCTGCATGGAGTTGAACTTACCTCAATTGGGCTCCAATTATTGAGAAAAAGATCAAACAATCCGCTTAGATAATCTATTGATGTCGTCTTAATGCAGGATGTCATAATTTATCATAATGCAAACAAGGCTGATACATCAAAACAAGAAACATCGAGACGATTTCCGAAAAATGCCGCAAGTTTCCCACGGTATCCGGCCTCTGGGACGAAAGGTCAGCTCACCAAAATGGCGTCCATAGTGTCGAACTTCAGTGCTTCCCCAATTATCACCATATTTTCTAGACAGTAATCTATCTTGCGTGTAGCGCTTTAGAATCTTTGATCAAACCTCTGTTGTATCCAGAGCCGTTTGAGCCGCCCCATGGTCCCCGAGGTTCCGTCATCGACTCCATGCCCCTCAGGTGTATCTTTGCCTCCTGCTTCAACCCTGTAGGCATATTTAAGCAAGGTCTGTATACGCCATGCCTGACTGCCTTCTTAACAGATTTTAATGGGTTTTAGTGTCAAGCTCTGGGCAATGCTGAGGCCATTACAGTTTGTGGATTTATTTCATTTATTTTTTGTGTGCGCGTTCCAGCCTGTGGCTCGCCTCAAGCACATCAGAGCTGCCGATTCACGCCAAGATCTGACTGCGAGTCATGAGCGACATCAGACGCTTCCCCTGTGTAACGTTTACCCCAATTTTGAGCCTGTTCTTCATCACAGAGCTTGGCGTGTTTGGCGCTACTGTAGTGCTTCAAATAAGGTCGGGGAATTTCGTCATAATACCAGGATGTGAGTGGAACCTCACCTAATATTATGGAGAGAAAAAAAAATCTTTATTGCCTGGATATGTGTTTACAACATGATGTACCAATCTATAATAATAGCTAATGCCTTCGTAACACTAGGCAGGTTTCCATGCACCTGTTTAATGCGCAATCCAGAATTACGAGCTGTAAACACGAGTCATGGAACCATGAAATTTGAAAAACCTCAAACTTCTTTTTTTTTTTTTTAGAAAAGTGGGGGGGAAGCAGCTTTGCAAAATTGAAACAGAAACATCATTCATATAAAAGACGCCGCGAGGAGCAAATGCTAGCTTTTGGGGGGAAAAAGAGCTGACCCGGCTTTAGTCGCATAACATCAAACTTGCCTACTTTACATCGGTAAACATTTAGCAATATCAGTTTAGCTCCAACATGGAAAGGAATAAAAAGCAGAGTTACCTGAAATTATTACATATGGTTTTACTTTGTGTATACTCATTGTACTTACTTGAAGATAATTATTTTTACCTAAATAAAATAAATAAATAAATAACGCAGCTGTCTTCTGAAGACCTTCCCGTGGCGGAAAAATGTGTACGGGGGGAATCAAACAATGTAAAGGCGATTATTAAAATTACATGATGACCCAGAGTGCGAAAGACAAAGCATGGAGTCACATCCGTCATCTCCAGCGAAGAAGCAATGTAAAAGTCAGTCCTCCCCCAAGAAAATCATCTTGACGTTCTTTTGGGACGTGAAGTTTCCCATTCTGGGGCATTTCCAAGCGCGTGGACAAACACTGAACAGTGTAAATTCCTGCACATTGCTGTGAAATTACCTTCAACCTGCAATACGCAGCAAAAGAAGAAGAATGCTGTCCAAGTAGGAACAGTCTCGCTGCACCAGGACAACGCACGTCCTCATACAGCAGCAGGGACAGTAGAGACAGCACGACGGCTCGGATTCCGACGTCTCCCACGTCCACCTTACAGCCCGGATCTGGTGCCGACCCATTATCACATCTTCGGTCCCCTGAAGGAGGCGCTGCGCGGTCACGGATTCACCTCTGATGATGAAGTCAAGGAAGCGGGGCTCACCTGGCTTCGGGAACAGAAGAAAAACTTCTTCTCGGCAGGAATCCAGAAACTAGATGAACAATACGCCAAATGCGTCGTCTCGCATGGGCGCATGTGGACTGTGTGGAAAAGTGATGTGTTCAGGTTCTCACGGTTACTTCTGTTAAAGCCGTTACATGGATTTTGCCTTCACTTTTTGATTCTCCCTCATATAATACTGACTTGCTGCCTCATGCGATGGAAACCCTTTACTAGTCGTCGATTAGTCTCCGTGATTAAGCTGTTCTTCTAGAAACGCTAGCGTATTAACTAGGGTACAAGACTGTATTCCAACTTTAACAGGATTCCGGATGCTGTTTGCTAACAGTTCAATTGGAATATGGAACTGTACTAGAGAACCTATTTACAAATCCATGACGCATGTGTATCCTTCACCGGCTTAACGTGTTTGTGAACACCCACAGGACGGATCCAGCCTGAGGCTGGATGAGCATCGCGATGCACGTCAGGCAGGCGCCGGGTCAATGTGGGCTTCGTGGACTCCCTGACCCAGCTCGAGTCGAGGTCCTCGGGTGCACGGTCGATGCCGAACACTGAACACGTGCCGATTAGCATCGTAGTCTCACAAGGTAACTCTGCAGGATGAGAGAGATGATTGTAAAGAGGCCTGGCTTTAATCTGTGAAGCCGTCTGCCCTTGGGAAAGCCTTGCCACGCTCTCTGGATCAGCGCTTCTCTCTGTGAACACGCCTCGTTTAGTCCGAGTCCTGAATCCTTCCTGCAGTCTAAATGGGAGTTGTTCTATTTCACAGGAACATTTGAGAATGCCTACATTAGCATTAAATCTACTTGAATTGAGGCAATCACTGAGGAGTCTTTAATTAAATTAACAATTTTGCCAACAATTAAATAAATGTACACAATGCTCCCTTCTGTTTTCCCTCAGACGTCAGCATTCACTCCAGACATGTCTGAGATTTCCTTCTTTTCTTTTCTTTTTTTTCTTTTCTCCACGTAAACCTACAAATGGAGCGATAACAAACCGACCCCATCAGTGCTTAGACTTTCTGTTGATTAATTAAGATATTAGATATTATACGCATACACAGCACGAAGGTCCTGGGGTTCGATCCCCGGGGTCGACCTGGGCGCCTTTCTGTGTGGGGTTTGCATGTTCTCCCCGTGTCCGTGTCCTCCGGGTTCTCCAGTTTCCTCCCACAGTCCAAAGAGGGGATTAGGCTAATTGGTGACTCTAAATTGTGCGTAGGTGTGAATGTGAGTGTGAATGGTTGTCTGTCTCTGTCTGTGTGTTGGCCTGCACTGGATTCGTGACCTACCCAGGGTGGAACGCCGCCTCTCTCTCGCCCGAAGACAGGTGGGATTGGGTCCAGCTTCCCCCCCGCGATCCTGAGCAGGATTAAGTGCCGGAAGATGAGTGATATTATATAAAAATTCTTGGAATTTCTAGAGAAAGCATCTGTACAAGGCCAATCTAAATTCCTGGCCACTCACCAGCCACGAGACATTCCCTTTACTGCAATATGAGACCAGCATTTGGTACACAGAGCTGTTGAATTCTCAATTCTGATTGGTCAGTAGGTGTTGACGCGTTCTCTATAAGAACAGAAGATCGTAGACATGTATTGAAGGGTTTTATAATCACTACTTACCGTGGGAAATCGTTGAGGTTTTTTTGGTCAGTGTTTAAAGCCTTTATCAGGTAAAGCCTTTATGTTTTCTGACGTCAACAGAGGAGTTGTGTTTTTTCCACCCCCTACTCCTCCTAGCTTTCGAGTTAGAGACACCGTTCCAACTCTGAGACGTCCATGCCGATCTGGGCATAATGGCTTGTTCAAACGGTTACATTACCCCTTGTCGTTCGTTCGGTATTCCAGGTTTTCCGCGAAATTCCGCAAAAACTCGGCGCCCTCTAGGACCTTGAGGAGTCATTTGTGTGCTTTTCCGCCCAATTCCATGCCAAAATCGGCAGTCTCTAGGACCTTGAGGAGTGTGCTTGTGGTGCTGGCAACATTTGAGCAAGGACACTTTGCATTTTCTCTGTGGAAATGCAGTCTAGTTATTATTATTATTATTATTATTATTATTATTATTATTATTATTATTACTTTTATTACCTTAAAGAGATGGAAAAATGATGGAGTCTAGTGAGGGGACGACTATTTAGTTGTAATAAGTGAAACCAAGAACTAACTTGTTTCACGGACATTCCATGATCTAAATCATACAGCGTGGACCACAGGAAAAGTAGTCCGTCTCCGCTGATAGGAAGATAAGCTTGAATGACCAAATAAATTGTTTTTATTCACCTAATCAAAAGTCCCAACAGATGCTGAAAATGGTCCCCGTTCACGTCTGTGCACCTACACACGGCGACGAACAGAGACAAAGAGGCTACGGCCTCCTCTAAAGGGCGTGACACTGGGTTTGGAGGCGAGGCTACATCATCCTCCAAAGGGCGTGACAGTGAGTTTGGAGGCGAGGCTACTTTTTTATGGCCTAGCCTGTATAAATGGATGAAAATATGACATGCATAAGGGGTATAAGATGAACAAAAGACTTTCAGAACTTGCTTTCATTGGAAAATAACTCACTGGGGTGGTAAGAGAAACCGTCCTTCATCAGACCGATCCGTCACTGATTATTTTCCTGAAACAGGAGGACACGCTGTGTTTTATTCCATACATTTTAACCTCCACCATTAAGTGGTTAAGTTGATGGGGGGGGGGGGGGGGATCTTGTTGGTTTTCTTTTTACGTTTACGATCTAACCCTGAGGGAAGAACCCAACTAATTAAGCCTCTTTGTCCTCTGTGCGGAAACCCTTCCTTGAGCATTTCTATTGTAGCGGCGTAATAAAGAACCCTGAACCTGGATCTGTCTCCTTCTCGGCTAATATTGCGTACTCTTGGCACCAATCACACATGCGCATGTTGGTTATGGGTTGAGAATATTACTCAGGGTTTATCACGGAAAATGAGGATTTGTGGAGGACATGGTGCATGGCCGGATTCCTCCGGCGTCAAGCCCTGATCTGACGGTCTGAAAGGTGATTCTTCATTTTCGAAAAACTTTCTGTCCTTGAATTAGAAACCTGTCCTGGCGTCCAACCGAACACTTCATGGATATGCCTGTTTACCTCAAACCTGCCCTGAGAAGACGATGATGTTTCGTGTCCGGATATAACTAAAGGAGAACCGGCGGAACTGGTGTGTGGGGCCGTAATGGATTTGGAGCTTGTTCCCATGGACACGCTTTCCTTAGGAGTGAGGATCGAGCGCTTCTCCGTCTCGACGTTAGAGGGCATGAATAACCTTGCCTCCTGAGGACCGACCGAGGATCCCGGGACATCATTATCCGTGCCTGTCATCTTTATTGTCCAGCTTGGTACACATGATACCATTTTATTAATAAATCAGATGTTCGCAATGGCCTTTTTCAAATTTATTTATTTATTTATTTATTTGAAATATGATCCATGTCTAGCGTTTGATGTTTGTTCAGTCCTGTACTGAAGTTTCGCAGTACTGGTTATCGTTATCGTTTCTATGGTAACAGCTCATCAACGGAGCCAGGGTACGAAAGACGGATCGATAACGTCCGTTAGAGCCCTATAACGTGTGACGCGTAACATTAAATGGATAAAAAATGAACACGTCATTGTTTAATGCATAAATATTGTTAGAGTTGGGCAACAAACTGCTGAGCAACAAGATGTGCTCTGAGAAGAAAATAAGTTACAGGCCACATTGCACCACACCACCCCATTTGCCAATTATACTGACGAGGGTTTTTGGGGTTTATTTTTTTACCATTACTTTCTACTAGTGTAATCACATAAGGGGGCGTGGCCTACAGTTAAAGTTAAAGGAGACATTGGACCTTAGAAGTAAATTAGAATTCTATTGATATAATAGTTCACGTTTGAATTGGATTTTTAAAATTGCCGGCTCACCCTTCCCACAATGCTCTCTGTGCGGCGACACTCCTTTGCTTCCGTACATGAGGCCACCGAAGGCCCGTTCTGTTCCATTACATACGCCAGAACTATTTGAATACCTGGAACGGATCGATCGAGACCATTTCAAATATAGATGCACGGACAAAATAGTCTCAGTTTCAGCTCGCAGGGTAAACTCTGCGGCCTGGGATGTCGCCGGATTGTCGCAGGATATTTTGGAATGATGCTAACCTCAAAAAAAAAAAAAAATGGCACTGAAATGGCTTGGCACAGAGGATTCTGGGAAAGGTGAGCCAGCTTTAACCTTCCCTCTGTGCTAAGTAGCTATGTTAACCCTTACCCTTAAACTCATTACCCTTCTAACTAGCGCCAAATGTGTGTCTTGTTATGTCCTGGTTTCTCTGAGGTGATGGTAGATGACCTTAGATATGTTGCTTGTGTGTGTGTGTGAGTGTGGGGTGGGGGGGGGGTCAGGTCGTGTGTCGTGCTCTTATGTAATCTGTAAACACACACACACTGCTGCTGCTGCTGCTGCTGTGGGAGCGCGGCTTTAGTATTCCAGGCAGAAGGGGACACGCTGTTCGAAAACACACACACACACACACACACACACACACACACACACACACACACACACACACACGTTCTGTCTCTCTCAGTGCTGCAGTGAGGTACACAGGGTATGTTTGATCACTACAGCAGGACAGGAAGTGAGAGACGGTGTAGAGACCGCAGCGATCCCCCTGACATCGTCTTTAAAGAAGAAGCACCGAGGGCGGCATGCATGTTAGCACTGAGCTGCGTTCTGTAGGAAATGTTGAACTCCTGTCATATTAGCTTTGCAGTGTCACAGACGCTCATTTAATACCTCATTTCACACAGAGAGCATGTTTTTACTGCAAAGCTAGCACCTTGGTATAAAGCAAGCTAAGTGACTGGCTGTTTTTAACCCCTTATTTGATTGAGCTGCTAGTTACTACAGGACCTAGCTTTAGTGTGACCTAGCTAGCTATTTAGGTTGCATAAGTTGAGCTATCGCACTGATAGCTTCTTAGTTTTAATGCATAATTATTTAATACAGCTAGTCCTCAGGTTACGACAGAGAGGCGTTCCGAGATCCCCATCGTAAGTGGAAAATATCGTATGTCGAATCAGTGCTTAGCCTAGCTTAGCCTAGCCTACCCAGGAGTCTTTCCCTGTAGGAGACATGCTGGGGCATTTAGAAGACATGCTTTGGAATTAAAATTAGCTCTTGAAGCACGCAAAAAAACCAGGTGGTAATGCACTGTACAGTACACCGATACACAAGGGAACTCCGTGAGTCGCGGGAGAGAGTGAGGCATCACGC
>JAQLOM010000008.1:1266937-1278686 GCA_030068315.1 Chrysichthys thysi | reverse complement strand
CACACACACACACACACACACACCACACACACACACACACACACACACACACACACACACACACACACACACACACTTTTCATCTGTCCTGTACCTTACAACACCTCAAGTCGTTTCATGGCCTTAAATCATTTTCAGCCATGGTTTGTTTCTTCTGAAAGTGTTTCTGTTTGGCCAAACGATGACTGTTATAAATGATAAACAGCTGGAACTCAATGAGTGTGTGTTTTATTTCTAAGTTAGCATATCATGCGTCATACCACATTCATAATATTGTCCATCTCTAGACTTACCCCTTTATAGGGCACTAATTGGAATACTTGGAAATTCAACATTTCACCCCAAGGATGTTATTGGAGGATATCACAAGACGTTTTCTATTTTTTTATTTTTTTTTTTTTCATTTTTATGTTGCAATTCGGGCGGCATGGTGGTGTGGTGTGATGTGGTGTGATGTGGTGGTCAGCCCTGTCACCTAACAGCAAGAAGGTCCTGGGGTCAATCCCTGGAGTCGACCTGGGCGCCTTTCTGTGTGGAGTTTGCATGTTCTCCCCGTGTCCGTGTGGGTTTCCTCCAGGTTCTCCAGTTTCCTCCCACAGTCCAAAGACATGCCCAGAGGGGATTAGGCTAATTGGCGACTCTAAATTGCGCGTAGGTGTGAACGTGCGTGTGAATGGTTGCCTGTCTCTGTGTGTCGCCCTGCGCTGGATTGCTGACCTGCCCCGCGTGTAACCCCGCCTCTCTCTCACCTGAAGTCAGCTGGGATTGGCTCCAGCTTCCCCCCACTTGACCCTGAATTAAGCGACAGACGACGAATAAACTCTGAAACCTTGAATGTGAATGGTTTTGACTCTGGAATTATTAGAATTATGAGGGAGAATCCATTAAACAACTTTAATAGAACTAGCTGAAAAATCGAACATATCACTTTTCCACACAGGAAGTGAGACTGTTTTGGACAGTGTTCCTCTTCTTTAGCTGCGAATTGCAGGTTGAAGTTCATTTCGCAGCAATGCACAGGAATTTGCTCTGTCTCTGTTTGCCCATGCGCTTGGAAATGCACCAGAATAGGAACCTCCATGTCCCAAAAGGATGTTAAGATGATTTTCTTGGGGGAGGACTGACTTTTGGATTTCTTCTTCACTGGAGAAGATGGATGTCTCCACTCCATGCTTTGTCTTTTGCTCTCTGGGTTGTCACCTAATTTAAAGATAGCCTTTATTTTCTGATTCTCTCTCATACAATAATAATAATAATAATAATAATAATAATAATAATATTACTTGTATTATTAATCAGAACTTCCTTGTTAACTGACATTACATCAACTCCCACATTGAGCTCCCCCTGGTGGTGACCTTTAGGTAGGACACTGCAACAATGGCAGTCGTAGCTGTATTATTGTTGTGCTCACCATATTGTTAATATGTAATCCTGTTGAAGAAAGTGTGCGGTGATGAGCTTCACTAAGGTCTGCCCCGATTTCTCCAGCCACTTTTTGTGTATCTGCAACTCACGCCAACACTAGAGACTCCTTCCAGAAAACATCACCATATCCACGTCGTTCCGGTTTTTAATCTGTTCATGTGCCGCATTCAACGAGCTGTTACTATGGAACCGATCACATCTTAAAACAAGCGAATTAACATAAACTTGCCCTGATGTCCGAGCTGCAGTTAATAGATGAATAGAAAATTAATCCACACCTCCTGACCAATCAGAACGTGTTCTAAGGCTTAATATAGTATAATCTTTCCTTTTCTAATTGTGTGAGATTTTGCATCAGCGTAGATTGATCTGTTAGTGGTTATCTGTTGTGAATGTGTGTGTGTGTGTGTGTGTGTGTGTGTGTGTGTGTGTGTGTGTGTGTGTGTGTGTGTGTGTGTGCGCTCACATTGCACTGCTGAGCCTGCACCACTTTCATCAGTTCCTCTTCTAGTGCTGTGAGGCTGGCTCTTAATCAGGAAGTTGTGTTTCTTTCCACTTCCTCTGCACGCCGCCACTTAGTGAAACCTTCATTCGCAGGTTCATTGTTCACTTTCAGTTGTCGTCAGCGTGCTACCAAACAGAGAAGTGCCTTTTTTTATACCCACAGCTTAAAGTAGCAGCGTGAGCGTTCTCTCACCGCTAGAACATTGTTTGTGGAGAATTGGTTATGAGTAGGTCAGGATAACGTAGAAGCACGGCTTTAAAATATTTAAACACTGTGTGCAATGCTTAGGGAAGGGCCTTTTTATATGATGGCGTTATTGTCAGTAACAGATTATGCAAATTAGGGAGAATACTTTAAAGTGACACACCTAAACGGTTTGATTTCTCAGACAGACCAATTATATTCAGGGTGGGCCGTGAAAACGTAGCCCGCCTCCGACGATAGGAAGATAAATAGTTTTTGTTCGCTTAAAAAGATGCTGAAGGTGGTCCCCGTTCACGTCGGTGCACCTACACACGGGGGGCGACAGACGGAGAGAAAGGGACTACGGTGTCCTCCAAAGGGCGTGGCACTGGTATTGGAGGTGGGGCTAGTTTTTCATGGCCCACCCTGTAGCACTTGTGGTATGCGATTCCTTCTCATTCCTTGATTGATTGAAGCACAAAACGTGAAGAAACCTGTGAAGAAATGTGGTTTCAGCTTGTTATATGCGATCTCTTATTGAACGTATATAGAGATGGAGATAGAGAAGAACAATAAAGCTTGAAAGGAAGCAGGAGAGATCGTTGGTTGCACTGGTGAGTGTACGTAGCTAGATACGCTTAGCATGCTTTGCTAATCTGCTGACAAATTTAGCATGGGATACATTTTAAATGAAGGTGCTGTGTATAAATGATATAGTGGGTTTTTTTGGGGGGGCTGTACGTTTTTTCTGTCGTTATTTCTCATCTGGACAAGCCACGCCCACATAGGTACCGCTACACTGGTTCAAACATAATCAAAAGTAATATTTTCCTCTTCTTTTAATTTTTGTCCTTATGTCACTGACTTGCTAAGGGGGGCAGGGTTTAGGTCCAAGAAGCTTCTAGAAATCAGCAACGTAACGTGTGTGTATTTCTGCAGTAGGAACCGTCCTACGGAGTGTCCCGTGGCTCCCACTTTGTCCCGTGGATCATCTATAACCTCTCTCAGTGACAAATCCATGACGTAAGAGTATTTAACTCTACTGAGAACGGTTTTTACATGTTGGAATAAGCATTTACCCCAATACATTGCTGCGTTCATCGCTAACGTCAGCCATTTTGCCTAACCTTCACATGCAGTTCCAGTTTCGGTAAAGCCGTTCCTCCTCCGGTTGTGCCCAGCTGGCCAATGACTCCCGAGGCTGACATCGTCAGCACGCTACTGGAGGACACGCCTCCTCCCCCGCCCCCACCGACGGAGGGAGAAGAAGGGCCAGGGTCTGAATTTGTTATACCTCCACCCCCTGCTCCTCCCCTCGACATGTGTGATTTCCTCCCTCCTCCTCCTGTGAGTCCTGTGGAGGAGAATCACGAGCTAGAACCCGCTCCGCCTCTGGAGACAGGTGAGTATCACTTTAGGTTAAAGCAGGTATCACGTGATAAGAGATGGAGGGTGTTAAATACCACACATTCCTGAGGAGTTTTCGTTGAAATAGTGTTTAGGACAATATTTAGGTGGTGAAATAGTGTTTATGATGACGTTCAGGTACTGAACATGTGCTAAAGAGGTCTTCTGGTCCTCTGGTGCTTATCAAGTGTTTAAAATCTTTAACTTATGTTAAAGATCATGTTAAAATAGTGTTTAAGATGATGGCTAGGTATTGAATGCGTGTTTGAGTGATTAAAGAGTTTAAGATTGTGTTTAGAGGCTGAAACAGCGTTTAAGGTGACGTTTAGAGGCCGAAACAGCGTTTAAGGTGACGTTTAGAGGCCGAAGCAGCGTTTAAGGTGACGTTTAGAGGCCGAAGCAGCGTTTAAGGTGGCGTTTAGAGGCCGAAGCAGCGTTTAAGGTGACGTTTAGAGGCCGAAACAGCGTTTAAGGTGACGTTTAGAGGCCGAAATAGCGTTTAAGGTGACGTTTAGAGGCCGAAGCAGCGTTTAAGGTGACGTTTAGAGGCCGAAGCAGCGTTTAAGGTGACGTTTAGAGGCCGAAATAGCGTTTAAGGTGACGTTTAGAGGCTGAAATAGTGTTTACAATGACGTTCAGATGCTGCAAAAGACTGGAAAAGCAAAGGACTGAACAAAGCACTCAGACACTGAAACAAGAAACTAGACTAAGTCGGACAAAGAAAATCAAACAGAACATGAAACAGAAAACAACAAAGGCACAAACACAATGCCTCCACACCAGGGAGAGAACACAGACCTTAACTAAGGGCATTATTTAGGGAACTCATAACAGGTGTGCACACAAATGCACAATCAAAGGAGGACTTGGGACAGACAACAAAAGAAGAATTCAAAATAAGTGTCAGGGTGACCTCTGGTGGTCTGGAGGGGAAGTGTCCCTGGTGGACCTGACAGAAATAGTGTTTAAGATGCTCTTTGGATGTTGAATGAGTTTTCAAAATGACGTTTCGCTCCACAGTGCCTGAGGAGAACAGCCTTCCTCTTCCAGAGATAAACGGACCCGAGCTTCCCGCTCCTCCTCCTCTTCCACCCTCCTTGGAGAATGGAGAAGGTACAGAGCACCTGCTTAAAACTAGAAACTCCAACCCTCTGCGTGTGAACATGCAGCAGTGTGATGAGTGTGTGAGGCTTTTACAGTGTGTTTGTGTGTATATTCTGTGGCTTGCAGCACTTTGTCTTTATTTCCACTCAGTCTCCTCAAATCAGCCGGCTTGAGTTCATTTTAATGATGGTTTCATTCTAGCTGTGTGTGTGTCTGAGTGTCTATGAGTGTGTGTGTGTCTGTAAGCTATGTTTCTCTGTTCAGCTCGTCGTTCTCGTCGTTCTCGGGGGCGTCGCCCTCCCAGCACCCGCTCTCTCTCCCTACGGCTCCGCTCAGGCTCCGCCCCTCGTCCGCTGCACACGCGCTCGCTCTTCCTGCCCAACAGCCAATCACGTAAGAGCCTGAGTTACCATGGATCACAGCATTTAAACCCTTCAGTTGGCCAACACAATAGAGTCGAGAGGAGTAAACGACGAGCCCTGGGTCAGATTCAGCACCGATGTGTTACAATTAGCTCTTTGCTCTTCAGTGCCATAGTGGAGCTGGTGTTTGATCTGCTGATGCTAACACCACCATGCTTTTTCTTATAATATAATCTATAAATAAATATAAATAAAAAGAGTCAGGAGTGCAGTAATAAAGCAGTCCTTTATTACATCACTTATAAAACATTAACACAAGTTCCTCAAATGCTCTCCTGCAGTCATTAAAATCCTGCATCTGCAGGAAGATGAAAGGGTCTGGAGAAGTTTTATGAATGTATCTTTTATGGATAGTTTTATAGAATTTTTTTGAAGGGTCTAAAGTAATTTGAGGAATTTTTTTTTTATGAAGCAATAAAAACTTATGGGAAAATGCCAGAAAGAAAAAAAGGAAACGCTGAAAAGATTTAAATGAAAGACAGTGAAGGACAAAGAGAAAGAAGATGAAATAAGTTAGAGAGAGAGAGAGGGTGAGACGAAAATACAAGGTAAGGGAGGGTAAGAAAGAAAGAAAGCATTAAAATGAGAAAATGAGGAAAGAAAGAACGTGACGTGAGAGGGAAACAGTCAGGAATTATATTGTTTCAAACCGTTTATAAACATTTTATCCCAAATAAATGCTGAACACGATTGGCCTGTTTCTCTGCGCTCGCCTGTCAGTCATCCCCCCGCCCCCTCCATACCCGCCTCCTCTGGCTCCGCCTCCTTTGAGCTCTTTGTGCCAGATTCCTGCTCGGCTGCAGCACCTGGGTAAGTCTGAGTGCCCTTTCTCTCTCTCTCTCTCTCTCTCTCTCCCCCTCCCTCTGTTCCTCACCCCTGTTTCAGCCCTGTTTCTAACACACTTCCTAGTCCACTTCCCAGTCTGACTTCTCCTGAGTACACTAATGTCATTAGTTAATTAGCAAATTAGTTAATGTCACTGATTGAAAAGAAATAAAAAAAAAAAAATTAATTCTTGGCCCAATTGGAAAGACTAAGTTAGAGAGTATATGAGGGGAAAATAAATAAAAGTAAATAATAAGAAAATTAAAGAAAGAAAGAAAGAAAGAAAGAAAGAGAAGAGAGAGGAAGGCGAAAAAACAGCTTGAACCAACCAGCTTGCGCATTAAAAAGAGAACGAAAGAAAAAAAAAAAGCATAAGCACTTGGAGTAAGACACAAAACGATGGCGAAAAAGATAAATAAATTATGACAGGGAAAAAGAAGTTCATTAAAAGAAGAAATTAAGAAGAAGGAGAGGAAAAAAGGAAGGAAAGAAAGATTAATCGTTAATAGGCGTTAAAAAAGAAAAGGAGAGCATGAGAAATTTTTACAAATGAAAGAGTCTTTTGTGCAAAGACATATGTTGAGCCAAGAAATAATAATAATAATAATAATAATAATAATAATAATAATAATAATAAAAACATCTAGTTTTATAGTGAAAGTGGGCGAGATAAAAAAATTCTTCCTATGTTTGAACTTGCCTTTATTGTTGCGAATTTTCTTTTCATTATTTTTGACCTTTTACCATGTACGTGACAGACTGTTATCTCCACCTTTGGCATACATCATTGGCGATGTGAGTCCACAGTCATGTGACCAAGCTGAGTCTCACTTCTGAGTTGACAGGAAGTCGACAAGCGTGTGTTAAAGGCAGCACTGAAATACTGTGATTTCCCTCCTTCTCCATCTCCTCCTCTTCCTCCTCCTCCTCCTCCTCTTCCTCTTCCTCTTCTCTAAATCACAGTAAAATAATGTAAAATACAGAAATCAGCTTTCATATCTCCTGTAGAGAATCTGAAACACAACATGCAACGCTGAGAACATTATATTGCATTTATGGCTTTGTTTAAACTTTAGCCTTGATATTTAGTCATGCCTTTCCTATAAGAAGCCCCATCTGTGGACAGAAAGCCCCAGATTACGCCAAAAAGGCCCAGCTTGCGGAAAAGAAGCTTTAGTTGAGGCAGCTTGGATATAAGATTTCTTTGCATGTGGAGAAGCCCCAATCGAGATGAAATAAAACCCAGATTGGTCAGAAGAGGCTTCATGTCATGTGGGAGAAGCCCTAGCTTGGGTGAAGCAAGGCCCAGAAAGGAGTAGAAGAGAAAAATACTTGGCCCCAGCTTGGACAAAATCTCTTGTTTGGGTGGAAGAAGTTCCAGCTGGGACAGAAGAAGCCCCGTGTTGGGCAAAAGCAGCCCCTGTGTGGTCAGTAGAAGCCTGAGCTTGTCATGGATGTATGAAACCCAAGATTGTGCCAAAGAAGCCCTGACTTGGGTAGAAGAAGCTACATCCTATGTAGAAAAAGCCCCAGTCTGGACAAAAGAAGCTTCAGGTAGGCTAGCCAAAGCATTAGTTGGGTGAAATGCCTCAGACCCCAGCTTAGGGAGAAGATGCACGCAAGCCTGAAGGATCTAAAGCCTTGGGTAAGAAGCCCCAAAAGAAGCCAGCGGGCAAATGAAGACCCAGCTTGGATTTAAGAAGTCTTTGTATGTGGAAAAGCCCTAGGAGAGCTAAAGTGCTCATGGTAAGCCTCATTTCATTTGAAATAAGCCCTTGCTTGGATAGAGGAAGCCTCTGAATGGGTAGAAGCCCAGGTTTAAGAGAAAATATGTGACTCTAGCTTGGAAAAAAGCCCTTAGTTGGGTGGAAGAAATCCCAGTTTGGACAGAAGAAGCCCCAGGTTGTGTAAAGGAAGCTCCTGTGTGGTCTGAGGAAGCCCCAGCTTAGTCAGAGGAAATCTCAGTGTGGGCTGAAGAGTCATTAATACGGGTTGAAAAAACCTCAGCTTAGGTTGAAGAAGTCTCAGCGTGGGCAAAAAGAAGCCTGGTTTGAGCATAAGAAGCATCAGTTTGCACATGAGAAAGCCTAATATGTGCAAAAGAAGCCTCAGCTTAGGCAGAAAAGCTAAGCTAGCTGGTAGTGTAACAGGTTAGAGATTTGAGTAGAGTACAGTAGAGTAAGTTGTAGCCTAGTTGACTTGGGTTACAGGGAAGACTATGTGACCAAAGGTATGTGGACCCACCCATCACACCCATATGTGGTTCTTCCCCAAACCATTGCCACAAAACTGCAAGCACACTGTTGTATAGAACGTTTTGTAGCATTAGAATTTCTCTTCAGTGTAGCTCAGAGGACCAAACCTGTTCCAGCATGACGATGCCCCTGTGCACAAAGCCAGCTCCATGAAGACATGGTGTGTTAAGGTTAAAGTTGGAGTGGAAGAACTGGAGGGTCCTGCACGGAGCCCTGAGCTCAACCCCACTGAACACCTTTGGGGATAATCTGGAACTGGAGCCTCCTCGACATCCCAACATCAACGTCTGATGTCACTGACGCTCTTGTAGGTGAATGAACACAAATCTCCACAGCCACGCTCCAACATCTAGTGGAAAGCCTTCCAGAAGAGTGGAGCTCATTTCAAGGGCAAAACAAGGAATACATTTGGAATGGGGTTTTCAACAAGGACATATGGGCGTGATCTTCATCCATCGAGTGTCCACAAACCTTTTGGCTACATAGAGTATGAATCGGATAACACAAATATCGCAGATCACCTCAAGAGATTGAACAAGACGTATCATTATATTCATCATTTTAGACTTGGAGATTCCGGCTCCTCCTCCGCCTCCATCCATGGACTGCATGGGTGGTTTTGAGGACATTCCTCCATTACCTCCACCTGTGGACTACGACACCTCCGCTCCTGCTGAATACTTGGAGAAAGGTATAATACAACATGAAATATGTGTGAAGGAATTAATTTTTTACACTTATTAGACTTGTAGTGAGAACTAATGAAAAGAAAAAAAAAAACAATTTGTAGAGATTATAGCTCTGAAGGTTTTGGGAGAAGCTCACTGTGATTACTCTTTTCCACCAAGTGGTGGCTCTCTACAGCTATGAAGCGGGTAAACCCGGGGAATTGACCTTTCAAGAAGGAGACATGATTTACCTGACCAAGAGGAACGATGATGGCTGGTGCGAGGGCATTCTGAACGGAGTGGAAGGGTTCTTCCCTGGAAACTACGTAGACACCATGAGCTAAATGAGCGCTGACCGAAACGCAGTCTATGGCAAAACATCAGAACTAGGGGTTTTTAAAATTTTATTTTATTTTATTTTTTTTTTTTTAGCAAAAGGATGATGTGGTGTTCCAAGAAATGCAAAATGTGTGCTTGATTACTGCGTGATTATTGTGTATGTGATACAAACTGATTTTATAAAACGATATATGCACCGCCTGCCTGTACGTTTTTCAATGTCGTCAATATTTTTTTTAATTACTACAGAAATAATTTATGTATTTATTAACACCAACTAACAGACGGATAAACCTGGACCAATCAGATCTCTCTTTTGAATTTATTAATCACTTTATTACTCCATCAAATCAACGGACGTTGGTGTTACCTGGACTGGAACTCACATGGGGGCATGGCTTTCCCAGAATGCATTGCCGCGTTGTGTTTACTATTAAAAATGCTGGATGATTGTGTAATTAAGGTTGCCCATGTTCGTCAATAAAATGTTTGTAGTTTGTACAAAGTTGCTGGGGTCTGTTTTGGGGGTGGGGGTGGGGTTTTTAAAAAATGTTTTAATGGAACTGCAGTTCACCTTAAAATGCAGCAGGGGGTGTAAAAAATGACCCATCGCTCCTTGAAAAATTTTCAGCGCGTGTGAAGGTGAAGGAAAACGCACTCGTTTTGTTGCCCCCCGACGTCCTGCCAGGTGTTCTGACTGCTGCTAGAGAGCAGAAAATAAACAACCGGCCACGTTCTAACACCTGATAAAGAGTGTGTTCAAGTAACGTCCGTGCTTGCGTGGTCAGGAACGTGCCTAACCTGCTGTACAGTCTTCATTTTGAAGATGTCAACAAATGCAGGCACTGTGACTTTAACCAGTGCGATGTGGTAATAAACAATAAGAAGGCGTATGGAGCCAAGAGTGCCCTTTTTTATGATCAGTCTCATTCGACGTTGGAGAACCAGGCCAGACGAGATCACCTGATTACCTGCGGGCCTACAGGTAAGACGTGTGTTTACAGTTTGTGGGATGGAAAGTCATAACAATAAGACCTTTGTGAATATCATATACTCTTTTTAATGATTGTACTTTGAAGCTTTGATATTGTTGTGCTTCTGAAATATGTTCGATTAAATGTTAAATCATATGATTGTTTTGTAGGTTTATGGTATAAATGTGGCAAATCTGTCATTTCTGTTGTGGTATTTTTTTTCTCTTTTCTTTGAGATTTTTGTAACCCACTTATCAACATTGGAATTGCTGTTAGCAATATTAAATTTTATCTATCTATCTATCTATCTATCTATCTATCTATCTATCTATCTATCTATCTATCTATCTATCTATCTATCTATTTAGGGCCTCAGATATGACTTTGCACGCACTTAGGAACTATAAAATGTCTTCGAACAGGAAGTTGTCTGGAGTAAAATGTCTCGTCTCGGGAGTCAAAAGTGCATTTTTAATCAAGTCCAGATGACGCTGATTTTGACTTCCATGTTTTTTAAGACAGCGTAATGGCTGGTATTGCTCGAAAGGGCAATAAAGAGTCACGATAAACACGGTCATGTGAGAGGCACACTTAAAGATTGACCTGCTTTTATGAGCTAATGACAGGAATCTCATTCTCACCCTGGTTGTTTCCGCACCCGTGATTTCCTGGCAGGTAGCTCGGCCCGTAGGCATCTAAACCGAAAGCACAAGGATCAGTGCCACTCATGGCCTCCGATTCGGACTTAAAACGCAATATTCACTGAGATCCAGAAAGTTTAGCTCTGACCGAGGAGGCACGGTGCTCGATTTAGAACTGTAAACAAAAGCCTTTCCATCATGTGACCACCTTTAATTGGGTAAATAAAGCAGGACAGGGGACCTGTTACACTATAACTGCTCACAAGTGAAGAATTCTGTGCTCTGAAATATTTTGGACTTAGAAATATATTAGATTTGAATCCATTTTTGAATCCATCTGAACACGTTGTGGTTATTTACGAGGTGTCAGACTGGATATTTACAGATATCATCATGCCATATTTACACAATCAGTATCTATCTATCTATCTATCTATCTATCTATCTATCTATCTATCTATCTATCTATCTATCTATCTATCTATCTATCGATTAGACCTTGTAAATGATTTGACCTT
The DNA here is from genome assembly GCA_030068315.1 of Chrysichthys thysi. Classification (NCBI taxonomy): domain Eukaryota; kingdom Metazoa; phylum Chordata; class Actinopteri; order Siluriformes; family Claroteidae; genus Chrysichthys; species Chrysichthys thysi. The sequence continues at coordinate 1,267,417 of JAQLOM010000008.1, read as the reverse complement.
CCTTCCTTAGCAGATCCTCTGAAAGTCCTTGGTCATATCTTCAGTAAGATGGATTCCTCATTTCCCACGATCTTTCGCGTTTTCCAGTAAGTCTTTATGGTCTAATAGAGCAATGCTACATGTCCTATTGATTTCAGAGCATTAAAATGTCTGGTGGCGGAAATTCTGAGCCAATAAGGTGATTTTTAGGAGCATCCGATTCCCTTTATCGCACTTTTTCAGTCCCTGAACAGGGCCAGGCCTCTGGAGCTCAGTTTCCATCAGAATTATTTATATTGATCATCGTTATGATGACAAGCACATATAGGGGATTGAATGAAATTAAATGAATTAAATGAAATGTCTAGTTTTTATGGGACACAAGACAAGGGTTAATAACTTATAGTGTGTGTGTGTGCGTTCCTGTGTGTGTGTGTGTGTTTGTGTGTGTGTGTGTGTGTGCGCGTTCCTGTGTGTGTGTGTGTGTGTGTGTGTGTGTGT
>JAQLOM010000008.1:1235395-1247135 GCA_030068315.1 Chrysichthys thysi | reverse complement strand
TCAGACCTTTTGATGAATAAAAACGAAAAAGATTTTTTTGGGGGGTCAAAATGACCCCAGGACAACACGAGGGTTAATAAAAGAACCTCATTGTTCCTTATCCTTTTATAGTTGTATTAAATGTTGGGGTGCGTCCATGAAGGAAATTAGTTTCTGTTATCACTTGGAGTAAATCACGTGTGTGTGTGTGTGTCTCACCTTGATCGCTGGTTGTGCTCATTACTGTCTCTAAACAGCAAGTCTGCCAGACTTCCCTCCTGAGTCGACCTCTTACCATACCTGAGACGACGAGATGGAGAGAATAACCGAGAGAGAGAGACAAAAAATCAGAAACTACACACAGTAAGTTCCTTTACTTTTGAAGCAAAGATATTTTTCTCCTTCCCCTTCCGACATGATCCGAACTATCGCAGCGTCTGACCCTTAACTAATGAAAATGCACGGCTGCTGAAGGGAGCTCACTCCACGCTCCTCCACTGCCTCTTAATTCTCTCGGACTTGTCATCTCCGGTGACGTCACTGCGAGTGAAACCCTCGACAGATGTGACAGGGGCAGCATGGAAAGGTACTGAGAGGACTGTAATTGGCCTGAAGTCGTGCAGCGGGACGGTGTCTCTGTCAGACCGAGTGCGGAGAAACATTACAGCTCCAAGAGACGTCTTTTAAAAAAATAAAAAGAAAAGAAAAGCTTCACTTCATCATCTTTAAGGGAATAAAAATCTCATTAGCGTGTGTGTTAAAGGACAGACGCGTGGCCCGTCCAGCAGCACAGTAAATGCAGTAGAGCCGAGGGGGCGAAGATGCAGGTGTTTCCTCTCATCCTGTGCCGAACACACGGCGCTCGAATCGATGGAGCCATTTTTACGCCCAAGTTCATCCTGAAGGCCCGCAGGGAACGTCGAGGGAAAACTGAAAACCTTCGGCGTTCTGTGAAACAGAGCGATGCCGTAGGACCACCTGTCCCCTGCTGGGTATATTATGTAAGAGAAAAATCTTTATAATCTTTAATAAATGAGTGACGGGGCGGCGTGATGAAGCCAAGACAGTTCTAGCACCTTGGAGTTTTTCGAATAAAGGCACATCCTGAAAAGCTACTGCACCTTTTTTTAAATTAAATTAAATTAATTTATTTTTACTTATTAATGAAATGTCACCGTGTTTTTTTCTATTTATTTATTTTTAATTAATTAATTTGTTTATTTCATTTTTTTTAATGTCTGCTTGACCATGAAAAAAGTAGCCCCGCCTCCGGCGATAGGACGATAACATGAACAAACAAATAAATTAATACAAAGGGGCTACGGCCTTCTCCAAAGGGCGTGGAAGCGGGATTGGAGGCGGGGCTAGGTTTTCACAGCCTACCCTGTAGTTATGTATTGCATTGTGGGCCATTCATGCGTCAAGTTATTTCCTGTTGGCTGTCCTTCACCAGGATCTCTTGACGTTAATAAGACCACTAACGAATAACACCCCCCCCCCCGTCATATTACAGAGCCTACACAAAGCTCGAACCCCTCTGTGCTTAAGGTGTCTGAAAACTCTGTCTCCGAATTCCTGTTTATGGAGACTCCCTCCATTCAGAAGTGTCTACTTGTGGAAAATTTCACAGTATCACCTATTTTTATTAAAAAAAAAAGAAAAATATGTCTAAGGATTGTTTGAGGAGCTGCAAAATGGACGCTGCATGCAGCTTTGTCTGTCTGAGGAGACGTGCATTTGTGGTCCCCTGCTGGATTGATGGCTATTGCGCCTCGATTAACGGCACGTTCAGAAGCAGCTCTTGAATTTCTATGGCAGGTGGGTTAAGGCCCGTTGCTAGGCAACCAGTAATGCAGCTACCTTGTGTATTATTGGTAACCTAGATGGCAAACTGATGTTCAGCAACTAAGAATTTAGCTTGACTGATATAGGTAAGCGGTTACAAAGACTTACAGTGTTGAAAAGTTACAACAAAAAGATTGAGTACGACTTAAATTATATATATATTTTTTATCATCAACTGCTAACTACGCTTGCATAATTTCCACTGTGTGTGTAAAAAAAAATAACGTTTTGTCAATCAATCTTTTCTTCTTTTTTTTTTTTAATTCATCTGATTCGATAAGGATCTGTAAAATGTATGAATTAATCTTTAACGTTAATATGCATTACTTGGGTAAATAGTTTTTTTTACGGTTTATTTCCGCTCAAAATAAACAGGCTCTTGGTCTTAAAGGCTGTTAACTAGTCAGATTTCAGGTACCTTTCCATGTTAATGCACCGTATAAAGCCTTGGTGTTCACAGTGGCTAAGGTGGTGAGCTCTTTACTGAATCGATACTCGAACAAAAAGGCTAAAAATACTGCATAAAACTGTAGATCTATTTCCCGGGGTATGTTTCATCCCATATACATTTTAACATCGCAATATGCTCTTTATGGTTTTCCGCCCCCCCCTACAAACACCAAAAAAGAAATGAGCAAAAACATAAACCAACCCTTTGGTTTTCAGATAGTACTCCTACGGCTGTCTGCTTATTGTGATGATGAAACTTGGAATGGTTTGCTAGTAAATTCGATCTAAAACCCCGTGCTCGTTCGCTGTATGGTTTTTAACCTTACTTATCATAAAGGTCAAAGAATGAATAAGTCCGCAGGTATTAAGCACAGAAGTCCAATATACACCGAGGCTTTCTTTTTCGAATGCCGAGGAGACGTTCAGAAAGCACTGACGCGCAAACAGACTCGTTCAGAGAGTCGGAGATGAATCTCGGAGAAGCCAAATTTGCTTTGGATTGGATTTCGAACCACTCAGTGGGCATCTGCTCGGCTTTTTATAGACTCTGTGAACGAACGAGCGGCCCCATCGGCCTTCTCGGAGCGAACCTTAATGATATTTTAGGCTCTGACTACAGAGCTTGAGTGATGGAGTTACTGCAGTGTGGGACAGGATCAGGAGATGGAGGAGAACTTCAGCTTCCTGATGAGAGACATGACGTCCGGTAGAGCCTTCTCTCCATGTTGAGCATTTGAGAAACTAAAACCTATATCGGTTCAAAGAAATTCTAACGCACCTGACAGAACGTGAAATCGCAGAGAAATCTGAGAAACTCTCCATGCACCTAAAGTCAGAGACTGTAAATAAATGATGATACAAACTTTATAATATCATAAAATGACCTGATGTGCAATATATAACATCAGAGCACATGTAAGATATCTAAAATGATTCTGTAATAAAGTAAAAAGCATAAATTGTATAATAATAATAATGATAGTAATAAAAAAAAAATACAATCCCTAACATATTTGTGTATAAGAAATCACAAACCCTGTATTATACCGATATGGAACCTTGCAAAATCATACACACCGTCTAAAATCAAAGCACATCTGGAAATTACAATGTGTTTAAATACGGAAAACTGTAATAAAAAGCAGCTCTGAAATCCAAGCCTCCGTAACGTACAAGAAACTATTAATTGTGCAATATAATCTGAAACCTAAATGGCCCGTATCATAGGGCCGTAATCAGAGAAGTCTGAAAATCGGAAATTCATGAACGCGTTTGAAACACCTGAAGCATGGGAATCTTAATAAACAAGCCGTAGGACAACTACCCATTACATACGGTTCCACAAAACCGAGCCATGACCTAAAAGGGAAATCCAAATCCTTTTTTAAGTGCTTGTTATTACGTTATTTCATGGAAGTGATCTTTTGTCCCGAGGAGCAGTCGGCGCTCGTCTCGCTCACCTTTGCCGGGTGATGAGGTTGATGTAATGTCTGAGAGCCGTGTAATATTTGGCCAGCTCCTCGGGCGCCGCATCCTCTCCGGGATTCTCCGGTTTGGGCGGATAGGCGTCCACCACGGTGCCGAGATACAGGAGAACGCACAGGAACAGGGCGAAGACCGCGGTCCAAGACTTCATTACCGCACTCATCTGTTCGAGAGAAATACCGAATCAGTTAGAAGAAATCCCGCTGAGTCCTTGTCTCACTGTTAAAACAACACGTTCAGCTTCAAACTGGTGAGTTTTATTGGCTCGGATCATGTGTTTAGGTTGGATAGCAGCTTGGCTGAAGGATTTCTTTTGGAATGTTAAGTGTTTCTGATCTTCACTTCAATACACACACATGGTATGATTAGAGCTCGAGGAAGAGAACAGGTGGCGAAATATCAAACAAGCAAATAAATAAATAAATAAATAAATAAACAAAAACAATTTTTTAAAGGAGTAATTAAAAATAGTCATAAGATTTAGATGATGTATTTTCACATGGGACATCCAACTAGAACATAACTTCCCAAAAATCATGTTTATCCCAGATATGGGTTATGATATTTCTATAAACAACATGCAGCACACAGGCTAATTAATGTAAAGAGGTTTAGCGTGTTTAATTGAAAAGAGGTACAGGTTTGATGATTTCAGCTCTTATTAAGGGTTGAGATACTTTGTGCTGGAAGTAACGCCCTCAAAACCAGTACCTAGACTTTAACTAGACATGAACACATGGGCAAAACGGCTTTTTTTTTAAATTTTATTTTATTTATTTGCCATTTTTTAACAAGATTCCTGAAGAAGAAGAAAAAATTACAGTACCTGAAGTCCCCAAGCTACAAGGAAACCTCAAGGGAGCAACGACTTCCTGACTTTACCTTTTTATGCACTCCCATACATCCAAAATGCACGTAAAGTGTTTTTAATTTAATTAAATAAAATAATGAAATGCAATTAATCCATAAGCAGATTACCTACAGTACTGAGAACACTGACCGTACTGAAATAACAAGTCAGTAAAGAACAATTACACTGTGATGAATCCTACGTTCATCGAGTGCAATCTTTAGGCGATATTAAAGTGCTAGTGATTAACGGTGTCCATGTCCTGTGGGACCCTCCGATGCCATCTCACAGCAATCTTTAGGCTGTTACACATTTTTAGGTTTATTACACCGTTTTTGTTTTTTTCTTCTTCAAAATCAGAGGCATTTCTTCTTCTTTATCTCAATGCCACTCTGAAAGAAATGTCCCATCATTGATTAGTTTCAGTGTCCGAGTGGTAGTTCAGTGTGACTTTAACCTGTTGAATACTGTGACGTAACATTTAGCACTCATCACTCTTTTTTAGCATTTTTAAGTGTACATATTCTTATATCTTGGACAGATAGCGGACTTGGAGGGTGTAGCATAGCTTTAAGACACATTTAAGGTCCATACAGTACACTGACCCTAAGTATAACTGAGAGTATATTTGTTCTGGTAGGCATAACTTTGTGGAGTACTGTTATTCTATAATCTCCGGCGTTTGTGACTTGGGGTCAATTAAACAGTGCGGATTTGGCTGTGCACATCATGAATCAGCTTTATAAGTATAAGTATTTATCGGTATAAGGCTGTTTATAGATATTAAACCTGCAGGATTTCATTTTTCTAATCAGAGGCAGGCCGTCGTTTCTGGTTACTAGTCTCATATTTGGAAGAGTTACCAATTTCATGGGCTTTTAATGTTCACATTTTTCAAACTGAGACTTGGAAACAAGAAGAAACTTTAAATCGACGCGGATCTAAATAAGCTGAGGCATTAACAAGTGTGTCCATAGAGTCGTGAGGAGTTTCAAGTGACGGCGGGAAGAATTTTGTAGGTCTGGGGTAAACGTGATCTACGCTGTATTCTTTGATTTCGACGGAGAAACTGTTTAGTATGCGGCGCACGATGATGTATTTAGCTGAACGCTTGGCTCAGGGACATGTTTGCCAAATGTCAAACCCTTACTGATGGCTTTGGGTGTTTTATACATCGATAATCTGTACATGGGTGATTTTGGTCCAAGTCCTTTGAGTGCAGACGCTCACTGGGGCTGAGACGGTCCCTGTCCGTGGTTCTGAACGCACTCACTGTTTATTACCCACAATACCCTGGGTCTACTTTGGGTTTTTATGGCAAAGCCACAAGTTTTTCTATTCTCTTATTTTAGAATTCAAGAGTGAATTTATCCTCCTCGTGCACACGTTCACGGCCAGCGTGTCCTGCAACCAGAGTACCAAATATATATGAACCCTCCGTTTTCAGATCTTCCACATGCACACCTATGTTTATCAATTTATAGTGATGTGGAATAATATTATTTAAAAAATAAAAAAAATGGGAATCATGTTATTTGTTCATAGGTGTCTTGTTTAATTGCTCTATTTGAGTTAACCTCGATGTTTTTTTTTCTTTGCACAGAGCCATTAGTTACATGCTTTTGTCTTTTCTCGGTGTATAACTTTTGTGGAACATTTGTGGATCGCTTTGGCAATGCACGATCTTGTCCCTCGGGAGAACATTTCATGACCGCAGCACCTGTGACATGATCTGCTCACAAAAAATGGACATGACGCAAGGAAAACTTTGCTTATTTGAGTTCTGTCAGCATCTGAAATGTTAATATGACTCCAATCAAAAGTATTTGTTTCCAGGTACTCACATGGTGCTGCATATTAGTGCACTTCTAGTGCATTAGGGTTCTTTGTCATGTATAATGCAGGAATCTGACAGTGGTCAAGTGTCAAAAATTAATTAAAAGAAAAAAAAAATTAACAAACAATTCACCTGTAATCTTATTTAGAGCATCACAGGAGAGCTCGCGCTTGCACGAGCCCGTCTGAAAACCAAATGCATGCTCTGTTTTGGCATAACAAAACAAAATGTCTTGTAAGTGCACTCTGCCTGCATAGTGTAATAATAATAATAATAATAATTTATCTGCTTAAAAAAAGATAAATTCCCCACTTTAGTGCATGCATTAAAAAGTAAAAAAAAAAAAAACAAACAAACCCAAAAACATACAGCATGGTTCCTGCTTTCTTAAAAACAAACAAACAAAAACAGAATAACTGGAAGAGCACTTACTTCTGGTGTTGAGATGAACCTGTAGGTTTGAGATCAAGCCTCTAATTGAGCTCTGTTTGAAGCAGAAGTCCTTGAACTCAGAAGTGGCGCGCGCTGGTCGCTGATGTGAGTTCCACTGCTTCACGTGCGCTTTTATACACGTCGTGGCTGGTCGGGGTTTGCACTGGGACACGGAGGGAGGCGGGGCTTAACCGTCACCAGCGCGCGCGCACGTACACGACACCGGTATTAGATTTATTTTTTTCATTTTTTTTGACGTGTTTTGGTATAAAACAATCCCAGTAGCGTGTTGCGCGCGCGCGAGCTTCACAGTAGGGTAATTAGCACCTGTTGAGCGCGCGGGCTCGTGCGCTCTCTCTCTCTTGCTCTCAGTGACTCAAGCGAACGCGGCTCGTGCGTGACCGTTAGAGTTTAAAAATCAAATTTAAAAAATGTCCGTTAACGCCTGAAGATAGCCGCGTTAGCCTGTGTGTTTAATCAGGCTAGATACATATCTATACGAAGATATATTCCTAGGATTGGTTTTATTTATTTATTTGTTTGTTTGTTTGTTATTTATTTATTCATTTATTCATACATTCATTTATTTATGAATAGATAACGTTTTGTTTTTTTGTTTTTGACATTTTACAACATATTTACACAGCCTGTTAATAGCTCTATAGCTGTATACACCACCAGATAAACATGCTAATTACACTCAAGTGTTTGTCAAATATAAATAATACTTGTCCACTAAAGCTACCTTTCGACTCATACCCCTTGAATACATGCTGGACCTCAGGCCTCTATGTTCATCTGTTACGAATTATATTAATTATTATGTTATGTTATTAATAGTGCTAAGTGATCCTATCAGCTAAACCCAGGCCTAATTAGCAACACCCTACCAAAGCCTTTAGCAGTTTCACATGCTAACCCTGATGTTTGGGGATAGTGGAATGACAATACATGTAATTTTATAAACCCTGAATCTTCTACTGGGATATATTTTTGTATATAAAAACGTCTTACTGTTGAATTAACACCCTAAATACTGCATTTGTGGCTGACTGGACTTTTATAAACACTCTGACTGAGCTAATCTGAAGCTATGGGCTAATTCAGCACTGTAGCTGTGCAGTTAGCAATCTCAGAGGAGCTTGTATTTATATTTGGAAGTGTTCAAAAAAGCCATGTAGCCATCATAAATGTTAAAGGACTACAAACTGTCACGCTGAGTTGAGGAATTAGCCCATTTAGAGGCATCAGTGCCTTGCAATAATAAAGAGAAACACAAGATGGCGGTGGGGACAAACTGTCCCAAGGCCTCTTTTTTTTTTATAGCATTGTATCAAATTGCATACTGTGTCAAAATATGTTGAATAGTCTTATTAAAATCATAAGTAAAGAATAATACATAACCGGGTGCGCTGTTATGATACTACAGGAAAAATAATCAGTGCTATGGGGGGTTCGATGAGACTCGATAAAAAGCTTTATGATTTCCCCCCAATAACAGCATGCCCTGAAGTGTTTTGTTCCTCTTATAGCACAGTAATTTGCCATGCGTCAGGTTGGTTCCTGTTATCACACAGACAATGTGAGGTTTAAAGTCAGATGATGACAGTTTGATAAAAAACAATATTTTTTTTATGAAACACATTATGACTCACTCACTCATCTTCCGCCGATTAATCTTGTTCGGGGTTGCGTGGGGAAGCCGGGGACAATCTCGGCTGACTTTGGGTGAGAGGTCACCAATCCACCGCAGAGCCGAAACACGCAGACAGACAACCATTCACACTGACGTTCACGTCTACAACCAATTTAGCGTCGCCAATTAGCCTAATCCCCTCTGTGCATGTCTTTGGACTGTGGGAGGAAACCAGAGTACCCAGAGGAAACCCAAATGGACACGAGGAGAACATGCAAACTCCACACAGAATGGCACCCAGGTCGACCCCAGGGGATCGAACCCAGGACCTTCTTGCTGTGAGGCGACAGTGCTAACCATCACACCACCACGGTACCCACATCAGGCAATCATAGCGGCATAATTTTTTTCTGTGTCTTGGTCGGGAGACCGGCAACACCAATCATCGTTCACGTCCTTGCATTGTTGTAGCAAAAAAATTGTCAATCGTGGCTACAGAAGGCACGTCAAGGAACATGATGGAGGAGGTTTCCAACTAGAAGTTGCAAAAAATTCTGACATGCTAGATTTTTTGCCAGGGTGTGGTGCGCCAGCCCAGACCCCACATTGCTATGCTTCAATTATGCCCCACTCCAAGGCCCATTCATTCATATACGGGTCCAATGCTGGAAAGTTGTCGACTATGGGAAACAGCTTTTAGCTACATTCGCCTTGTGGCTCCTGGATACAATGAAAAATCAAACCTTGGACACCAAAGAGGTTTTGTTTGATTGATATTTGTGATAAACAGAACATCGTATACGTTTCATTCTTGTTCTGAAGTATTACTTTACTACGTGTAAGATATAAACGCAGGCTCTATCTAAATATAACTGCATTTGTGGGCCATTTTCCATATAAAAAAAAAAGCATGTCCATAAGAAAGGTTGATTACCCAGCGGTGGTGTTATGGATCCAGACGATGTTTCATCACCTCCAGGCTATGATTAAGACACACTGAGAACTTCTCATAGGAAGTTTGTGAACAATCCCTCACAGCTGTGATGATGCACTGGGTGGCCGAAATACAAAAAGCATGAACACGAACCCACAACCAGCCCACACACTCATCTCATCGGCTCATCTTTCTCTCTCCCTGCACTCTTTGAGTTATTCACCCGATAGCATACTCATATTCGCTACTCCGTATCAAGACTGTGGCCGAGTTTATCTCCTGTTTACGTTTAGTCGAGCAGAAATATTCAAATACAATGCATCTTAAGCAATGGATCTTGCATGCTGTGTGGTGATGAGCAGATTGCTTAGCAAACTATTTAATTATTCAGATCATGCTATTAAATGGCTAGTCAGGAAAAGGCATATGTGCTGTGAGGTGTAATAACATACGGCTTCATAGATGTCAGGCATAAAATATATAAGAATCTAAATATTAAAAAAAAGATGTGACTTCATGAACATTTTGTGAGATTTTATGACGACTGAGGAGACTTATGACTTCAATAAAGTTGCAAAATGGATTTTTTTTTTTTCCTAAGGGAATCAGGGAACTCCTTAAGCCTGAGAGAACCTATCATGAAAAGTGGTGAATGTGTTGAACATGAGTAATAAATAGCTGCAATATTAAAATAAATGAAGGTTTCCATTTAATTTTAATTTCATTATTATAGATTTGGTGATTTTAATGATTAGTGTAAGCATACAATACATATACCACTGGATATCTGGATGATTTGGATTGTATCAGTTAAATGGTTTAAACATCCATGCGCAATTTGTGCTCCGTGTACACTAATATATATATATATTACATAAAAAAAGCAGGGCAAATACCGGCAACATTTTGTAGATACATTTTGCAAGGAATAATACATGATGTGGTGTGTTTTCATCGTTGAATAAGCCAGACGCAAGTTGCCTGCTGATGGTACGGATACCGTAGCCCAAGCCACAGCAAGTCACCCACAACCACAACTGTGTGTTTGTTTGTTTATTTATTTATTTCGTAAAAAGAATGACGCGTAATAAGCTATTCATTTTATTTACAGCAACTATAAACCCTTTGTAGGGTTTTTTGGGGAAGTTTTTTGAGCTTCCTAGTGAAGGCCACATGCCAAATCCATTACTGGGGCTCTTTCTCAAGTTGTTCCTACCTACAGTTTGAGTGATTTGCGTAGCTTCCTGGCAGGACACGAGTCTCGCCCCGGTTCTGTGAGCTATTGTAATCACTCCATCAGCTACGTGGGTATGTAATTAATAAAGCTGTGATTGAGGCGTCTTCAGTGGACAAATCATCACTGCACACTTCAACTTTGTTCCCTAACACTTAATAATTGCCAACGAGACACCCAGCCACCCACACTTACAGAAGAGCAAATCATCTCCACTTGAACAACAACACTTCACTCGTGACTAATAATATAACTCTGACTTCGCTGAGTAATCTCCATGTAAATAGGAAACAAGGGGTTTGTTTTGATCCTTCACATCGACGACCGATGGGTTTACGGTGAAAGCTCGGTCAGTCATGGGCCGTGATGGGACTGGGTTACAGCCAACTCATTCTGGAGCTAAGGGTCATTTAGGAATGTAAAAGTAAATTGAGAGACCCTAATGAGCTGAGTGTTCTGTTTGTTTATTTATTTACTTACTTACTTAGAGTAAAATTTTTGTATACAAGTTTCACTTTAAAGTAAGAAGGCAGGTTCTGTGTACTTGCTTTGTATATGGAGCTACTGAGCTTTATGTTAAGTCTGGTGAGTTCTTGGGGGGGGTCAGCATGTTTAGAAAACGTGTAGGACCGCGTCCACGTTACAAGCCTTGTTCAAGTCAGATTTTTTAATTTCAGATCGGATTTGTCTATCTTGACAGTTCATGTCCACAATTTCAAGTGAGCTGTAGCTTACCATAATGTGGATGCATCTGTCCTTCGATGACATCATGGGAAAATCAAGAGAAATCAAATAAGACGTCAGGAAAAGAACTTTGAACCTCCACAAGTGTGCCTCATCCTTAGGTGCAATTTCCAGATGCCTGAAGGTCCCACGTTCATCCGTTCAGACAATAATACGCAAGTATAAAACACATGGGAATGTCCAACCATCATACTGCTCGGGAAGGAGACGGATTCTGAGTCCCAGAGAGGAACTTTTTTTTTTGGTGCGAAATGTGTGAATCAACCCCAGGACAACAGCAAAAGACCTTGTGAAGATGCTGGCTGAAACTGGTA
>JAQLOM010000008.1:1005876-1016369 GCA_030068315.1 Chrysichthys thysi | reverse complement strand
CTCCTGTAGGAGACATGCTGGGCGTTTAGAAGACATGCTTTTGAATTAAAATGAGCTCTTGAAGCACACAAAAAACAGGCGGTAATGCACTGTACAGAACACCGATACACAAGGGAACTCCGTGAGTCGCAGGAGAGAGTGAGGCATCACGTACATACGGGGAACGTCCCAGCGTCATACGCTGTTGCACGTATTTTACACTTTTTAGCATATCGCAATCATCATTGTAACTTCGAAAAATCGTAAGTCGGACCATCGGAACTTGGGGAACACCTGTACTCGTTCTGACAGAACACTTAGATCAAATTAGTTGCCAAACACACACACACACGCACACACACACACGTTTCTATAGGCACAACCCTAACCCTGAGCCATGGTTGTCTGTCTCTGTGTGGATTAGTGACCTGCCCAGGGTGTAACCCCGCCTCTCTCTCACCCGAAGTCAGATGGGAATGGCTCCAGCGTCCCCCCGCGACCCTGAAGAGGATTAAACACCAGATGTGTGAGTGAGTGTTTGATTCCGCGTGTACCACAGGAAATTTCCAAAGCTAACATTTTCCTTCATTAAAGAACCAGACATTTAATGTTGTGGAAGATGTGTGTAACAAGTTCTCACTTACTGCACATGATAGCAGCGATAAACAGTCGTCCCCTCACCAGCCTCTCAATTGTCTTTCTCTCAAGGTTAATAATAATTTTTTTAAAATATCAGTTTGTTACCTCATTTGACCGAGGAACCGCAAAGAAGCGCAAACTCCTCTGTCCTGAAGATGGAAAAGAAAATCCCATCGTTACAGCTTTACTTCACAAAGTCACTGTGACAAAGCTCTGGTACTGGAGACTCCTTTCCTAAATGGTAAATAAATGCCCAGTGAGCCTTAATATAAACCTGTGATACTGTTGGGTTTTGTTTTTTTAGGATTAATTAACCAGGCATTCAGTTCGGTTTAAAATTCACTCCCGGTTTATTCCAGGTCCGTTCTCAACTTTTTATTGATCCAGGTCATTTAGTGAGTCTTCTCTTTTGAGCGTACACCTCACTTTGAATGTACACTTCAATTCCATTCCTTTCGTTCTATTTTACTGGGTGAGTCTGGGCGTAGATTTCGATCTCTAATGAAGCTGCACCATGCACCCGGAGGAAAACACAATGAAGAACCTTCGAGAAGAACCAGAGTCAAAAGGGAACCTCTTTCGGGTGACACCGGATAATAAGTTCGCCCGCTCCAGATCATGTAAGGCCCTGGCTGGAGTGTGATCATGTTTAACTTTCTTTTGTTTTATAAATGTCCCCGAGTTGTTTGAGGTCAGTAATCCCCTGAAGACTTGTTTTCAGGTGAAGAGCCTTGTTTTGTGGCTTTCATGGTTCATTTTTGGTTTTCACGATGAGCTTGTTCGCAAGTACGTTGTGATCCTCTTCTTCTGGCCTTAAAAAAGGTGTGATTCACAGATTGGGTAAAGATTCATATTCTTAGCTGCCAAAAAAAAAATCTTATATAATACAAAAATGACAGTTTCAACAAGTGAACATACAGTTGCAATCCTAAGCTTACACATACTCTTGAAGGACGTGAATCTCATGGCAGGATTGGGCTTTCAATTATCTTTTTTTTTTTAATTTATGGAAGAATGACAACATTTTTTACATACTATCTACATAAATCAACACAGGGTCAAAATTAGACATTCAGCACATCTAATATTTGGTTAAATGTCCCTTGGATGCGTTTGGTAGCCATCAAGAAGCTTCTGCGGAATTCTGGTTGGATATTTGACGGCTTTTCTTGACGTAATTGGTAGATTTCGATTAAATTGGTGTGTTTTCACATGGACACGCCTTTCAAGCCACAAATTTTCGATATGGTTGAGATCAGGACTTGTTTTAAGCTTAATGCTAGCCTGTTTTATCCCTTCCACAACCAGCTTTGATGTGTATTTGGGATCATGGTCCTGATGGAACATCCAACTGTGTCCAAGGTTCATCTGTCTAGCTGATGGTTTGAGGTTCATCTGAAGAATTCTGAGGTTCTTCATTACTCCATCCACTTTGTGCAATGCAGTAGTTCCACTGGCAGCCAAACAGCCCGTCGTGTATGACGCTACCACCACCATGCTTCACAGCTGCTACAGTGTTCCAGTGGACCTCTGCTCATCGTGGCCTACATTTTTTATCTACAGACTCCCACTGATGTTTCCTATGAGAACTAAAAGCAAAGAACTCTTAATAATCCACTGAAGTCTTAAAGAAGAACCTTTTTATTTTCTAAGAGTGTATACAAGACGTTCTCCAAATCTCCAAGTGTGGGATTCCAAGTCTGGTTCCTCTAAAGTCTTTGAGGTAGACAAGAGTTCCTGGATGAGCTCCTGTTCCTTATTCTCCGTGGTTATGTGGCATTTCCTCTTGCACCTCACTGTACTCTAATCACACACACACACACACACACACGCACACGCACACACACACACACACACACACACATCCTCACCACATCATTCCCTTTTCATCTGCTCCTCATTCCAGCCTCAGACTGGAAATCCTTCACAAATTAATAGCATGGTGAAACAGAGAGTGTGTGTGTGTGTGTGTGTGTGTGTGCGCGCACGCGTGTGTGTGTGTGTGTGTGTGTGTACTTAACCCACAGGGAATGTGTTAAGAGGAGTGTATGGGCTGTGATGTGTGTGCAAACTTTATTTAAAATGTATTTCATCAGTGTTTCTACAAATGTCATAGACTTTCCTACCTGCCGAATTCTGGATTGTGATTGGTCAGAAGGTGCTGATTAATTTCTGTAACAGCAGATGTGAGACTAGTGCAGATGCAAATCACAGGTTAATATACATACACACACTCTTTCTAAGATGTAATCATTTCTATAGTAGCAGCTCATTGACAGGTACAGCTAATAATTACAGGCGCTCCCCGAGTTCCGACGGCCCGACTTACAATTTTTCGAAGTTACGATGATGATTGCGATACGCTAAAAATTGTAAAATATTCAGAAAATACTTACGATTTGCAGGCAGGCATCCCCAGCGTAACAACGTATGACGTATGAAATGTTCGGACGATGCCTGGATATACGTGTTACTCGCCTTGCGTGATGCCTCACTCGCTCCCGCGACTCACAGAGTTCCGTGTACTGTACAGTGCATTACCGCCTGTTTTTTCTGTGCTTCAAGAGCTAATTTTAATTCTAAAGCATGTCTTCCAAACACCCAGCATGTCTCCTACAGGAAAAGACTCCTGAGTAGGCTAGGCTAAGCTAGGCTAAGTTACCTAAGCTAGGCTAAGCAGCGGATCGACAGACGATATTTTCCACTTACGATGGGTATAGTGGAACGCATCTCCATCGTAACTTGAGGACAACCTGTACGTGTTAAGAAAATCAGTAATATATTTATGTTTATGCAACTGGCTGCATTCATTTTTTCATACATACACAACGGAGGTGCCAAATATACACGGGCTTTATGTATTTAAACATAAACATAAAGTATAAACTAGGCTTTTGTGGTTTGAGAGCTTAATAAATACTGTACAGAAAACTGAGCCGTTCATTCATTTGACTCATGGAAGGAATCTGATTCAGAGTCATAATTTCACAAACAGGAACAGGACAACTCCAGAACCAATAAACACAATAAATACAAATCAAATACGAACAGCGCATTCAACAGGACCTGAAAGTCTCACAACAACTAAAGTAAGATCATCTGATCAGCTACATCAGACATGTCAAAATGGGCCTGATAAACCTGACCTTTATATTCAAACAGAGACAGGAAGTGAACACACACAGGTGTTTCAACACACATGTTACGGTAAGTAATGACTAACTGTAAGTAATGGAGCTAAAGCCTTGGTTTGTTTTTGTTTTGCTTTGGTTGCTTAGGTTTTGCTCAAACTTTGCCCCAGCTCTTGCTTTTCCTTTCATCTAAAAATCTCGGCGCCAAAAAAAAAAAAAAAAAAAAAAAACGATTAGATTTGCGCAATAACTCAACCAATTACAAATACCTGGAGTACAGATACCGGTGTTTAAGTGCCCCCAACGTGCGTGGTTGTCATTCCTGCGGATAATTTTACGGCTCCTGTTCTGCTTGGAGCTTGGGCGGAGTCGGACAGAAGAGGCACACTTTATTCTCCGTGAGATCTCCATCAGAAAGCCGACATGTTCCGGGTCTTAAAGGCTCACAAACACACTTACAGTATGTGAACACCGGACAGCTTCCAGCTGTTTGTGAGTCAGGAACCTCCATCTTCCCAGACAGTGTTTTGATTAGAGAGGGATAAACTGATGCTCAGAGAGAACGGCTGCCAGCGCTGCAGAAAAGCAGGTCAAATCTGCAGGAAAAACTGACCACGGAACACGCCAAGATTTATAAAAAAAAAAAAAACAGAAAAAAAGCCAAAAAACCAAAAACCTCTCCTTAAACTCGTCGTCCAGATTTATCCATCCTTGAGTCAGGACTTGAGACCAGAAGTAATATCGTGAGCTGCTCCCAGTGACATCAGAAATACTTCAGCTGCTTATTTAGGCCTGGAGAACATTTTCAGTGGCTACAATCAGCATGGTTCTTGTAGTCACCCTGGTATGTTTTGCACATCTAGAATATTAAAAGCGGTATCCATTAAGATTATCTGCTAGGAGGCCTGATGTGTAGCCCGTGCTCCAGTTCATCCCAAAGGCGGTCAGTCAAGTTGAGGTCAGGGCTCTGTGCAGGAACCTCAAGTTCTTCCACTCCAACCTTCACCTTTACACGCCATATCTTCACGGAGCTCGCTGTGTGCTTCACAAGTTACCTAAACATAACTACATGAGCCAGATAGATAACACCGTAAGTTTCACTGGTTCCTCAAGGGTCTAATGGTGAAGGGCCATAGGCAAGCCCTTTACCTATCACTCATCACACCTGCCCAAACTTCTTCCCCAACACATTACTCAACATTCTGACCAATTAAGGCAGCACATGAAAGCACAAGAGACTTCCTGCAGCCTGAAGACACCCCATTCTACATAAAGACCTTCTGGTCTACTTGCTGGCTTGGGTCTTGGAGACACTCTTTAGTATTTATTTTCAGTCCGTCAAGATCGGGGAAGGATCCCCTGATATGGATCAACAATTGGATTTAGGATGTATGATTTATAATCCCACTATCCAGTGCAACTCAGAAAGATCGATCTGGAGCCTGGTTCCTTCCAGGGTTTCGTCAGAACTGGATTAAAACTGCTAAACTGTGAAAAGACCTTGAAAAAAAATTCTTTACCATAAAGTCTTTACCGAAAGGTACTTACGTAATGCAGCCACCATGCCAGCCATTCCACGCCCATCCCATTCCATGTATCCACGCCAACTCAAATCCCTGCCTAATCCATGCCTATTTTATTCCACACCCATCCTAATCCATACCCATCTAAACCCATGCCCGTCTTACTCCCATCCAGTCATAATCCATGCCTAATTCATGCACACCTTATTCCAAACCAAGAGTAATACATGCCACATCCTTGTCCGTCTAATTCTATGCCCATCCTAATCAATGCTCCGCTTATTCTACCTCCATCTCATTCCACACCCATTCTAATCCACGCCCAGCCTAATATCCATGCCTGTGTTATTCCACTCCCATTTTATTTCATGCTCACTCACCACAACTCATCACAAGCTAGAGCCCAGACCAAACAGGCGTGCTGTTAAAGCTCTACATGACGTCTAGAGAGCACCTTAGGTGGCTTCCTGTGTCAGAGACTGCTCCTGAACACACTCAGACCTCTTTGAAGGCACCGTTGATTAGAGTGAAAAACAAACTCTATGGCTAATTAACTCAGATTCACTAGAAACATCTGCATGGTGAGGATGATCAGGAAGGCGTGCGTACGCCGTCCAACATGGCTCACAAATAAGAGTGACATCATATGCACAACACAGCTGTCTTCACCATAATAAAAGTGTGTATGAATCATGAAACATAGCAGCAGCATGCCGGGTGAGTAATTTGTTGTTTCATCCGGCCTTGGCTGGAGATCTTGGTCATTTTTGCTCTGTCTTGTCTTGCGATGCTTATCTCAGATGTGAGCCTGAGACGCCGTCTGAGTTATTGATTGGCACGTTACGTTACATTACATTACGGTCATTTGGCAGACGCTCTTATCCAGAGCGACTTACATTTCTATCTCGTTTATACAACTGAGCAGTTGAGGTTAAGGGCCTTGCTCAAGGGTCCAACAGTGGCAGCTTGGCAGTGCTTAGATTTGAACTCCCAACCTTCCGATCAGTAACCCAATGTCTTAACCCCCCGAGCTACCTCCTGCATGTTATTTTATTGGTATGTTTTTGAGGCATCGGTGGATTCTCCCCATGCCCACCCAGGGTTTCCGCTGGGTACTTCTTCCCACAGTCCAAGGCTGTGCAGATTAGGTTAACGAGCTTTTCGAAATTGCCCACAGGTGTGAATGAGAGTGTGAACAGTTGTTCGTCTCTGTATCAGCCCTGTGATAGATTAGTGCAAGTCCAGGGTGTACCCCATGTCTCACCTAAAGTCAGTTAGGACTGGCTCCAGCATCCCCACCACCCTGACAGATGAGCAATAAAAATAATGAACGTATGGATAATTTGGATGCTGGAATATTAGCTTTCGGGAGTGACATAAAATCTGTACACATCTGGCCTGACAATTTGGTTGCTCCTTTACATTCTGGGAGGCTAATGCAGCTCCATCTAGTGGTGCTCCCAAGCCTACTAAAACGCCAGCGCTACGTAAAATTAGGGTAAGTAGGCCGGTATATGCGTTACCTAAAACTCTGGGTCCATAGGCCCTGGGGTAGAGCTTTGATTTAGACTATTGTAGCATACTCCATTATTAATCTCTAAAGGAAATAAATCAGCCATGTGTAAATAGATAAGCACACTTTCATTTTGCCTGCTATAGTTCTCCATAGGAAAACACTTGCCAAGTTTCAGCTGTGCAAATATCTCTTAACGGTGGTGAAAGAGTGCGTCTTATTGTCAAGATTTCAACTACAAGCAACAGCATGTGAGATCAGACCACGAAACAAACCTAAAACAAGTAGTAGGGAAATAAGGAGAAAGACACGTTGAAGGCATCAGAGGATCAAACCATTTCTTTTGACTTGTGTTTATGCATATCCATTATTGCACGCATGCACATCTGTCAGTGCTCAGGGCTTTAAAGAATAGCTAAGATATCTAATCCCTCCACACAGAGAAGAAATTATCTCCAACTCTCTTTAAGCAGAAGCCAACAGGGAATCTCAATCATAAGCCTGGAGTGTGGATACACACACCGCAGAGGGCAAGCAGGCACATGAGAACATGGATCTTAGAACCGTAGATCAACAGATTATGTAAGGTCTCTGTTCGGTCAGCTACTGCATCCCAAAAGACAAGCCTCTTCAGTCTGAGAGCTTAGAATTAGAAAAGAAGGATCCACAGAGTTGGTGATTAAACAGTTTGGATTCGGGAACGGTGTTGTTACGATTTTAAGAAACAGTCCAAAAAACTCACAGATGATTAACATAACCAATAATATATGGTTAGCGGTGGTCCATCTACACAATAACAGAGGACAACGTGACCTGAACGGTGAGTGGAGCAAAAATAAATGGGCCCACGACTGTAAATGCAAGATCTCAAACAAAAGCAACTGTTTGAGTCCTGACAGTGTGCAAAAATTAGCAGTTTAAGAGCTGGCTAATGCACGCGTGTAGTAATAATTGGCTAATGCAGACCTCCTGCTGATGTCTAATCCTGAGATCTGAGAGTGTTAATGCAGACGCCAGCAGGGGTGATGAGGGTCTGGCAGGAAAGTCTGTGGTCAAACCCAAATCCTAGTGAAGAGAGAGAGAGAGAGAGAGAAAGAGAGAGAGAGAGAGAGTGCTAGGAAAGGCATAGGGGAAATCTATAAATTCAAACCACGAGATGACACAAACACACATAAGTCATGCTAAAATTAGCTGTGAAAGATCGATGAGGTATTTACTGCAGAAGAGGAATGCTGGGAGTCAGTTTAAAAGGAAATGTAGACGGCTTTGGAATGTTTTAAACACTCATCTGCGTAGTTTCCTTCGTTTGTTTTTCTGATGTTGTACGATGCACCACGGCATCTTTTACGGCTGTTGCATCAATTTGATTCAGTTACGGCAAGGCTGCCAAAAGCGTGAGTGTGTTAAACGTGCACTTTGGATGTTCTAGTTCTCTCTCTCTATCCAAACATTGCACGTTAATGAAGAGAAGTATCAGTAGGAGAAGGACAAGAAGAAGAAGATGTTAACAGGTTTATAAACTGATGGCACACTAAAGCCTGGTGTGATGAATCTCACCGGAGAATTTCTCACAGCGCTAAACACTATGCCGGTTTGAAATAACGCAGGGTTCACAACAGGGTTCTTCCGTGTCTCTGTTTTTACTTTTTATTTACTCGATAAACAAAACTTAAGCTTATTTCAGGCATGCCTGGAACGTTTTCTGCTATCGTCACCAAGCCTGCATTAAGTCCCTCTTTGAAAACGAACAAGAGACAAGTGATTATTAAAGTCGGAGTGAAAATCCTATAGTAGAAACTTAAGCCAGTATTAACATTACTAGTTTAAGCAGAATGTTTTTTCGGGGTGTTTTAATGGCAAGGTTTACAGTCAGCATGATCTCCAATTTCAAGCGTTTCAATTTCAAAACAAGTACTTCCCCCATTAATGTTTCATGACAACTGCCATTTTTCTCAAGTCATTAGGATTGAGGCTTACTGTAGAATATTTTTTTTCGTAATCAGCGCAGGCGGAAAAGCTACATTTCTAATTACAAGGCATGCTGATGCGATATCCGATCAAAACAACTCCTCCGACTTCCTTTGAGAACTGAGTAGTGTAACTTTGCAGCAAAGAGACATTTTGGCTAAGCCTATGGAAAAATACCGAGAGAGGCTTGGCCAAAAGAAGAAAAGAATACACAAGAAGAAACACCCAATGAATTTAACCTACAGTATGTCGTACAGTACAGTGTACCACTAAAGTTATGCATGCAAGAAATCTGTATGAAAGCATCATATGATGAAATTATATAGGCCACAGGAGTGGCAAAAATATATGGCCAAAAACGAAATCCATTGTTATAGTCTACAACTATACACTACCTTCTTCAATCAGAATTTCCAACTGGGAAGCGCTTGAAAAACACATCAACACAAAAAGTAAATGCAAAGAAAGTATTTATTTATATCTCTTTTATGTCATTTGTTTATATATATATATATATATATCTTATACCAAAAGAGAGAGAGAGAGTGTGTATGTGCACTGTAGGATTATTATTTTTCCCCTGTTGATTGTTCGAGGAGAGCTTTGTAACAGGATGGAGCTATAATCCATCAAAACCCTTCCTTTAACGACAAGCTGAATGATTTTAGACGGAAAATAGTGGCTCAGTGAACAGCTAACTGCATATCTGTATAGCTAGTTTGGTTTGTGGAATTGTGAGAAATGGGAAGCATTTAAGGAGAGGTTAAACCAAATAAGGTTAAACAACCCAATTCACTTTAATCCCCTTTGTGGATAGAGCCTTTGTAATGGTAAAAAAAAAAAAAAAGAAAAGAAAAGAAAAGAAAAAAAGCTTGTGTACATCAGTAAACCTCAGGGCTATGTCACATGGAGCTTAATAATATTCCCATTAGGTCCACCCTTGGTGAGCAGATGTGAGGGGAAGGGTCAAAGAGCACCTCCGGGGCTCCCAAGTGGCGCAACAGAAAAGCTCGAGCCCAAAATTGGCCCATCCACTCTCTCTTTCCCGCTTGTCAATACAATGACAATAGCCAGTCATGGGAGTCTTTGAGCTCAAGCGTACGTGCGTGCGAAGATGGGTGGATAGCGATTTCCTCTGAGTTTGTTCTGCTCCTGACGCAGCATGAGCAATAATTCCAAAAGGTGCGGTGGCTGGTGTAATGTGCCTCGGAGGAAGTATGTGATTACCTTCACCCTCCCTGGTTGTTAGCTGGCATGTGACGGGGAGAGCTGTCTGGTGGTTGGGAATTGGCCATGACTAAATTAGGGAGAAAATCAGGAGTGGAGGGTGAGGGGGAATGCCACCTATGTAACCCAGTTGGTGTTCAATTTAAAATGTGGACTCATCTTTTGGACTTACCATCTGCAAGATGAAGGGAAGGGAGCAGGCGCAAAACCAGTCCAGGCACGTAATGCACAGTTTTACATGGACTAGACCTTGGAAAAGAAACAGGCTTTGAGAATGTGAAAGGTCATTTTGCTAGAAGGGAATGAATGAGATGTGAGTGTGAGATGGAAAAGCGTTGACTACAAATAGATAACCTTGTGTCTACACATTGCGTGAGCTCTAGTAACCAACTTTTCAGTCAAGGGTAGTCTCGCTCTTTCTCCAGAATCCTACAGGAGATACAACCCCGATTCCAAAAAAGTTGGGACAAAGTACAAATTGTAAATAAAAACGGAATGCAATGATGTGGAAGT
>JAQLOM010000008.1:893620-904363 GCA_030068315.1 Chrysichthys thysi | reverse complement strand
ACACACACACACACACACACACACACACACACACACACACACACACACACACACACACACACACACACACACCCCAAGTTACGATGGCCCGACTTATGATTTTTTGACATTA
Organism: Chrysichthys thysi; assembly: GCA_030068315.1. Taxonomy (NCBI): domain Eukaryota; kingdom Metazoa; phylum Chordata; class Actinopteri; order Siluriformes; family Claroteidae; genus Chrysichthys; species Chrysichthys thysi. Next base: position 904,251 of record JAQLOM010000008.1, on the reverse strand, counting down.
CGAAGACGATTGTGATCCATTAAAAATTGTAAAATGTTTAGAAAATATTTAAAATTTGCAGGCCGGCATCGCTGGCAGCGCAGGATGTACGCTGACGTTCAGACGACGTCCGGAAACGCCACACTCTCTCCTACTGTACAGTGCATTATCTCAGGGTTTTTTGTGATCATTAATGGAACAGCTTCAGCGGCGGCTGTCTGTAGACGGAGCTCATTATTTGTGTAGCGGGGTGTCGCGGCTGGACGGACCTCAGAGACACAGTACTGCGGCCCACATCATACAGTGTGAGGATCTACCTGATAAACTCTCTCTTTTGTCAGAAATGTGATTTAAATGCAATCTCGCTTAAATGTTAACTCGCTCTACAGCATGAAATATCAGTCTGTTAGCAAAACAGAGCACATAAAGAGCTCATAGCGCCGTGGAGCATGACGCAAAACTCTACAAAATAAATATTAAAACAACTGAACTTCAACTGAGAACATGACTACGTACATATTCTTTAAAACTAAAACACCACAACAGGACTACACAATCACTCGTGACCATATTAAAACTTTTCAATTCATTTTCAGTACGATCAGCATTAGACACGCCCCTCTGCCTCATACAGGAAGTAAACAGCGGCAAAAAGACCGCAGTCTTAAAGCGACAGTACCCAGAATACACACACTTCTAAATTGCACTTTTTTCTTAAATGGGACTGTGGTCTGAACACAAATATTTTAACTAATCAAATAAAAGAACATTTCAGATGCTGGTGAAGTTTCAAACAAACAGAAAAAACAATCAATTATAAACATATAATTTCAACCTGGTTACATAAGCTGGGCTGAAATACCTAAGGGAGGCTAAGTGGTTCAACACAGTGGTTCGACTTATGATGGGTGTGGCCAAACGCATCTCCATCATAACTTGAGGACTACCTGTGTGCGCGTATATATGTACACACATACAAACACATAGGTACCTCAGTACTCAAACTCAGTAGAACTCATTTCTTAAAAGTCGAACCAACCAGTTCGAGGGGAAAAAAAAAAAAAAAAAAAAAAAAAAGACCTAGAACTCGATCTGAATCTCAGAAGTTGATTCGTGAACTCCAACCTAAGATAACTTGTACCCGTGTGGGGAAATGAGTCACGCGGCACTCAGCTGTCTCTCAGCGGAAACAAAGGGTAACACTTCAGTCTCAGCCTCACATTCGCTGTGATAGCGTCGTTTGTTGGTGATAGGGCTTTTTTTTTAATAATATCAGGTAATACACTGTACTTTATATCATTTTGATAGCCATTGCTAACCAAAAAGGTAAGAATGCAGAGTAATAATAAAAATAAACAATGGACCGTATGGTATAGTATGACTCAAATTACTACTGCTGTGTCTGGGTTTTTTTTTGTTTTTTTTTTTTTTTTAAAACTTTACCCTGTCAGAGCGGTGAGGTGACACAATCCAGGCTGCAGTCAGACATAAAATTCATTTCAGGCTTTATTTAGGCTGCGCACAACACCACGAAGGAACAGACTATAATCATAAACTGAATAAAAAGCAAGAAGGTCAGAACTGGAAGAGAATACAGACGCCCACACCTGGAGCGAATCCTCACGCATGCACACACAGCGCCGCTGCTGGGAGTAAACAAAGCGGGTGCGCGCTCCATGCAGGCAGATCCATGACATACATTTATTTTCTTACTTTACAAATGACTGTTTTTCTAAATGTGCTTAGATGTGTTTAGTATATACTCTTCTTGTTTTATCCTGTTCATTTTGTGTTCAAATGCTGAAACAAACAAAAACAACAACAAAAACATATTTCGGTGTAATTTTTTGGGGCCGGGAGCAAATTAATTGGTTTTCCATTGTTTCCTATGGGGAAAATTCAATCAGAACTTTTAAGGATTCGAACCGGATTATGTTCGAGTACTGAGGTACTACTGTACACACACACACACACACACACACACACACACACACACACACACACACACACACACATTTGTCTCCACATCCAAAATATGCTTAAAAATGAGCAGATCTTCACCTGGTAGTTATCTCAGAAGCTCTGTCATTTACAACTTATTGAATTTTATTTCATATTTAATAGTATTTAATTGTAAATTTAAAAAAAAGGAAAAAAAAGTGTCACACATTGTATAAACAACACTGAACTGAACTCATGTCCCAAAATGTCTTTGGGAGGAAAAATGCATCCTGAAAGAACTCCACCCCCTTCTACACAAACCCCACATCCTTTGGTCAATATTGTCTCGCCATGCCAGACTCTGAATGGTTCCTCATGATCCCAAACACACAAATAATACCCGGAAGTCCTGGATGCTCACGTGCTCCCCCTGAGCTTACCTGTACAGCAGGTGACCCTGATCAAATGCCAGCTCAGTTCAGCGCACTTCCCAGCTCCTCTGGCTTCAATTATCTCCTCAAGTTAGGTCTTGCTTCAAACCTACCAGTCAGGAGAAAAATTAAAATAAAGCATGATACTAAAAACAGCACCTTTACTGCCATTTTCCACAGGCCCAGCCTTCAGCAGCATCTCTAATAATAACACTCACTATCTGCTTCCCACATTAGCCCCAAATAACACCTCTAATATCATTCACAACACATCCAATTCCCACCAAACTCGCTTTCTGACTCACCACCTGAGCGTGTTTAATACGTTTCCACCATCTTCTTGTGAGCTAAAAATAAGCAAATCCCCTCCACACACTGCACTTGTATTGATTTCCGCCGTCGCCTGTCTGTGAAAATAACGGTCCCGGAATGACCACGTCATCAACCCGCGACACACCCCGGGCTAATCCGGGTATTTTCATACTTAGCATGAAAATAGTAGCGCTTTACGCTTTGTAATGACTTCTACGTTAACTCGTCCGTATCCTAAGTAAAAAAGGATTCGTTTGAAGCGTAGAATAATAATCCGTCTAAAGTCTAAATGTCCCGACGTCTTCATTCAGAGCTAGCATAACAAGAGTTAGCATCAAAATAATCCTTGCAAGAATACGTAAATTATTATTATTTTACATGTCATAAGAGTAAAATTTATTATATATGGCGTCACAGAAATATTAAAAATTATTAAACAAAAAAAACATATAATTTATTTGGGTATCTTAAGGGCGTACACTTGGGATGCCCGGATGAAACAGCAAGCTCTGATTGGTCCACGCGCTCTAACTCTAAGGGCTGTGTGGTGGTTCTGTTGGCACTGTTAGCTTTAAAAAAAAATGCTAATTCAGTCATTTATTTTAGTTTTATTTCACTTCATAAAAATATGATCTTACACGCTCAGACTGGACAAATAATTAACACAACAATTCATTAACGATAATGAACTACATTTAGGTCTGTTTTTAAGATAAACTGCAAAACTCTCATACAGACGAGCATAAACTCCAGCAGAATGTTTATTAAATATTATTTTAATTACTTTTAAAAATATATATTTTCATTTCATCAAACATCTTGCCATACAGAGTAAAACAAAATGCAGAATAAATTAAAATGATACCACACACACACACACACACACACACAATAAATAATGAATAAAGATAATGAATAAATTAACAGTACATAATAGGTAGATATTTCATGCAATTGCACACAATACAAAAAAAAAATAAATTAATTTTAAAAATTCAGGTAAAAACAATAGAGCAAATCATGATGAACAATGTTCAACAAACGGTAACCCCTCGACGTTCACGAATAAAGAAATAAATAGGCATAATAATTAAATAAAATAAATAAAATCATCAAAAACCTTTTCATGCAACATTTAGAAGTTTACATCAGTTTCACTGATGATGAAAGAGGAAGAATGTGCGCTTTGTGATTTCGTTTTTGTTTTAAAAGTCTATTTCTCTCAGGTCAGTCGGTGTGCTCGATCTCTCGTCCTCCATCGCGCTGTTCTTCTCGTCCTCCTCCTCTTGCTCTCGGCTGTTTCTCAGTCGTTCCCTGAGAGCGTCCTCTATCAGCTCACTGTAGCAGTGCAGCACGGCCTGCCAGGAAGAAAACCCCAGTTACAGCGCAAACACGAGACCAGACGATTTATCCAGAAACCACTCGAGCAACTGGACAATCTTGGAGTAACATTTAGAAAATACTCAATTATTCTTGCAAGTGAATACTTGGGTACTCTCATGCGGGTACATTTATGAGGAAAAAGTTATTTTCATTCCTTACGTTTTCATATTGACCTTCAACGTACTGATTGCAAACCTCAAACTTCTGATCTCACCATCAGAATCCAAAAATAGGATGTTAAGTTGACTTGAATTTTAGCGTCTTAAAATTTGTTTACTTGAACTTAAAGTTGAAGTTTTTAATTTTAAATTAGGATTTTAAATTAAGTTTATGTGAACCTTCTTAGCTTCTTTCGCATGAAACGTAGCTTCTTAAGTTAGCATAGCTAATTGATGTTTGCAAATTAGCCTGTTAAATTAGGTAGCTAGATATGTTTTGTAAATTTGTTGGGTAAATTAAATATTCAATTTAGCCAAAATAAATAAATTAAATAAAATAAAATAAATCAAACCTTAACTAGCAAGCTAATTTAACAAGATAATTCATAACATGTAGCAAGATGGAAGTCGAGTTTTAAAAATGACCTTGTTAAATAAGCTAGTTAGTTGATTCTTTTTTGCTAATTGTCTATTTAAAGTCGATACATAGACAAGTTTTCCAAATTAGATTGTTAAATTAGCTATGTAATGTTTCCCAAATCAGCTTATTAAATTATGTAACACTTTTGAATTTTTATCAAACAAGTTTGCTATCTTATTAAACTATCAAGCAAATAACGTTTTGTAAATTATGTTCTTAATTTAGCTAGCTAGTTAAGTTTCCGTTTTGTTGCTAATGTGCCTTAGCATTTATTCCAGTAAGGTAACGACGGGACAAATTAGAAGATTTGCACTTCTGAGTTGGTAGAATACAGTATTTTCCTTCTGTCTGACCGCTTAGCGCACTTGTGAGTCATGCAGAATCAGGCAGGATGAACCTTTGCTCAGATTTTTTTATCAGTTAAAAATGGTGAGTTTCTAATCATAAATATTTCAGCATGTTTACACTTAAGTACTTTTTTTTTACTTTCACTCCAGTAGATTTTCACATCCAAACCCCTGCTACACACTGAGTGTGATTCTGACGGAGTACGCGAACTTTTACTGCAGTACACTTTCACATACACAGAGTAAACCCCGCCCACTCACCGGGTCACTGCGACACAGTGTAGCCAGCGTGCAGGTCATGTGACTCATCTCCCACCTCCTCTTGGCCTCCAGACCCCGGAGGGCGCAGTTAAGGGTGGCGGCGGCCACCAGGGACGGACGAGTTCCCAGGAAGCGCGAGTCGCACACGCACATGGCGGCCAGCGTGTCCCCGTGGCGTCTGAGTGTGGACACGAAGTCGCCGGCGTCCTCATTGTCCCCCATCAGCTCCTCCAACCATGACAGGAAGTGAGGTATGAAGTCCTGAGGGGTGACGCCGGCCACGTCCCAGCGCAGCGTTCCCAATACGATGCGCTCCATTTCCTGTCCGAGACAAGAAGAGCATCACACACACTCACACTCACACCCAAGGGGGAATCTTACGCTCCCGTGTCCCTCTGGGGAATCCTAACACGGTGCTATGCAGAACCCGACCGCAGGTGCATCCGTTCAAAAAACTAGAACGTTTTCCAAAGAATCCTTGATGAACGTGGAACTTTTCTTTCTGATTACACACGCTTATGAAATAAATACACTGGATGGTTCTTCGGTTGTCTGTGTAGAACCCAACAACAGGGTTTCCCAAATAGACAGGGTTCCGAGTAACCCATTGTTACAAGATAAGAACCCACAGACAGTTAAAGAACCCTTGAAGAACCTTTTTATCTACGAGTGCGCATACTTTGGGCTCGCATTGTATTCTGTTAGAAAATGTAAATCCCTCAAAGGTTCTTTGGAGAACTATGGAGAGTTCCCTCTCCAAAATATTCAATATCGGAAGCTAAGAACCTTTAGTTACCCAGTAATCCCTTAAGAACCCCTTTCTTAAAGAGTGCAGACACTTTGCTTTCTTTCTAGATGCCGTTAGAAATTGGGACTCACGCGCAGGTCGGCTGAGAGGAACTCGTACTCGGCTGAAGCGCACAGTGCGTGCGCGGTGACTGTCTCGCTCTCCGTCAGTTTGGACGCCACGAGGATGCAGGCGGCAGCGAGACAGGTTGGAGACGAGGGCAGAGACAGCGTGGACGCCAGGTAACGGTCCAGAAGAGAGATGGCGAGAGGAAACACGGCCTCGTCACAACCGCAATCACAGCAGACCTGCGGAGGAGAGCGGGAGGAGGACATTAGCATACATTCTCCTAAATTACCATGCAACTGTCCTTTCCACCCCTCTTCAACTCACTAGAAACAATATTCATGTCATTAAATAAATCAGATTGATTTAAAGCCAACAAGGAATGGTACGAACAAAGATCCAGGCACCAAATACCTGATTTAATTTAAAATAATTATAATTATTATTTCATCTAGTTTAAGATGTACACCTCGAGTGTCCACTTGGCGAGCTCCTCCCTGCGCTTGGGTTCTCTCTGAACCAGGGAGACGTAGAGCGGAGATGGGACGTATCTCTCCTCGGAGTGCAGCAGCCTCTCAATGACCCTGAGCCCAGACGCATTGGGGTCGAAGGACGCTTGGACCGATGTCCCGGACCTCGCCGAGTCCTCCTCACACCAGAGAGAGACGGACATCTCTGCTGAGTCTGCAGCACTCACGTGTGTGTGTGTGTGTGTGCTTGTGTGAAGGTTTCTCTTTATATACCCTCGAGAGAGAGAGAGAGAGAGAGAGAGAGAGAGAGAGAGAGAGAGACGGTACAATGCCACTGAGATAACAATGGCATCAACAGGTGGAGAGGAGAGAGAAAGAGAGAGAGAGAGGAGGAGGAGGAGAGAGAACGAGAGAGGGAGTGGCGCTGAGGGACCAGGCAACAGCTTGTCACTGACACTGAGAGAAGAAAAGCAGGAAGAATGGGGAGGTCATCTCCAAACTCTGACAATGGGAATGAATAATGACACGGAACCTTGTTTGTTGACACGGAGAACAAAAGCGGCCGCAGGTTACGCATGAATATTTCATCACAGGCCGTTTTTGATTTCGTCTGAAGAGAGGCACTGATCTGATCCCAAATCTGCCCAGGGAAATAAATAAATAAATAAATAAATGAATGAATGAACAAATAAACAAACAAACAAATACATAAAAATCCATAAAAGTAAGAACGGTGGGCCTGAGGGCAGGAAAAGGCCATGGGGCGCCAATACTTTTAGAAAACACGTTCTCTAGGGTGCTAGGATCGCTTCACCACAGCGCTGCTGTGTCCTGCATTCTGATTGGTCCAAAGGTGTTGATGTGTGATATCAATGCGCTCTCATTACCACTTCCATGGTAGCAGATTAAAAGGTTCTGGGTTCCTTTTTCCAAAAGTTTTCATGGAACCATTGGGTCATTATTGTCTTTTATTAAAAAAACCAACAAAGTAGAACTTGTTTGAACTTGTGCTACGGTACGTAACTGAACGAATAAAGTGGTCTCCGCCTTCGAAAACTTTCTGTTCAGGAACCCGTTCTGATGTGGAGACACTCTGGTGCTTTAAGGGTTCCGCAAGAAGAACAAATCAAGAACCCTCAAGTGTTCTACCTGGGTTAAGAGTGAAGTCTGTACGCTTCTTTAGGGGTTTGTTTGGTAAGTAAGGGTTCCTAGCTTCCAAAAAGAGTTCTTGTTGTTATTGAGAAGGAACACTTGCCTGTAGGGGAACACTCACCTGAGGGGTTCTACAGAGAACCTTAAAAACCTCTCAGAGTCGTCGAAGAATGCAGTCCAAACATACTGATAGTAAAAACCCAGTACATTCTTTAAAAAAGGTTTTTATAGCATTGGATCGTTAAGGGTTGTACTTGGAACACTTGATAGAACAACAAGCGCTCGTGTGGTTCCACCAAGGGGCTCGAAATTGTATAAAAGGGCCATTTATGTAAATGAACATAAGAAGAAGATTCTTTAACCAAAAAAACCCCAAAAGGTTCATGAATTGGACTTCAAGGGTTCATTCGATAATTCGAAGTTCTTGGGTTCCAACAAGGGTTCTAATTATTAATAAGGAACCCTTTCTGGATCATGGAATCTTTAAAGGTTGTAAACAAACCTTCACCGGTGCAACAACAAAGCTAACCGGAACCCTTAAAAGTTCTACCTAAAACCCTACAACGGAGAACGCTAAGAACCTTTAGTCACCCAGTGAAACTTTACAGAACGTGTGGGTCATTATTTTCTCTTTGACACTGAGGACTTGTTAGGGGTTTAAACTTCATTTACTTGAGGATAGGGAGAGGGTTCTTCAAAGGTTCTAAGGGTTCATTAGATAATCAGGAGTTCTCCGTCTCTTAAAAGGGTTCTACTTTTTGATAAGGACAGATTCTGCTGCTTAAAGGGTTCCTCAGGAGGTACAACTGAAGAGGAATCTTCAAGGGTTCTAAATGGTCCTAGAATGCAGTTTACACAATAACTGGCTTCTAAATAATTCTTGGTGTGTGTGGGGGGGGGTCCTTAAATAGTTCTTCAAGCATTCACTGGACAACTGAGAGTTCTTAGCTTTAAAAAGGGTTCTACTCATCGATAAGGAACACATTCTGACACAGAACCACTCAGTTGTAGGTTTTATGGACTCTTTGCAGGTTACTAGGTTTACTAGGTAAATTAGGTTGCATTTAACAATTTAGTACAAAGTAAAATTTAGTGTCTTTTAAAACATTTAAAAGAACCTTTAGTCTCCCAGAGAACCTAAGAACCCTCAGTTCATTGTTTTCTTCTTCAGTTGGCTACACTGAGCCGTATACTTTCGAATGTACAGTAAAAGCTTTCTTCAAGGGTTCAAAAGGTTCACAGGATAATTAAAATGTCCTAATAATAAACCGTCCGAAGATAGGAACTCTTAACCATCCAATGAACCCTTGGAGAACCATTCAAGAACCTCAGAATCTACTTCATACTTGCATTTTAACTTGAGTGTGTAAATGAAACAATAACAAAAAAAACCCCAAACGTTAAAATGTATGCACTCTTAAGCGTTCTCCAGCTTGTCCTCCTTGAGGAAACCTCCATGGGGAACGGGTTCCTTATTGAAAGCTCTGGATTTCATGAAGGGATCTCCTAAATCTCCAAAAAGGGTTCAGGCGTTCTCATAGTTTGCTTTTGAGGTTCCCTAATGAACTTTTTGTGATTCCTGCTACGAGGCAGTGCGTCCCCAAGGTGGAAGTGCAGGTCCAAGGTGTGTGTCGAAGGTCACGCCGTGCAGGTGACACGTAGAACCTTTTGAACGTTCTCAAGGCTCGAAAATAGGTGTAGAGGTTTATAAATCCGTCGTGGGCGAGCGAGGATCGCAGCGAAGGCTGTGAATAATTTATCATTACAGAAAGTTTACAGCTTTAACGCAGCAACGCAACAGATGGAAAGGGATTTGGGTGACGTGAGAGAACAATGCGACAGATCGGCAAGTGAGACCATTGTTGGACATACAGGAGTGTGTGTGTGTGTGTGTGTGTGAGGGACTTTTGTTTTCACTCCTAAAAAAAGTCGCTCACGTGCCACCTTGTGTCTCGCCCCCTTTTACGGTGGAATCTCATTGTCAAAGCAACAAGTATCCCATTACCACACACACACACACACACACACACGCTCGGGCCCTCCCAGCAGCCTGGGGCAATCTGGTGCCCCGTTTAAAGAGCCGAGACTGCTTTGGAGAGGGACGGCCGAGGTGTGTGTAACAGACAGTGGAGCTCCGTGTCTCAATGAGCCGCATTGTCTCCTTTTACAAATCAGTGTCAGACACCAGCGCCTGGCCTTCTGCTACACACACACACACTGTAAGTTCTACAGGTGGCCTGTCTCGGACCGAAATCCGAGAAGTGCTTTCACACTAATAAGCCTCACACAGCTCGACACACTCACACAGTATTTCAGAGTAATTAACGTCCGTGTTTTCTCCAGTGCTGTCGAATCCTGGATTCCGATTGGTCAAGAAGGTGTTGGGTCATTTCCTAAAACGGGTTTCTCATTTGCGTAACGCCATAACACCGAGGGAAGGAAGTCAGAGGTGACGCTGGAGATCTTCACAGTGGAGGAGTAGTCCCCGCTTTACGGCTCCACCGTTCCGAGTGTTTATAGGTGATCTAACGGAAGCGAGAGCTTGTTTCGCGGACATGTAACTCTAAAGGGATAAAAAGTACGACGGGTCGTTCTGTATTAAAGGCAGAATCGCACTCAGTGCAACGCTGGCGTGCTGTAAGACACACAAAAAAACTTGTACAGTATGTGCTGGTTTTTTTGGGGGTTTTTTGTTGCAAAACTGAACCTCTTCTTGTTGGCATAAAGATGGGACTTACGGTGATGATGTACATTGGGGAGATATTAAAGTGTCACCGTATTGGTGGCGTTGTTTTCTATAGAACTGTTACAAACAGAAACATGGATTTGTCATAAGTACATTGGGACCTCGACTCATGACCTGAATCCGTCCCGAGACTCTGTTTGTGACCCGATTTGTTCGTGACCCGAATCAGTGTTTCCC
>JAQLOM010000008.1:837748-849518 GCA_030068315.1 Chrysichthys thysi | reverse complement strand
GGCCACGCCTCCTTCAGAAGGACTGACAGATACGCAGGCCACGCCTCCTTCAGTAGGACTGACAGATAACGCAGGCCACGCCTCCTTCAGTAGGACTGACAGATACGCAGGCCACGTGTCCTTCAGTAGGACTGACAGATACGCAGGCCACGCCTCCTTCAGTAGGACTGACAGATACGCAGGCCACGCCTTCTTCAGTAGGACTGACAGATACGCAGGCCACGCCTCCTTCAGTAGGACTGACAGATACGCAGGCCATGCCAAACTGGGTGCGTTCACTGGGCCACACACAGACACCACACCTCCTCTAATAGAACTAACAGATATACAGGCCACGCCTCCTTCACTGGAACACACACACACACACACTCACACAAGAGGCCACACCTCTTTCAATAAGACTGAGAGATGCATACAGACCACACCTCCTCATAAGATTGATATGGCTCAAATGCCATGCCTTCTACACACACACAGGCCACACCTCCCTCACTGGGACACACCCAGAAGCCACACACCCCTTTACTGGGACACACCCAGAAGCCACACCCCTTCGCTGGGACACACACAGAAGCCACACCCCCTTCACAGGAATATACAGGTGGTAAGCCTATACAGTGAACATGATGTGGTTTAGGACGCAGCCACAGTGGATTGATGATGGTGAGACACACAGGCCACACCTTTTTTATTTTAACAAACATACACACAGGCCACGCCTCCTTCACTGGGATACTACCAAAGGCCATGCATCGAGATAGAGAGAGTGAGAGCGAAAGAGAGAAAGAAACAGAGAGACACGCGGTGTAAAGCAAACATGTTTTCTCTCTCGCATGATTACTAAATAATATGCAAAGTAAAAGTAAAAAAAAAAGACCATGCATTTGCTATTGAAATTTACTGACATGCTGCTCTGCTGGACTGGGTCATAAATATTTAAATTTTGACCGAGGCACCAGGACAAATCTTTACACAAGCACTCAGATCACAGAAGCGCAGCTCATGGCGCTCGACGCACAAATCATCCCCGTCACACCAGTTCATATGGAAGATCAGCGCTGTCTTAGTCATGGCTATGTGAGATACATGAATGTCAGTGAACAGGTGAGTGTCGCGTGTGTGTGTGTGTGTGTGTGTGTGTGTGTGTGTGTGTGTGTGTGTTACACCTTCAAGATATGTTTTGTGTCCTCACATTTGCATCAGAGACCTGAACGCTGGGCTGGTGACCACTGCAGCGGCAACAGTTGCCAGGGAAACCTCACCGTGGGAATGAGTGGAGATGTTGGGGCCAGAGCAAAGGTGTGTGTGTGTGAGAGTGTGTGTGTGTGTGAGTATGTGTATGTGTGTGTTTCAGGTTGAAGGATCTTCAGATACACCAGCAAATGGACCAGCAAAGATGGCACGGCAGCTTTGATGCGGTTCAGCTCAATTATATCTAAGGCGTGTTGCTACGGCGACGGGATGCTGATACGGCGCAGCGGCGCTTCTCGGCACCGCTAATAGGTGTCATTCTGAGAACAGGACTCTTTCTGTCCTGTCGTCTTTTCCATCCCTCTGTCTGCAGCAGAACGACGCCACCATCTTGTTCCTCTGAGCAGCAGTACACAACAAGCGCAGAATAAATAATAATAATAATAATAATAATAATAATAATTAAATAAAATGAAACACCACCAGGATTCAATACGTTTCCCATGTATCGTGTGCCATATTTCTTTTTAATTCCGCTAAACAGAATATTTCTCAGAATAACGAGTTTGCTAATCATAATAACAATAACAATATTAAGATAACACTTGATCTTTAAAAAAAAAAAGAAAAAAGAAAGAAAGAAAGCAAAAAAAAAAATGAAACTAGATAAAAACAAATCATGAAAGACACGTAGTATCATAATAGGTCTGTTTTCTTTTAAAAGAGCTCTATATTTCTATATTCTTCTCAGATATTTGTCCTTGTTCCATATTTTTAAAAAAAATCTTTCCATACTCTATTTCAATCTCTTACCTTTTCTTCTGTAAGAGTCACTAGGCGTTAAAAGTCTTTGTCAAAGAACGCGTCCGAGTCCGTGTCCGAGGACGAGATGGTAATCCACTGTTTTGGCACTGTTAACGTTAGCCTTTCCGCCAACGCTAACGCCAGAGCCTGGCTTTCTGTTCAGTCACACAAGGGGAAAAATATATTCAGGCTCCAGGTTGAGGTTGTAGAAAACAGAGTCGAAAAGAGGCCTCAGTCAGGGGGGCCTTGGTGGGTTTTTTCTGTTTTGATGTTTGCTGAAGTTGGTGCCGTTTTTTTTTTTTTTGTGTGTTGTTTGTTTTGTTTGTTTTTGTTTTTTAATTTTTATTCCGCTGGGAATAAAATGTAATCCGCCGTGGTGACAATCACGTCTAGCACAATGAAATACAAACATCACCTCTGGATACAAAAGGAACTGAAATGAAAAACAAAAACAACGACAAAAAAAAAAAAGCTGACATATAGGCATTTTTATAATTATAATTATAATAATACGTGTAATAGCCATAAAATTTTATTCACGTCTTTAATATAGAGGGAAAGCTCATCATAAAATTTTACTTTTCCCTCTCTCTCTCTGTCTCTCTCTCTTTCTCTCTCTCTCTCTCTCTCTCTCTCTCTGTATAGCAGCATTTAGATAAAAATTCACATTTTGCTTTTAGTTACATTACCTATTATTGTGTTATCGTTGTGGTTAGCATAGATTGGTGGTGTTGGTGATTTAACCCCTCCCTCCCCCGCCCCGCATCAATCCGTACAATTCGATTTGATTCAACACCGTAACGCTAAAATGTTCATACTGCAAGAAGAATCTGGGATAAATTTCACTGTAAGGATGAACAAAACATGACACGTCACCAAGAACCCTGTTAGTAAAATGCAACAAGAAAAGGGGAAAGGGGGTTTCAAGGACTAAAAATGAGTCAAAACAGAAACTCCAGGATGGCCAGAAAAATCCAGATGTTCGGCCATTTTGGTCAATTGTAAGCACACTAAAGGTCGGCAAAGTGCAGCCGCAGGATCCTTCCAAAGACGTGGCTTTCGGTCAGAAAATGAAAAAAAAAAAAAAAAAAAAAATCCAACCCCAACTAAAAATTAAAGATTCTTCATAATTTATTTCTCTGAATGAAAATAGATTTATATATCACGTGTGGTTTCACAGTTTCATTTTTTCTTCTTCTTCTTCTTCAGATTTTAAGATAATTGTCTTTTGCCCTTTAGGTTCCTTCGAATAAAAAACAAACCAACAAACAAAAAAAAAGAAAGAAAAGAATGCTCTCTCTTTCCCGTTCTTCCACCTCGTGGTGTTTAAAGAATAAAGAAAGCGAGAATATGGCGGAGTCCATCAGAACAAAACACAAGCCCTCGACACAGTGCTGGTCTGTCTAATCCATCGACCCTGAATGCTACCGCAAACCTCCATGACTAACCAAATTATCATCATCACCTATTGTCGTCTTTTCTTGGCGCTCCTACACCGACGATTCAATACCTTCAGCTGCTTGGCGTGGTATATACATATTTAGAACACATCTGTATGTTCGATATACATATATAAAAAAAATTTTGCTCTCGGTTTTATGAAGGTCTCATTTACTGCATACTGTGTGTGAAGTTAGTTTCCTACAGCCTCTGAGATGTAACGATGCTCGCTGACGTATCTGACACGTCGTCCTCCGACCTCTCAGTGAGAGAGCGTCTGAGGATCTGCCTTGTAATGCTGATGCGCAAAGATTTTAGCTTTGGCACGTATCTCTGCAAGTTTGGCACATAATTACTGATCGCGTATAAAACTGATACCGCACTGAACACCGCGTGAGCGCGTTTGCGCTGCTGATGGTATCGTTTTGACATTGATTGGAGTGAGTGTTGGTTCGGTAAGCGTTGATCTAAATGCTGCGGCATCTGTCTTTCTTTCCTTGCCTTGCCTCCCTCCCCTCTCTCCATCTCTGGCATTGCAGTGTAGTGGTGCACAGCAACGTCTTTTTCTTGTGTAGGTAATATGTCATACAATGCTGGGTCTACCTCGCTCGTTACTCCTGAGAACAACAAACCCACGGGGGCTGAACAGCCAGTACACTTCATCTGTTTCTGTCTCCCTCATGCCATCTTTCTGTTTTTCCCCTCCCTTGTTTTATCTCTCTATCCCCTTTCTCTCTCACGCACTCTCTCTCTCTCTCTCTCTCTCTCTCTCTCTCTTCCTCAGATCTGAGTCTCTTGAACATTTTCCTTGGAGCCACTCTTAAAGAGTAAAGGCTCGATTTGAGGGTTCTGCCCTTTACCCATTAGGCCTTTGAGTGATCCATGGATGCCGAGTGTAGGCAGGGGCATTGAGGACGGAATGGAGCTCACTGAGACCGGCACCTGGGAACAGGAGATCGGTGTGGGTTGGCCCTGGGAACAAGGGTTGTTGTTGTTGTTGAGGCCGATCCCAGAACTTCCAGAGAGCCCCAAACTCATCATGTTGTTGTTGAAGTGGTGGGGCTTGTAGTAGTGATTCAGGTGGTCCGTCCGAGCCAGGTTGGGTAGGTTGACGATCTCCGGGTGATGCAGCCTCAGGCTCTGGCTTCCTCCACTGGATCCAGACTGGGGCATGGTGGAACCACCAGAGATCCCACTCCCGCGGACACTGGCACTGGCGCCGGCACTGATCTCGTCCTCCACGTTGATAATCTCGATAGCTCTCGCTGGGCCGTGGTGCTTGTGCAACTGGTGCTGCTTCCTCAGCTTGTAGAAGACCACCAGCATGACAGCTGCCATGAAAGTAATAGCCACAAAGCAACCAATAATGATCTTGGTAGTCTTCATTACGTCATCCAGCCCGGTGGGGTAGCCTGTCTCAGTGACAGGGACAGTAAAAGTGGGTTTGGTCGCTCGGGGAGAAGATGAGGATCCAAAGACTGATAGAGAGGAGGCTGTTGTTGGGATACCATCATGCCAGAGATGTCCAGAAGGTGTAGGACCAGGGATGTGGATAATAGTCTCGTTGATCGAACGTAGGGCCGAGTCCTCTTCTCCTGTGGATTCTACAGTCTCAACAGTGACAGTGGTAAAGTAGGTGTAATTGACACTGGTGTCTGCTGCGGTGACATTCAGGACGGCAGTCGCTGTGGTGTTGCCAGCTGAGTTGGTCACCATGCAGGTGTACTGACCGGTGTCGCGCAAGGTGACGTTTGTGAAATTCAGAGTTCCATCGTGGAGCACAGAGATCCTGACGCGGTACGATCCATGGGTCATCAGGGTTCCATTGGGTGTGATCCAGTTTACAGACGTCATGGAGGTTCCAGTACGGCACTTGAGTTCAGCAGCCATGCCTTCGGTCACGTTGAGGTCAGTGGGCGGCTCGACGATAACAGGGGCATAGCATGTGAAGTGGCTTTGGTCCAGCTCTCCGATGTATTTGCCCTTCAGGTAGGGTGGCGCATGGCATCGGGCACAGCAAGTTGTGTTACTTGGTACGGTTTCTTTTAGCCACCAGCTAAGCCACAGCACATCACAATTGCACACCCAGGGATTGTGGTTGAGGTGCACTCTTTCCAGCTTCTGCAATGGGGTGAAGAGGTCATGGGGCAGAGAGTGCAGAGAATTGTGGGATAGGTTCAACTCTTCCAGACTCTTGAGGTCATCAAAGGCATTGCGCTCAATGACCGACATCTGGGAGTGCATAAGCCACAGTTTGCGCAAAGACTCCAGGCCTTGGAACGATCCAGGTCTTATGATTTCCAGCCTATTTCCAGAGAGTTCCAGCTCCTCCAGTCGGATCAAGGGTGTCAGGTTGGGGATGTCCTTCAGCCCGCACATGCCCAGGTTCAGGTAGCGCAGATTAACAAGACCAACAAAGGCAGCGTCTGAAATGTAGTCCAGCTTTTTGAGCTCCCCCAAATCGAGGCGGCGGAGGGAGGGCACGCGGTGGAAGGCATACCCTGGCAATGTCTCAATGGGGTTGTTTCGAAGCCAGAGCTCCCGAAGTTTGCTGAGATACTCAAACGCTTGTGATGGCACCAGTGTGAGACGGTTGTCAAACAGTTCCAAAGTGTTGAGGTTGGGGAGGCCATTGAATGCGCCAACTTCAATCTGACGAATCTGGTTCTTGGAAAGCTGGAGGATCTCCAAGTGTCGCAAGTGCTTGAAGGTATCTGATCTTATCACCTGGGTGAGAGAAGGTCACATTAAGTCCTTTGCGTTTATGGACTAGACAGTGTGACTAGTATTTATTCTGTGATGTGACTGCGACATGGTAAATGTCATCATTATACAAACTGTCGGAATTTGATATTACCATTAGAGGAACGCTTTAGGAGTTTAAATCCAGCCTCGTTATTGTAATTGTGTCTGTGTCTGATTTGCCTGTCCACTTTTCATAAAATATTTAAACAGACAGTGCACTTAATGATACAAACATAAAATACATTTCATAAATTATTGTTCAGCACATAGCCAAAAAAAATTGAAACCTCTTTTGTGTGTTCTATATTCGCGGCGGACCATGTTCTCAAAGGCAAGCGCTTATAAAACGTTTCCATGGTACAGCAGTTATGAGTTAAGTCATCTGTTTGATAGTACCACCTGATAAAAAGCTCACAAACACCTTGCAGCAGCCTGCTGGCGGCGCATGGAAAAGACATTTATCACGGATGAAGACATGTCTTTACTAAACCACCAGGCAGAACCGAGGCCCAGCTTGTTAGACGTGGTCGAAATTGTTCTCGACACGTGATGAAGGGCGACTGCACCGTATTAAGCACCGTTGCAATTTTACACATTCGGGACTTGGGGACGACTGGCACATTAGCGGCAGCCTAAGCTACTTCCCTTTGGAAGAGAGCAAAAAGGCTCGTCCTGGCTCATCGCCATCACCCTCTCTATATGAAGAACAAGAAGGGAGGGGAGCAAAAGCGAGAGTGTGAAACCCTGTGGGCTGCGGGGGGGGGGTGTTCAAGAGAACTGAGAAAACCTGTCAAATCTTTAATCTCTGGGTAACACGGCGACGAGAGCAAAAGAAGCCAAAAGAGAAAATATCTAGGATGCCTTCAGGTGCTGGAACATTTTTAGATTCTTAATCATTTCGAGTGGAGCTCTGGGATCCAATAAATCAAATTTTCTATGCTAACAGGTAGGCATGATGAATGGTGTTGTTGTTATCATTATCATTATTATTATTATTACTATTATAAATATTATGATAGATTTCAAAATGGTGAATGTCCTTATTACCCCTCGCAGACCGAACCACAGGGGAATACCTCTGTACATTTTCCGAGAGTTAAACCCCAAATCCTCAGACCCTGCTGTTCAAATCGGGTCGCTTTGCAACACCTGATTCAGCATTCAAACTCAAACCGCTTTGGGGGGTGGGGGGAAACTGTAATTATTTTTATTTGCTTTCTGTCTCAGCAGTCAAGTGAAAGATGCTTACACGGCCTTCTTCTCGCAGTTTAAGCGACGCTCAGATTACCGGCTCTCGATGCTGCAGTAATTAAAACTGCGAAACCGTTGACAGACAAGCGGCGAACACACAATCGAGTGAACAAACATTGCAGCTCTGGAAGTAAGCGATCAGATCAATATTCATCAACACAATATTTACCTGTATCGAGTTCTCCTGTAAGTTGAGGTATCGCGTGTTGTTGGATATATTTTCCGGAACCTCGTCAAGGTTTCGTCTCGTACAGATCACGCGGCTCGCTTGATTGGAGCAGCTGCAAGGTGTCGGGCAGGTCGACGTGGCTCCTGCGATGTCTTGGTCCAGGAGGAGGAGCCAAAACAGTAGCTGGGCCAATAGGAAAAAGAAGGGGGCAGGGTTTGGAAGGCCGGTCACCGTGGTGATCCGCATGGCACCTGGGTCATGACCTTCCTGTAATCCAAGTGTAAAGTGTGTGGATTAAACTTATTCCAGAAGGTAAATATCCGTTTTAAGATCCCGCCCCCAAGCGTTGAGTTCAGTTTAGTTAAACATCGTCTTTCTTTCCTTTTCTCGCCCACGGGTGAATTAATTACTCTTCCTTTTTGCGTCTCCTGTCCGTCCTTGCTTCGTATGTCGCTTCACACACAGATGATGCGTTTACACCTATGGCTTCTCCTTAGTCTTCAGAGGTCCTCCACGGATTCGAGAAGCGTCTCAGACTGGAACGACTGTAAAAAAAAAAAAAGTGGAAAAAGAGACGTCATGACTTTGCGAGAAGGTCAAAACACAGCGATAAATCCTGTTTTAAATGCTCTCCTAATTACTATGAAGTGTGCAAAGTGTATTAAGAATAATTACACGGCAACCATGCATGAATCTCCAGAGCAATAAAAAAAAAAATACACTCTCTTTGTTGAGGTACCGCAGACTCTCTTTTTTTGAAAGCAATCCCCGGAGAAAACATGCCTCAGGAAGGAGCGTTTTATACTCCATTATGGTTTTCCACACCCTTTATTATCTTTACGACTGGCCTTTAAAATAAAATAAAACAAAATTAAAAAAATGCTTTTCAGTCACGGGTCTTTACAGGTAAATTAAATTCTTTGCTAGCTTTAATACATGAGTGTCAGAATTGTATTTCTAATCCTCGTGTAAGGGATTAAGTAAAGAATCAATCACAACAACAAAGCTGTGCTGTTATAGCAAAACCATAGGAAATTAATCATTTTCCTTTAATAACACATCCCAAAGTCTATTACTTGCCTGTTTCTATAGCAATTTTCATACCATTGTTATGTTTCACTATATTATTTATTTATTTATTTTTTACTAAAAGTTACCTCAAACTTTTTAACCGTTTCCAGATACATTTAACGTTGCGGAAGATCTGTGAAACAAGCTAGCTCCTATTCTCTGTTATAGTAACTAGTTGATCCCTCACCTATGTTCTTTTTTTTTTTTTTTTTGAAGTTAAATATATAAAATTCTAGCTGATTACCCGCAAAGGAAAAATAAAATGAAATGCCGTATTTATAAAAAAAGTTTGCTAATCACCAATTTTATTTTTCAACAAATCTTGGTCGTATGTCATTTCCGTTTCAAACACACAAAAGGTTTTCTGAAATAACTACTTCCCAAATAGGTGTTTACTTCTTTTCAATATCAGTAAAATAACTCTCACACAAATAATAACGATGGGTAAAGACGATATAAAAATGGTGTCCGCAAACGAAGTGATTGATTAAAATGTAACCGCTAGTTATGCTATTTCTGCTCATACGCACGTATAATATGTCCTGTGGTCGTAAGCAATTTCCGTTTCAAATGCCAAAAGAATTTTATATATATATATATATTTGTCACGTTGCAGAGAAAATGCAAAGAAGTGGAAACCCCCCATCTAGAAGACGTCTGAAACCATAAAGTTACAGCTTTACCTCTGACTGCCACAAAGCGCTCGCACTGGAGACTCCTTCCATCCCTAAGCATCTCCTTTACTAAACTTTACCGACTGTGAATGATTTGTTAGTATAGAAATGCTTCGAATTACAGCTGCAACTACCGTCAGAGCTGCTGTTACAGAAAACCAGTCCACACCTCCTGACCAATCGGATCTGAGGATTCAACAATGCTGCCATACGGTGCTATATGACTGCTAATCCCAATGCTAATGGCATGCCGAGGGTGTGAGCTGGCACAGTCCGTTTACTCTGATTGATGGCTTGTTCAGCGCCGACCCCCTAGCCGGAGAGAACCAACACCCACTGCGGGGTTATTTTGACCTCCTTGACCTTATATAAGAGCATCTAGCGAAACACAGGCCGTTATTAATGGCGACTGTCCACATAATGGACATGACACGCAAACCCATTTGACACAGAGAGGCATCGGAGCCTGGCAGAAAAATGAGGGATAGGTTGCGAGGGATTACGAAACCGCGAGACGACTGCACAGCTGCAGGGAAAGGAAGAAATGATCAACGCTAATGGATGAGCGCCGAGAAAGAGAGAGGACAGAAGGTGAAAGAGAGACAGTACAGGATGAGCACGAGATCGAGAAAAGAAGCGGGGGGAAAAAAGACATATGGAAAGTGAAAGGACATGAGAGATAGAAGGAGAGACAGAAGCATTAATATTAATAATCTCTCCCAGTGAAAGAGAGGAGAAGTGCTCGAGAGAAGGAGATGAATATGAAACACCGAGATGGAGGGAGGGCAAGCACAACATGAAGGCGCATATAAAGCAGAGGGAGAGAGGGAGAGAGGGAACGATGCGGAAGAAAGACAATACAGGGGGATGAATATAAAGCAGGTGGAGACGGACAGAGAGCAGGAGAGGAGAAGAGAAGAGCTAGAAGACAGTTTGAAAGCTGCATTAGAGACCAATAACCCTGGTTAGATTGATCAATAATGCGCACTTGGTGTGTAATGGCATTATGACTACACAAATACACACACACACACACACACACACACACACACACAAACACAAACTAGACTGCAGACTTTGCATGCTACTGTGCGTTAGCCCAGATTTGCAATTCTGCCGCGTCCCATTAGATTCCCGAACCCCGCACGGCAGCCTGTCTGGCTCGGCTGGCAAAAAAACAAAAGTGCAGATAATCGCCATAAAACCGTTTATTAAAACATCATGCTCTGAATTAGCGCCACCTTCGTTTTATTTACCCACGCCGTGTCATCTTCACACATGACTGACACAAGACACAATTAGCTGTGAGTGTGAAACGCCACGTTAAGTGACTGTGATGGGAGATGACATCTGCTGCCGTTGCCACTGAGTCAGACGAATCAGAATCAGATTCGTATTCAGAAGAAGAGTCAGAATCGGACCGAGGCCTCCGCTACGTTCAATATGGCGGCCGGGTGTTAGTGTGAAATCTGGAACTTCTACAGAAATGCATCACAAGGGCCAGGTGCTCAAAGTCATGTCGAGTTAGCATGCTTACAAAGACCGGCAAAGATGAAAGCAGCCATTTGTTATTGTTCACACAACAAGCTTTCCTGTCCCTACGAACTGACTCCACCCACTCTGCTGAAACTATGCACACCACAAATGGCAGGCTGTAATATAAGCGCCCCCTGGTGTTCATGGTAAATTTCTTAGATCAATCGATCTCAGGACACGTGTGGCAGCCATCTTGCATATAACTACACTATGCATAATTAAAATTATATAAAAGTATAATCCAGGTTTAATAGTGTTCAGGCGGGACACTAACCAGTCGTGGGACTCTGTGAGCACATGTATGTGGAAGAGGGGAGATAGCACTTTCCTTCAAGTGTGCTACACAGCATGAGCGGCAGTTCAAAACAATCTGGTAGGTTGCGTCACGTGTAGCGCGTGTTAGCCTTTATCGTTCCCAGGTTAGAGTCAGTGGTAGCTCCGTGGTTAAAACGCTGGGCTACTGATCGGAAGGTCGGGAGTTCAAATCCAAGCACTGCCAAGCTACCGCTGCTGGGTCCTTGAGCAAGGCCCTTAACCCTCAATTGCTCAGTTGTATAAAAATGGAATAAATGTAAGTTGATCTGGAGCGTCTGCCAAATGATGCTAATGTAATGTAGAAGCTTTTTACAAAAAGTAACGTCTTCAGGCTGGGGGTGGAGCCATTGCCATATATGGTTCAGGGTATGCCTGGTTGCAAACATTTTAAATAGGAGTGTGTACAAATTGGGCGGTTAGCACTGTCGCCTCATGGCAGTGGTTAGCCCTGTCACGTCCCAGCAAGAAGGTCCTGGGGTCGGTTGACCTGGGTGCCATTCTTTCTGTGTGGAGTTTGCATGTTCTCCCCGTGTCCGTGTGGGTTTCCTCCGGGTTCTCCGGTTTCCTCCCACAG
>JAQLOM010000008.1:764198-776662 GCA_030068315.1 Chrysichthys thysi | reverse complement strand
ACACACACACACACACACACACACACACACACACACACACACACACACACACACACACACACACACACACAAAGTGACCAAGCACTCGATTACTTGAGTTATTTTTAAACCACCCACACACACACTCACACACACACATCCAGATCTAAAGTGATGAATGTCGCTACGTCCCTTTACGACGGCGTTAATGTCATCACCAAAATGCTGAGAAGGAATAAACCGCTCGTCACACCGCGTGCCCCGCCCTCCTGTCTCTTATTTTCCCGTTCCTGCAGGCCCCGGAGTGTTCTACTCCGCCGACCACGCTTATAGCTATGTTTAGTGGAAAAAATACACTAGGCCCTGTTGACGCTGGACGTTCCCTCACGGCGTCTCTTCTATAAGAAAACACTGAAACGCAGGTCGTCTCGTGTCGTCTCGTCCCGCACGTGCGTCACGTGAGCGAGCGCCGGCTTTCAGCGAGTCATCAGGAGTCGCCTCTGGCGCCGACCGTACGCTTGCAGCCTTCGAAAAGAATCTCAATGTAAACACGATGTGTCTTCAGGCCCCGATGATTCACGCTAAAAAACGCGCACGGACCCACGCTGTCGGGGAAAGCAAGGCATTCGGGAGGAGATCGAGATACGAGGAGAATAGCGAATAGAGAGAGACGGACGTTAAGGTGCGTGTGTTACACACACACAGTAGGACCAGACGCAGGTGGAGAAAGTGCTGAGGTCGTCTGCAGCTGGTTCTCTTACAGGTTCACGGTCACAGAACCAACCGAGCTCGGCTGATTGGAAAGGAACTGTTCGTGAGAAACGTGGTACGGACACTGACCTTGGAGCACAAAGAGCAAACGGGAAAAAAGAACATCATGATACTAAAAGAATCCCCCCCCCACACACACACACACACTCGCTCTGATTGTAAGGAATTCATAGAAAACCAAAGAGGTCATATTCAGGATAGAGGTTTCCCAAATGCTCCAGTGACTCGTTCATTCATTCATTCGTTTGTTCATTCGTCCATTCGTTAAAGCATGTACATCTGACACTTGAGAAGAGGAACTAACGTGTTCACGCCGCAAGTCCACCTGAAATTCCACTTCCTATTTCAAATCCATCATCGCCGTAGAGTTAGCCGCGACACCGGACGACATGCTGAACGATCCCTTCCTGGAATAAATATAATGCCGTGTTCTGTTCGTACTTGGATTTCTCGGGATGTCCGACTTCCGAGTCGGAAATGTCCCCTGTAGTGAAGATTTCCCACTCGGAAAGATTTACTCCTCGCCAACCTTGAGATAAAAACCCAAAACGGTGCCCCCTGCCTGAACAGGACGCCACAGCGCTGTATAGTTTTATCCTGTTTATTAAACTCCTGTGTGTTTTCGTGTCGTTTAATCAGGCGTCCACGCGGCACTGTCCGAGTTTTACCTGCGCTCATGTTGATACGCTGTTCTGATGCGCTAAATACCGTGTAACGTGTTGCTAATTAATGCCTAACGCCTACGCGGTAGTGAGTGCCCCTGGGTTCCCCCACCGCGTCCCATTTAAAGAAAAGTCCTACAAGGAAGCTGAAATTCCAGTTCAAAACATGAAGGTTATGTGTAACAGGGTGAGGTCAGATTATTAAGGACGAATTTAGATTAGATTCACGGTAAAACACAAAATGCTAAAGGACAAAAGCGCGAGCGCGGTAGGGGTTTTCCTGGAGGCTCCATGTTGGTGTTATATGACTCGTGTTAATGGATCGTGGTTAATGGAAGTCGGGAGTGACGTCATTTCCAGCTCCCGAAATCCGACTTCCGGGGGAAATGGAACGGGGCGCAACTTTGTATTAAAATATGAAGTTTGACTGATGAAGGTGGAAAAAAAATAAGAACAGACGCCAGTTTTACCGGAAGCAGCTTAATCAGGGACGGCTACGTCGACGTGAGCTAGCTAGCCTGCTAGCCGTCGTGCTATAAATCAGGTGTGGCTTCTTTGGGATCCATTTATAAACAGAACGTTTGGCCATATTGTACCCAAAATGTCCCTAATTTCCGGTTACAGAACTGTTCTATAAAAGCGACGTCACGCTTGAGGTCGTGCTGCTGTACCGCACATTAGCATGGGTGCGATTAGCCATGGATGAATCCCAACCGCGCTGATATTCAGTAAAACAGCCCGACCTCCAGTGTGATGTTGCTTAATTAGAACATCTTGTGCCTTCATGAATTCGTTAAGTTGTTATGGTCCAAGAAGGAACAAACCACTGGACCATGAACCACACATTTGCTTCTGTGATGGTCAGGGGTGCACAAACTTTTGGCCACCCATCAGTGAAGAACGGAAGAAGTGTCAGGATCACAAGAAGTCACATTGAGGGACGAATCGACTTCTTATGTCATGACCACACAGATCACCTGAATCCACCACCACCATCATCATCATCATCATGATGGTGTCTCATTATCCGAGTGCTCATCACGCAGCTCTCAGAAACTGTGAAGAACCCAGCAGTGCTGCTAACAAACATAATGTACGTGTCATCTCTCGGCTGAGACGCGCGTCCCCTGACGCCTGCTCCATGCGTTCTTCCTCGCCTTCTTTGGAGAAGAAGAAAGAAAGAAGCAAAGGTGTTCGTTTTCGTCTCCTCTGATCATCCAGCAGTCCACCAAACCAGGTCCCAGAACTTAGCAGGAGCTTAACTTCCCCCATCTACTGCCTCTTTACCCTGTTCAGGGTGGTGTCCTCCCATCAGGGAGCGTTCTCACACACATCAGCTCTCAGGAGCTCACGGAGCTATCATTCCCACCGCGGACCAAAACACGCGCCGATTCATTGTTTTCTGTTTACAGGGTTTACTTTTACCGCGCAACGTCATTAACATACACCTTAAGACTCCGCCCACCTCTGAGGTCTGCCATGAGGCTAAGGATGAGTCAAGTCATTTGATTCTGCTGATCAATAAGAGTCGACTCTTTCGACTCCAAAACAACTTGTGGTGGGGTTTTTTCATAAACCGGACTTACTTACTTACTTATTTATTTATTTAGCGCCGAGGATGAAAATCTCGTTGCAGCAGCAGCGTACACTCGTGCACTGTTTCGCGGTGAAGGTGAAGAAAAACACATTTTATTCAAGGTGACGAATAAAAGCAGCGTCAA
This sequence comes from Chrysichthys thysi, assembly GCA_030068315.1. NCBI lineage: Eukaryota > Metazoa > Chordata > Actinopteri > Siluriformes > Claroteidae > Chrysichthys > Chrysichthys thysi. The sequence continues at coordinate 773,529 of JAQLOM010000008.1, read as the reverse complement.
TCATCCACGTGAACAAGTTTTTAAAAAAACGTTTAGATTCCACGACACTGCAAGAGCTGAGGTCACTTGCATGTTGCTTTGTGCGTTGTGGGCGTGGCCTGCGTGGCTAATAAAACCGCTGATATAAATTACTACAACAGTGGTACCTTGGTCGAATACCGATTTCGTCGAATACCAAATGATTTTGCCCGAGAAGAAATAACTTAAATCTAAATAATCGGTTCGTTGTCTCCCAAAATTCCCCATATTGTCCTGTATTTTTTGGACATTTCCCTCATAAGGGACAAACCTATTAAAGATAAACATAAACTAACCCTGTTAAACATGGTTCTGAATAAAAGTTGAGATGGTAGATCTTGGGATTTGATATTCTTCAGTGAGATCAGTCACACACCACTTTCATATTTCACCCCGATTTCTTTCTGACCCTCAGTGGTTGTTCTCACGGCGTTTCTCTCGGCCCCAGTGCTGCCTGAACTCCCTTTCTTGCTAGACAGGGTTACTGTATTTAACCGTGAAACACTGAACTAAACACGCCTGGGGTTATGGAGCCGTCACTCACAGATGATGCGTACGCTACGGATGCGACACTCGGTCTGATTCGGCTTTGTTCACGCCGGGCATATGGCGTATGAAACGGTGGCCTGAGGAAAAAAAGAAAGGGAGTTCTTATAAAGTCGTCTTTAACAGAAAAAAAAAGCACTAAATACTTTACGAACCTGAGCCTTTTGGGAGAAACTCACTTTTAATTCACATTCGGGTCGAATTTTCTTCAAAACTGTGAAAAATCATGAAAAAACATGAAAACGTTTGTCGAGTCGAATACCGCGCCGACGCCGATTTCCGAGGAAAAAGATCTGATGGAATCCCGACGAATACCAATTTCATTAAATACTGAGGACGTCGAATACCAAGGTATTATCCAAAATATAATATTTACACACAAGCCCTTTTATCTTAGTTTAAAATGCATTTTGTTATACAACTCAGATAATAAAACACTCTCTTTTCCACTTACAAATAATCGCTAGGTGCAAAATTATCTCTAAATTGTTGAATTTGACAATTCAGCGTCGGCGTATTTGATTTTTTATTTTTCTTCCCTCTCTTTCAGCCTCCATTTTTCACCATATTCAGACACACGACTCATGTCAGCCAGGCGGAACATACACTGAGAACTCAGCTTCACGTTCATGAACTCGCAACGTAAAGCGACGTGCAAACAATTCTAATGTGAGATGCAGCTGGGGGGAAAAGAGGGGGCGGAGCTTCCACAGTGGGAACTTAATATCAGAAAGGGTTCGAAACATCAGTCCAGAAGTAAATCGCCTCATAGGACTTTTTATTTATTTATTTATTTATTTATTTATTTTAATCAGGAGGGGAAAGACCCCGGCGCACGAGCGTACGACACGCGAGACCGTGTTGAGAAAAAGGGTTGCCAGGTGTGTTGCAGTGAAACTCAGCATGATGCGCGTCTTTTATCTTTACTAAAGCTAATCATCTGCACAGAACTGCTGGAGTCGCTGGCTGGATTCGCAGCTGTACGCTGCACGTGTGCGATGTACGCTGGAAATTAACGATCAGCTTAATGGCATATTAATGGCTTTGTTGCTTGCTAGCCTGTGTGTAACTATAAAAAAAAAGAGCAGGAGACGAAACGAACGAGGAGAACCGTCTCAGTCGGCTGTTTTGGGTTCGGCTCGGCATCTGGTAGGCGGTAAAGGAAATTATGTCTTTATAGTCCGGGAAATATGGTGTGCACGCATCCACGTGTGTATTTTATCTCTGCGGCGCTCGCGCAGACGGTGTGCGCATGCGGTCAGCCTGATCGTGTGGCGTGCCAGGAAAAACAGCCAAACGATGCCATCTGGTAGCAGGAGTTGGCACCGAGGGGACGCTGTACGGCTCCACGACATATTGGAGTAGTTAAAATTAACACTGTGACACGGTTTGGCAGAAACAGGCATTAAACAAATCTACTGCTCGCTCTATTTCAGTCTCTGCGCTCTCTCTCACACACACACACACACACACACACACACACACACACACCACTGCAGCTTTTTTGTCCTTTTTTTTTTTTTTTTTTTTGCTGAAACACTGTTTTCCTCTCCAAGAAACCTCTTCATAAACACCCCCCCCCCCCCAAAAATAAAAAAAATAGTAATAAAATGAATGAATAAATAAAGAAATAAATTTGCTGGACAAAAAAACGAATCAGCTTTATTTCATTTCCCTAAAACAACGCGGCCAAACTTGAGGAAAAAAAGTAAAACCTAGGCAAAAGTAAAAGCATAAAAAAATCCAAGAATCGTCTGCTTGATTTAAATCAAAGGAGCATTACGTTTGCTCTATATAAGCTCGCGCACGCATGTGTGTGTGTGTGTTATATTAATATCACTATCCGCGCACGCAGGGATAACTCAATTCCGAACCTCCTGCATGTCTTCCGTCTAAAGCAAAAGCAAAAGGAGTCCAAGTCCTCAAATTAGGTCCATAATAATCTCGTCCTCCATCACGCTCGACACCTGAGGCATCCCGGGGTTCTGAGCGACGGCGCCCCTCGGACCCGCGCTCATCATCATCTGACCTGTAGGGAGAGAAGGAGAAGATGAAATAAAAACACTTTTACGGTCTTTAAATATGCCAGGGGTTAAAAATAGGGCTGGGTATCGTTGCTGATTTCCTGAACCGATCGGATTCCGATTCACGACGTCACGATCCGATTCAATTCTCGATTCGATTCGATATCGATTTATTTAGAGATTCCTTTGTGTCGATGCTAGTTTTACATGGTTATAAAATGACGATGTGAGTGGAGCATATCCCCATGTTGACAGGATGCACTACAGTGTTATCTGTGGACAAGAAACTTTTCAAATAAGTCGTTATTTAGGATAATTTATCTATTCCAAAATTATAGTATTGCTGGGCTGTCGATTTAAATTAAAACAGCTTTTGCACATGAATAACTGTAACTGTGTGTGTGACGCACACACACACACACACACACACGCTTAAATCAGACGGTGACTTCAGCGGACTGGATTCAGCCACGGCTCAATTTAGTTCCGGTGTGGTTTTTATAGCTCTCTTGCGAGGTCGCGAAAATAAATACAGGAAAAGATCGAGCCACGAATTTTTGAACGGATATTGTATTTTTCGAACGTGAATCGATTTTAATCGGGGAATCGATTTTCTGAACCCAGCCCTAGTTATAAATATGCATAATTATGTACGAAGAGGCAAATCTACAACCATCCCAATAACCCAAAATCACTAACGCAGTGCTAGCGACCATTAGAGCCGGGTGAGACACAATTAGTGACGACAACTCACGAGGTGGCAGTTTTCATACCTTTTAACAGCGGCCACCATGTTGCCATAGCAACCACGATTCCGTCTTTTACGTTCTGCACAGCTGTGCTATGCTAGCGTTAAAGCTGACAGGGGCTTTCTAACTCGCTTGCCGAACCGTTCTCGAGCGCACGTTCATCCCTGCTGCATTAAAAGCTTTAAAAGCTTTAAAACCTGCTGGGGAAAAAATTTTGGTGATATCTGATGATATCGTAATGTAGGTAACGAGCTTGAACTAGCAAACCTGACGAGCCACAAACCTCCAAAAGCTACAAGTGAGCACATTTATATTGAATGGGTGTATACAGCGACTTACGTGTACCAGTTACAATCAACTCCAATAGAGGGCGCTAATCACAGCGTCAGCAGGGACATTTCAGCTATCGGGAATGCCAGCAGGGACATTTTAGTGATCAAGAATGTCGGTAGGGACAGTTCAGCTCCGAGGAACATCGCTTACCAGGAATGTTAGTAGGGACATCTCAGCTGTCACAAATGTCGGTTATCAGGAATGTCAGTAGGAACATCGCTTACCAGGAATGCCGGCAGGGACATTTTAGCTAGCATGAAAGCCGGTTATCAGGAATGTCAGTAGGGATATTTCAGCCATGAGGAATGTCGGTAAGGGTATTTGAACTGTCGGAAATGTCAGTAGGGGCATTTCAGCTGTGAGGAACATCGGTAGGAGCATTCGAACTGTCAGGAATGTCAGTAGGGACATTTCAGCTATGGGGAATGCTGGCAGGGTAGGGACATTGTGCTATCATGAAAGTAGGAAAGTGGCTATCATGAATATCTTTAGGGAGGTTTCCGGTATCGTTAATGACGGTAGGATCACTTTAGTCATCGTAACAGTTGTGAGGGATGTTTCTGTTATGAAAGATGACAGGGACGTTTCATATCTCTCACACACACACATACACACACACACACACCCCGATAAGGACAATAATCAGACCTCACACCTCTACACCACTTTTACCGGAAACCACGCACATGAAAACGTGTTATTTCCATTTAATTTCTTTAAACTTGTTAGCAGTGACGATTCAGACGCTAGCATGCGACCAGTTTGTCGCTCCCTAACTAGCGGAGTAGGATAAGGTAGCACCAGATGTCAGGCACAGATGGCGGAGCTGGAATGATGAAACCCAGACTGAATGAATAATACGCGATCTTTAGGAAACAAGGTACGATTCCATAAGAGTTTTGAAGGTCTTGCTGCCGGGGTGTGTGTGTGTGTGTGTGTGTGTGAGACCTGGGATGGGCTGTCTCCACTGGTTCGGGATCTGAGCGCTGGCTCCTGTAGGGTGCACCATGGACTGGTTGAGACCCTGCAGAGGGAGCATGCTCGGCATGTGAGACACGCCACTCTGCTGAGAGACAAAACAGGAAGTGGAAACGTCACCAAGCATCACAACATGACGCTAAAAAGTGCTAAAGAAAAGGAAAAAAAAGAATGTGATTCTGCCTTAAAGCATTTCTGAAGTGTACCCGGGGGAAACACGGAAGAAAAAGGAAAGGAAAGGAGAGAAAGGAAAAGGAAAGGAAATGAAAGAAAAGAAAGAAAGGAAAAGGAAGGGAAAGGAAAAGAAAAAAGGAAGAAAAAGGAAAGGAAAGACAAGGTAAGGAAAGAAAATTAAAGAAAGGGGAAAGTAAAAAGGAAGAAAAATTAAATGAAAGGATACGGAAGCGAAAGGAAAAGAAAAAAGAAGAAAACTGAAAGGGAAGGAAAGGAAAAAATGAAAGAAAGAAAAGAAAGGAAAAGGAAGCAAAAGGAAAGGGGATTAAAGAAAGGAAATCAATGAAAGTAACCAAAACAAAAAGAAAGAAACGAAAGAAAAGAAATCAAAAGAAAATAAAAGATCAGACCAAAAGAAACAAAAGGAAAGGAGACAACAAGAAAAAAAACAAAACCCACACTTCTCATTACTGACAACAAAAACGAAAATAAAGGAATGAAATTAAAGAAAGGACAGAAAGAAGAAAGATAAAAGAATAGGAACAAAAATGAAAAAAAAAAAAAAGAAATGCAAAGAAACAAAAGGAAAATAAAGGGAAAGGAAATCAATGAACAAAGGAAAGAAAGATAAATGAAAGTAAGGAAATAAATGAAAGAAATGAAGGAAATGAAAGGAATGTGAGACACACCGCTCTGCTGAGAGACAAAACAGGAAGTGGAAAAATCACCAAGCGTCGAAACACTCCGTAAACGGTACGAATCCTAAAAAAAAAGTGCTAAAGAAAAGAAAAAAAGAACGGCGATTCTCTGAGTGGTTTTCAGCATCGAGCAGCTCATCAATCAAAGCATTTTAATTATTGATTAATTTACAAACCGACTTGTGACGCTTTTTACGTTCCCTACAAACACAGCAGGTGTCTGGATCTCCAGATGATTCGAATCGCGATTCGATTCACTCCTGATTCAGTCCAACACGGACACGAGTCGTCTCTGATCCGGTTCGGTGAAACGCGTCCTGAGGCTTGACTTATTTCTTCGCTCTCATGGTTTTGTCCGAGAATTCCCTTTGCTATTGCGTGAAATCTCCGCTTGATTTTTCGCACCCTACGATTCGTTCAAACTGCTTTCCGACTTGGTGTCGTGTACCCGGGGTCCCAGCGTAACGTTTTCGGGAACGATACAGGACCATGTGTCCTCGCAAATACTTCTGCTGCTGGCGTTAATCATCGGTGACCTCGAAGAAAAAACTGACGATGACCTGGCGCGAGGTTATCGGCATTACTCCGCGCAGAGTTCGCAGGTTTGGAGCGAGGGTCGTCTCATCATCAGTTTTCTCTTTTCCCGCTGAACTCTTGCCGTGTCTGAAGTCTTTCTCTGATTCGCTCTTATTTTCAACAGAAGTAGCGTTAGTTCAAGCGTTTTCTTTCGCAATTCAAACCAGATCTAGGCTTGCAAACCATTTCTGGTCGGATCCTGGACAGATTTTACCCACGTTTCGCCGTAGCGATATAACCCACACCTGAGCTACGTATTATCCTGCAGCACAAAACGAAGAAACAAAACACGCAAATATAGTGGAAGGAATACTGCATTTTTTAAAACGCTTTTATCCCCCCACCAACCCCACTTTTAAACCTCTGCAGAGCCTCAAAGAAAAACGAGAAACTGTGATTTCACAGGAACATTTCCCACTATAAAGCAGCTGCTGCTTATTTAAGCACGCACACACACACACACACACACACACACACACACACACACACACACACACACACAAACACGGATCGCACCGTGTGATTACACTCGTTATATAACCCCGTCTTTCTCACATACACACACACTCGCTTACCGGCTGCTGCTGGCTCAGGAGAAGGCTCCGGAGCTGTGGATTGGCTCCTGGGTTGGGGAGGCGGAGCATGGCACCAGGGGGCTGGGCTTGACCTTGAGCCACCTGATTGGGTGGGGCGCCGGTGACCGGAGGCTGCTGATTGGCCGCCACTGCTCCCCTCATCGTTACCTGAGAAAGCAGATGTTGAACTCGTTTAGGTTTCGTGATTATTATTTTGCTTAAAGGACGAGATTGTTAATTAATTAAAATGATATTTCGTTAAAAAAAAAGGCATTTAGACCCAGCCCAAACGATGATCGTTAAAAATAATTAAAAAAAAAATTTAAGGAGGTCACATTGGTACAAAGTATATGGAAATTCAAGCTTTATCACCATAAAACACCACAATACTGTGAAAAAGAAAATATTGGCACCCCACGTTAACCAGGGAACGCAGTCCGTCGTGCGGAGTTACGTCTCCTGTAGTCCATTTAAAAAATAAATAAATAAAAAAGTCCCTCTCCGGAGCCGGTACATTTCAGCTCGTTAACGAGCTAGCGGGAACAGAGTCATTAAATTCCATCAGCTGTCGTGTGCAGACGCGGGACTCGGCTCTGCACAACACCTGATTCGATTTGCACGCAGCAAATCAAATGCTGTAGTCGTGAATTATTAAACCGTGCTCTGGTTAACGCCGCTGAATTAACGCCGCGCTCAGGCCTAATTTCCGAGGCTTTCCTGGAATGCGGCGACAAACTGCTGGGAGTAAATCCTGTCCCTGTGAACACGAAGCTGTCGGGCTCGGGAAAGACTTTCCTCCTCGGCGCGGAGCAGAGACGAGCACGGAGCTGACCCGGCGCTCGGCAAGGCGACGGGAAAAGCAGATCGGAGGGTGCGTCGATCCGACGTCCCTGATGATCAGGTGTCTGTCTTTTATTCGCCCTTATCTGACGGAGACGTGAAAAGAACAACCAGGGAAACAACATCTACTGTTTCCTGACAACAACAACGAAATGAAGGGAAGAAAAACGAAAGGAAAGAAAGTTAAAGAAAGGAAAAGGAAGGAAAAGGAAGTGAAAGGAGGAGAAAAAAGTCAGAAAGAGGAAAGGAAAGGAAAAAATTAAAGAAAGCAAAGAAAGGAAAAGGAAGGGAATGGAAAAGAAAAAGGGAAGAAAAAGTAAAGAAAAGGAAGATAATGAAAGGAAAAGAAAAAGAAAAAGGAAAGAAAAGGAAAAAATAAAGAAAGGAAAGAAAGTAAAAGGAAGTGAAAGGAAAATAAAAAGGGAAGAAAAAGGAAAGGAAAAGAAAGCGAAAGGAAAAAAGGAAGAAAAAGTAAAGAAAGGAAAGAAAAGAAAAGGAAGGGAATGGAAAAGGAAGCAAAAGGAAAAGAAAAAGGAAAGGAAAGACAGAAAGGAAAGGAAAGAAAGGAAATTGAAGAAAAGAAAATTAAAGAAATGAAATGAAAGGAAAGAAAATTAAACAAATGAAAAAAGTAAAAAGAAGGGAATGGAAAAGAAAAAGGTTAAAGGAAAACAGAAAGGAAATAAATGACAAAAGGACTTTGTTAAAGGGAAAAGAATTAAAATCCAGTGAAATGAAAGAAACCAAAGGAAGGAAAGGAAATCAACTGAAGGAGCTGATACAAAAAGAAAGAAACAAAAGAAAAGAAAGTAAAAGATCAGACCAAAAGAAACAAAAGGAAAGGAGACAACCAGAAAAAAAAATCCCCACACTACTCATTCCTGACAACAAAAACGAAAAGAAATTAAAGAAAGGACAGAAAGGAAAAATAAGAGAAAGATAAAAGAATAGGAAGAAAAAAAAAAAGAAATGCAAATAAACAAAAGGAAAAGAGAGGGAAGGGAAATCAGTGAATAAAGGAAAGGAAGATAAATGAAATGAAGGAAAGGCACAAAAAGGAAAGGAAAGAGACAAAAGTAAAAAAATCAAGAAACGAAAGACAAGAAATGAAATGAAACACTGAAAATAAACCAAAGGAAAAAAAATCCAAGTTCAACTTCCAGGAAAAACACTCCTCGTCTTTACTGACTTTCACAACGACGACAACAAAAAAAATCCACTTCCTGTGTGTGTTTAAATGTAGCGCACTTCCTGTTATGGGCTCCTCCTCCTCCATTCTGACGATCAGATTTAAAGAAGTAAGTTAATTAAACATAATAACAGGAAGTTGAGACGCTAATCTGAACACTTCCTGCGTGCGATGTGACGACTGAACATCTTGCTGAGGGCTCCGCCGAGGCGGCAAACACCGCGCGCCTCATACACACAGGATAATGATTAACATCCCCTGAAACCGCCAGTCTGTATGAACGCACCTCGCTCCACGTTACATCACATCATCTTCCAGCTTTAAGCCTCCAATCAGGCTTCTGGGGCAAAACCTCATCCTCGAGGGCATCTGGGCGCGCGCACTAATAAAGCTCGGAGGAAAACTCCGACGAACTTGGAGCGACTCGGAGGCGTTCGTGCGTTTACACAGAAGCAGGAAGTTGAGTTCAGGGCGTGCAGAAATCACAGGAATCTCATCTCATAACTTTATTTCAGTAACGGGTATAAACACCGCTCACTAACGACGTGCGGATCTATGGATCTATCTATCTATCTATCTATCTATCTATCTATCTATCTATCTATCTATCTATCTATCTATCTATCTATCT
>JAQLOM010000008.1:662884-674764 GCA_030068315.1 Chrysichthys thysi | reverse complement strand
ATATACCATGAGAAGGTTCTAGCAAAATACAACATCAGCAAGCTTCGACAAATGCCTCCAAAGGTAAAAACGACCCTTGAACGCCAACTTGTTCATTCACACGCACAGGGATTTGTGGGTCTACACACACTCCAAGTTAGGTATTAGGCAGTAAACTGGCCACTGCGCCGAGCACCTAGGTTTCCACCCCTTCGATATTTTTTCTTCAATGCCACACTGTTTTTGTTGTTGTTGGGTTTTTTTTTGTTGTTGTTGTTTTTTTTTGTTGTTTTTTCGTTTTTTCAGGTTAAGGAATCCAAACCAAGAACCAATCAGAGAAGGGGAGAGTAAGGCATAGAGTCACGTGCGAAAGAGAGCAAAACAAAGAGTAAGACCGCAACGGGCGACTCCATATCACTCTTGTTTCCTAAATAAAAATAGAAATAAATCAACAAACCAAGAAATGCAATAATGCGGTCGATTGTTTCTCTCAAAGTATTTGGCTCAGGTTACGGTCCTGTGTATATTTTTACGGTTTCTTGTTTCTGATTTACGCTTCAGGCCCTTGTTTGATCAGTGCGAGAAAGTGAGGGTGTGAGAATGCGCTTTTATCTGTGTGTGATCTGTTTGGTGTTTGGGAGGGCTGTTGTCAGAAAAGCTTGGTATTTCCATCTTCTGACGGTCTTCCATCCCGGCATCTCTTACTCTTCTTTCCTCTCAACGTTCCCAGGTAACGGTGATGCCCTCGTCGCTTCTGTTTGTAAAGAGCTTTGTCAGCCTCGGATAGCCACAGTTGCTCAGGCTTTTGTCGCTTTGTTTGTCCTTAGTGTCTCTCTAGCGTTAGGTCTGTCCTCTCAGCTCCGAGCACCTTCATCCCTGGCTCTTCCATCTCGCGGGGAGAGGGCAGAAATGGGGAAAGGGCTAGAGGACAACCTGAGGGAAAGTGGAAAGCCTTTAAACAGAAGCAGTATATGGCTGTGTTTCTCTCTGTCTTGCCTTTGCTTTTCCCTTTCTCTGACCCATTCACTTCCTCCATGCCATATTTCAGCTCATGCAGTGGCCAAATCCAGGTGATATCTCTGCCCATGCACTAACCCCCTTCCTATTCCTCTCTCCTTACCCCTTCTCTCTCCCTCTCACCTGTCCATCACCCTCCTGAGCGCTCTCTCTATATTCATGCGATGGCCCACACGAGTAACACCAAGGTCCAGGAAGTCCTCCTTGGTGAGCGAAGGCAAGTGCGTGCCATCAATCTCGTTGTCCAGGAAGCGCTCCCTGTGCTCAGCCAGGTTCAGGTAGGCCAGCCAATCAGCTACGTCATACTTGGTCCAGTAGGGCAGCGGCTTGGAGGCAAAGGGCTTAGAAGGGGACGGAGGAGGCAAATGAGGGTAACTCAGACAAGTGGGTGGAGCTATAGAGTGGAGTGGGGGAGAGGATGAACCGGAGAGGAAGTGGGTGGGTGAGAGGGAGCGAGAGACCACCAGGGACGAATTAGGTGGTGGCGGTGCCCCAGAAGGAGCAAACAACGGAGGAGACGGAGAGAAGTAAGAGTCGCCTAGTGGATTAGCTGGGGATGGAGGGGTGATGGAGCCACGTAGGTCATATAGGCTGCTGTAGAGTGGTGTAGTGGGAAGGATGGGGAGGGAAGAAGGGCGTGGGGGACCCAGTTTGGGACGCTCTGACGGAGAGATGAGGGGACTGGGTGCTCGCCGGCGCTGAGAGTCTGCCTTACGTGACTCTCTGCTTGGGATGAACTGGAACTCGAGGGCTTTAGAGCGGTAAACAGGACGGTGCTTAGGGGAAGTGGGGTAGGGTGCATAGGCTGAAGGCGAGACGGGCGAATGGGAGCGGGCGGTGGTGACAGGGGCAGTGGAGGGGGGTTGAGAAGGGGCATTGGGGGGCTGTGGGGAAGGTGAACGAGCCCAGTTTGGGTAGAGAGGAGGATGGGGGGAGGCTGTAGGAGACGGCGATAGTGCAGGTTGAGCCAGAGGAGATGGAGAGGGAGAGCGTACTGATGGAGGGCTCAGTGCACCTGTTGAGTCCTCAGAGAACCTGGGGAAGAATGGACAGATTCAGAAAAAAAATAGAGTGAGATAAAAAGAAGCAATAAGAATGTGAACAAAACAAACAGGGAAAATGTAGAAAGATGGATAATAATTAAGAGATCAAGAATAATCAATATTACGAAAGAGAAAGACCAAAATATGAACATGAGAACAACAGCAGATCAGAATTTCAGCGTTTACTTCCTGATATTTGCATCTAGAACATCAGTTTGATCTCGTCCAGTTTTTTTTTTTTAAGTGAGGAATAATATTAGACTGTGTGACCGACGGGTGTTTGTTATTGCCTAGGTGTGCCCTGGTAGATTGTTACACCGTTTGTTTGGACAATTAATAACTCTGAAAGTCTGCTCTTGAATTGAGCCCTGGGTTCCGCCTGTGAAGAAGCATTTATTGTTAACAAAATAAACCAACATGAAGACCAGACAGCTATCTAATGCGACAAAGGCAAGCCAGGTTGGCCATGGAAAACAACAGCAGCAGCTGATGACAGAAACGTTATGAGAGATATGAAGAAAATCCCCAAAACAACAGTGACATCACCAACAAGCTGCACAGGGCAGGGGTGAAGGTATCACAATCCATTGTTCAAAAAACACTTCAAGAACAGAAGTATACAGTACTGTCCAAAAGCCTTAGGCACGTGCACAGAAATGCTGGAAAGTAAAAACGAATATATATATATATATATATACTGTAACAAATTTTATATCATTCGGGGGTGCCTAAAACTTTTGCATGGAACTGTGGAGGACACACCACAAGATCAGCAGTAAGAATCAGAAGGTCAGATTGGAGTTCAGAAACAACTGCAAGTTCTGTAACCAAGATTAACCTCTACCAAAGTGATGGAAAGGCCAAAGTGTAGAGGAACAAAGCTCCTGTGCATGATGCAAAACATACAAGATCAGCGGTCAAGCAAGATGAAGGTAGTGTCATGACTTGGGCTTGTATGGCTGTTTTTGGAACAGGCTAACTCGTCTTTATTGATGATGTAAATCAAGACGGTGGCAGCAACATGAATTCAAAAGTCTACAAAAACATCATGTCTGCCAGTTCGCAGTGAAAGGCTTCCAATCTCATTGGGAGGATCTTCATCATGCAGCAAGAAGGAACAAAAACGGGGAAGATTTCTAGACCAGCCAATGACCAGGTCTTAACACAGCTGAGCAGCAGTTCACCTCTTAAAGAGGAGACTACAGAACCAACCCCAAACCCAAAACAAGCAAAGACTGAAAGAAGCTGCACTGCAAGCCTGGAAAAGGGTCACAAAAGACAAATGCAACAGTTTGTTGTGAGTGGGTCACTGGCTTGATGCAGTTCTCGCAAACAAGGAATATGCAACTGAATATGAACGGGATCAAAATGAACCCCGACATCGTGATCCAGGACCCTGACAGGACGCACAGGGGTCTTGAATCACCCTGAAGGGGTTTACATTGCAATAATGATCAATAATTTCACACAAAAAATTGATTTCAGAATTATTTTATTGATTTAAAAATGATTTTTCTGCTCCTGCGAATGATGTGGTCCATAACAATGGCCTGTTATTTATCGCAGCAGCCCGCTATGCAGAAATAACAGATCGTGGACTGCCGTAACTGACAAATTAGAATTTGACTATTTCAAATGACCTGCGTAATAATGCTATTTACTTCAAGTCCGATTCCAATACTTTTGCTCAATTAAAATTGGTTTGTCAGTCACTTAAAGTGCTGTGTCCTGAGATGTTTAACACGTCTAGGTAAAAGTTAGGAAATGAAAGATCTGAAAAATCTGAAATTCAGATCTCATATTCCTCTATTGATTTCAAATCCAGATGTTTTGAGTGTATGACAAATTGGCCTTGCCGCCCAGGTACTTTTGGAGAGACCGTATATATAGGCAGAGAGAACAGGGATGTAGTTACCTGTGTCTGGGGAAGGACAGACAGATGGACATGGACAGTAGGATTAAAGCAGAGATCACAAAAAAGAAGGAACAGTTTAAACACATAAATTCAGACGGAAATTACATAGAAAATGTAGACCAGTTCAGCAATGACGGTCCGGCACAGTCACATGCACTCATAGACGTTATCGATTAGGAAGCAAGACTGGTGCAAATGCACAAGGAACGATTTCAGAACAACTGTTCGTGCAGGGTGCATATTTCGTCAAACAAAAAGTTTATAAAACAAATCACATAGTTTACTGATGTTGCTGGGAGAATGTTTGTTATGTATTTATGGATCTGTGAGACCAAAATGCCCTGATTATTGGATTAGACTTAAGGGTAAGTGGAAAATTGTAAGCAGTGTACTTTTGATATTTTGCCAAAGTTTTCAATTGAGTCATGGCTGCAGAAACGTAAATATACATCAGATTTTGCCCGTGCACAGTTCTCTGTCTAGGGTGGGTTTGGAAAATTTCAGAGATTTCAATTCCAATAAGAGAACTCTGAACAGAACAGAGCAGAGCAGAGCAGAAAAGAGCACATAAATACACCAACCCATTCAAACTCATTGAAACAGAACACTTTATAACCAGCAAAGTAGGAAAGCATTTCCAGAGGTTTTCTCCAAACCAGTATGTTTGTCTGCCTCCATAAACATTAGGGTTGTGGTTAGTCACAGACAGCATGCAGTGTGCATTCAACGCTGCATTTCCTTTATATTCAAAGGCCCCGTGATACGCAATTACAATATATGCAAGCAGGTAGAACTTGGCTGTGTCCCTTCATTATATGTAAATCCTATATGCATTTTTACTTAGCTAATTTTTCAATATCATTTGCCTTTTTCATTCATTACTTCAGTCATTATTTAAAAAAAGAAATCAAAGGCCTTTGCTATACTTTCTTCGCTTCAGTGACAGCTGGTTAAGCTAGTCAGAAATGGAAAGCAACCAAAGCAACCAAATGAATAGCTTTGGATCCGTGGTACATTTTCTGTCTGCTGATCAGAAGGTCATGAATTCAAGCACTGAAACCACTGAAGACAAACGTTAAGGCCTTTGACCATCTCTGAACACGACTTATGCAAAGAAGATCATTTTACTGTAGTCTACTTGCATATGTGAAGATAAAGGATATCTTCAAATATAAACGAGCATGTCCAGACCTTAAATTAAATAAACACACACTCAGAGCAAAGTCAAAAAATGGATGCATGCAATCACAGGTCACCCAGTCTCATCACAAATACATGCAGGAACACAGTCATACTGACGCCACTCTCACACACCTGTGCCTGCTGAGTGATCGTTGCGCTCCCCAGTTCTCAATTCCCTTGCTCCTTTGTTGCAATTTGGTGTTAAGTTCACTGATGATGCTTGCTTTCATGCCAGACATGGGTTGGTGCAGCTTGCGCCCTTCCAGATAAGTCCCATCAGACTGAACCCCACTGTCAGTCACTATCTGTGTAGTGCCGCTTGACCCGTCACCCCAAAGGGGCTTCATCTCAGGCGTTCGGGGTCGATCAAAGTACATGACAGCAGAACGAGACAATCCCTGTCCTTCCCTAATGCTGTAACCATCCCTAGTGCCCACATCTTCTTCCTCTCCCTCCTCTGGCTCCTCCTCCTCGGGCTCCTCCTCCCCACGGCGTCTGTGATAGGCCGGTGGAGCTGTACTGGTCTGCCGCCTGAGCTCTGATGCACGACTGCCCTCTCTGTACCGTTGTGTTTTGGGGTATGTGGAAGCAGTGCTTGCTGCTTTAGTGTTGTGCATTTCGAAGGTCTGTCCATCTAGGTAGCTCATGTAGGACTCTAAGAAATCAGCCCCACTTGTCCTGTCACTTTCTGCTGCTCTCTCCATCCTTTCTCTGACTCCCCCACTAAGTGCCAGGATGCTGTCCAGATGGTGGTCGCTGCTGCTGCGGCTGTCCAGCTCCTCAATACCAGAGTCCACCACAGTCTCCTGGGATTCACCACTCTTGGCCATGGCTGAGGTGGGTGGTGGGTGGTGCTCAGCACTGGGCCGCCTACTCCCACTCCCTGTGGCCACTGTGGATACAGTTGCCATGCGCTGGGTGTGGAGGCTGACAGCAGGCACAGTGCTAGCTGTAACAGCATTTGTAGCGGTGGTGGTTGCTGTGGCACAGGTTGCGTTCATGGAGAGGCTGGAAATCTCCCTCAAAGTGATGGATGTAGCAGTGGTGGAAGAAGCAGGAGGTCCTCCGTAGGCAGGGGGAGCTGGGATTGTTATAATCGGTGGTGTGGGAGAAGTTGCACGTCTGGTTGCAGGACTGCTGTTATAGAGGTGGTGTGTCTGAGATAAGCCGAAAGGTCTGTGGTAGGAAGAGGGAGGAGGAGGTGGTGAAACAGAAGGAGGCGGAGGGGGTCCAGAAGGTTGCAAAGTGGAAGGTGAAGCAGGTGGGGGAGGGTTGGGGGAAGCCGGAGATGGAGAAGGGGCAGACTGGGTCAAATTGGCAACTTCACTATCATAGGAAGTGAGACTGGATGTGGTGGAGTCACCAGCCTGTGGAGAAGGCAGGGGTGTGTGAGCAGGGAAGCCAGCCATGAAGCCATCTTTTGGGGGAGGTGGAGGTGGTGGGGGAGGACCTGGATGGTGTTGTTGCTGCTGCCGGATTGCAAGGTTATTAGTGATTATAGCAGAGTAGCCTGCTCCACGATCAAAGCTGTTAGCAAATTCTAGTGGAGGTGGCAAAGGTTCAGCAAACACAAACTCATCTTCTGCATCCACTGAGGGAGCTGGAGGAGGGAGGACCATCAGTCCCATGCCACTGCCTCCCTCTCCCCCAGTCCCTGATCCTCCTGCTGTGCGTGCAGTCATAGCAGGAGGTGGAGGAGATGGAGGGGTGAGTGAGAGGATGTGTGTTCCTGCCTCACTCTCCATCCTCAAGAAGGATGGTCTCCGAGCTTGATGAGTAGTTGGCTGTGTGGATGGCTGTTGCTGCTGGCTCTGAGCTCTTTCAATCTCTCTCTCCCTCTCTCTTTCCCTCTCTCGTTCCCGGGAACGTTCCCTCTGCCGCTCTCTTTCTCGTTCCTTCTGCGTGGGTTGGTAGTGCTGAGACTGGTAGTGGTGTGTGTGGACTGTTTTGTCCTCAGAGAAACGAACCCTCAGCCCTTCCCTGGAAGGTGCAGCTCCTGCAGCCTCTCTCTCAGCACGTTCCCCAGTGTCCTCTGCCCATCCTCCCCCTGCTCCTCTTAGTATCCTGGGTGATGGAGGCCGAGTGGAGGTGGTGGTGGCAGCTAGTGAAGAGGACGTGACAAGGTAAGAGGAGGAGATGATGGACTGAGCAGCAGAAGAGATCATGGAGGAAGAGGGGGTAGCTGAGTGAGACATCAGTGATGATGGTGGGGCAGCAGATGAAGGAAAAGGCCCGACGCTGGAGAGCTGGCGGGTGAAGTGGTGTTCCCTTTCCCTGCGCATCCGTCCATCATCCTTTAGGGCACGCTCCCGTGCAGCTAGAGCCAGGCCCAGAGGAGAGGATGGGTCTAGAACTTTCCCTGTCAGCGGATGAATGAAAGTGGTGGTAGGCTGTGGCTGTGG
This sequence comes from Chrysichthys thysi, assembly GCA_030068315.1. Classification (NCBI taxonomy): domain Eukaryota; kingdom Metazoa; phylum Chordata; class Actinopteri; order Siluriformes; family Claroteidae; genus Chrysichthys; species Chrysichthys thysi. The sequence continues at coordinate 667,226 of JAQLOM010000008.1, read as the reverse complement.
CTGTTGACGGCTGGCTCCCAGATAGAAGTCAGCAGGTACAGACTTAGGCTGATAGTCTCCCAGAGGTGCAGACGTAGAATACTCAGGTAGACCAAAGGCAGGCGGCATGCTGCGAGCATGTTGAATGAATGTGTCACCTGAGAACATGCCCTCGTCAATAGATTTGGAGGGTCTCAGGCGAGGTGTAGGCTGGGAGCTCAGTTGCTGCTGCAGCTGCTGTTGGGAGGCCTGGCTCCTTCCTATTCCCACTACCCCAGTACTCCCCGCCAATTCCTCCTCGGCAGACAGAAAAAAGGAGGCACTCTTCCGTCGTGCTTCATGGAAGCGCTCACGGTCCCTGCGGGCTGCTCCCACAATGGCAGCACCAAACTGGCTAGTGAAGTCCAGGTTCTCCTGAGGTCTGAGTGGTGGCAGTGAGGGTGGTGGCGGTGGAGGGACTGATGGTGGCTCAGGTGGGGGCATGGTGGGAGCCGGTGGGGGTGCAATGGGTGGGGCTTTGGAGCTATCACTTTCTCCTGGAAGGGGTGCATCAGCCTCAACACTGCTTCCTTGGCTACTGCGTCCACTGCTGCTAGTGGAGGGAGCTTTTACAATGATGGTTGGGATAGGAATGGAGCTCTTTTCCAGTGAACCTTTACTTCCTAGTGTGCCCTGGCCAGATCGTAGGTCTTCTACCTTTGACTGCTTTACCAGAGGCCCTTTGCCTCTTCGGACACCTGCTTTCTGGACTACACCTGCAGCTGCTGTCCCTGCTGTTGGGCGCTCTGGTCTTGCTTGCTGGCTCTGAGCAGTCTGTTGTTGCTGTGGGATCACTGTGGCCACACTAGTGGGTGGAACTGCATTGCTGTAACCTCTCCTCAAACCAGCTGACCTTGCCCCTGCTGCTCCTCCAGCTCCAGTGGAATCTCCTGTGTAACCAACAACCTTCCTGGAAGCAGTCCTGCTAGGGACAGAGGTGTGTGCTTGGGCGTAAGAAGTTGCATGGTCAGAAACTGCGGAACTTGTGGGTGGTCCAGGGGACCTGTCCCTTGGTCCATGAGTGTAGTGAGATGACTGGGAATAAATCTGATAGTGGGTGGAGGTGGAGGTAGTCTGTGACACTGATACTGAAGGCTGTTGGGAAGCCTTGCCTCTCCAGCCCATAGGAGGTGCTGATGAGAAAGGGGGATCAGGGGGTGCTGTGGTCGGTGGAGGAGGAATGTCATCTGGGCCAGGAACCGAAAGGCTTCGTGCAAACTTCATGGCTGGAGGATGGAGGAACTGCTTCTCTTCCTCAGGAACCCCTGAGGAGATGTGGAAAGAAAAAGAAAAAAAGAGGATGAAAAAATGGCAGATTATGCAGAGAGCAAGTGGCAGAAAGCTAGAAGATAAAATAGATATGAAACTAGAAAAAGGCATTTCACAGAAAATGAATTGACTGAAAGATCTATAACCAATAAAAATGAAATCTGGTCCAGGTCCATCTTGTAACACTTCTGTCTGTCTGTCTGCCTGCTCGTCTGGTAGCTTGACTGGATAACATTAGTGTTAGAGTCGATATTATGCCTGTCTTCTAGCATAGACAGGAGAGGTTAGTGCTCCTGTCTGTATGTAGCAGTGTTAGTTGCGATACGTGTGTTTGTGTTACAAAAACTTTTGTAACAGGACAAACCGCAGTGAAGTCAACAATGTTGTGTTTTTTCGATAAGAGTGTTAGAAACAAGTCCTTATTTTCTCAGCACAGATTCAGCTGTGACTCCTTAACCATTTTTAAATTTAGCACAAAGGTTGCCAGCCTTCTAGGAATTGTTTGGAGTTTCAGAAACCATGATTGGTTTAGTTTTTTATTAAGCAACCACATGAAAGGAACTGCACAGCCAGGTCCTGGTTTGATGAGGAACTTGGGTTACACAAAGTGAATAGTTGCCTCCTGCTTATCAAGTGTAAACTGTGTAGGAAAAGCCTAAAAAAAAACCCCACCCTTGAGTTAAAGGCATTCAAATACTCGTTTAAACACTTTAACATGTTAAATGTAATTTTGGCCTTTCAGAGACCCATAGCTGCTCTGTTTAGTAAATATTGCACTACTTCTTATTGCATTTTGCATCCAATAACAGCTCTTTATATATAATTCTTGGCTATAAGCAGACAGAATATAGGATCGTCAGCCAATTGATAGTCTTGTTTATGAATCAGCTTGCTATGCTAAAATATCTAACATTCTAGTATGATTTTTTTTTAGGCTTTGGTGTAAAACAGAAGTGTGAAAGTTGGCAACCCTGCTCAGTACAGAATGATGTTGGGAAGTGGGCAGTTAGTCATGTCTAGAGTTTGGGTGTGTTAAAACGCAGACATATTGAAGTGTTTACATGGGCAATCAAACTTCCACTTTTCAGTTCAAAGAGCAAGAGTTGCTCATTAAGATTTAAAAGAATGAGGGGGGAAAGTGGAAGACTTGAATAAACTCAGTTTAACCCATTGCAAAGCTGCTGCTGAGCTCCAAGCGACAGACATGCGCTTTATAGCAAAAGCAAGAGATTTTATTCTGACATATGAGAAGATACCTGGTAAAAAAAAAAAAAGCATCCTGAACCTTATGAGAGTTCACTGTGTTCCACTCCATAAAGTTACATTGCAAGGTTTGTAACACGACATCAACTTGGCTTCTTTGTCTGTTTTGGTACGATCAAATAAACCAGGCCAAAACTTATAGAGCGAAACAACGGGGAAGCTGGTAAGATTCAGGCGTTTGGTGTTTACCAGGCTGTATTTTTTTTCTTCTCTCAAACCCAAAGCTATACTGGCGTTCTAGAAGCACAGGCACAGGCAAAAACACAGCTGCGCAGACAGACGGACAGACAGACGGACAGCCTCACCGATGGACTTCTGTCGCAGCATACCGTGCTGGGGGGCATGGCCAGACACAAATGGGCCACGGTCATAGCTGAGCCCTGGCCCAGACGATGTTATTCCCATCCCTGATTGGTCGAAATTCGACTGGTGAAAAGAAAAGGACAGGTGGGAGGAAAGGAGTGATATAATCAATATGTAGACTACATTTTTATTCACTGTGAAACAGTTTATCTGAAACAATTCATAATACAACCATCAAGTTGGACCAACAGTTCCTTTAGCCACCAGAGGGTGCTGTAGCTCCGAGCCATTAAACTCACTTTTTAAAATACAAAAATCACATTTCAGGCCTACGATGCAACAGAATTAACAGCACCAATACATTCTGACGCACTTTACCTGGCAAAATACATGACTTTTTTCTTTGTTTGTTTGTTTGTTTGTTCATGTCGTAGAATTTCAGGAATGGCAGGAAATGCAAAAGAAAAGTCATAAATGGCAAACAAAAGAAAAATAAAAAATATAAATGACGACTATTTAAAAAACAAAATGTAAATCAATGAATAAGAATTGTTGGTGGCAATGTTAAAAAAATTTATTCAAACATTATTCAATTCGTAGACAATTAAATTCCTTGGGAAATCTTTCATTACTTCTTTGTCATTTTTTTTTTTTTTTTACATTTTCCTTATGTGTTTTCTTCACGTTTCCACACGTTCCCATTAGTCTTTATCTATTGTTAGCACCTTTTCTTCACATTTTATATATTTATGACTTTCCTTATTAAACTAGAGTGCTGATTATAAATAAATATATGAATAAGTCTTAAAAAAAAGTACTGTAGCAAAGAAAAAGAATCTTAATGAAAATGTTTAATGACCCCCACCCCCCTTTTCCCCCCATCACCCCCAACATGTCAGTTTGATCTTAAACATCACTGGATACTTACTACTACATTTTCTGACACTAAACACACAGACACACACACACCTCATTGTAAAAGCCTCGGCCTCTCTCCCGCTTCACCGCTTGACCTCGTGGTACTGGGGTCTCGTTGGTGCTGATGGTCTGCTGCGCTGCGGCTAAAATCTCATCCAGCTTATCTGAAAAGTAGAGAGAGAGAGAGAGAGAGAGGGAGAGGAATCCCGTCCATAAAGTTCTGCTGGCAAAAACGTGTCCAGCACTGAGGAACCATCCCAACAGGAACAAAGAGAAACAACGTTCTTCATAGAAATATCAGTTCAAATCTTCATAAGCGTGTTTTGAATGACAGTGTTAAGCTTCATAATGTCATTGTGACATAATATTGTGTTATTTACACGCTCATTCACATCACTGTACAGAAATGCACAAAACACTGGAAAAGACTGCGTACTTAATGCCATCTGATAGACGGTCCTTTTTTTCTCTGTAGCTTGTGAGGATTCAAACTCTGTAAAACACACACACACACACACACACACACACACACACACACACACACACACACACACACACACACACACACACA
>JAQLOM010000008.1:554263-565302 GCA_030068315.1 Chrysichthys thysi | reverse complement strand
AAAGCAGCGATCGTTGGATAGTTTCCTTGTTAAAGTCGCACGAAAACAAAAAGATCCCAGTGAGCGACAGACTGCAGGGATTCTGTGAGTTGTAGTGAAAGTCATCCTACACAAAAATCCTCCTCCTCTCCCCCTATCTCCTCCTCTCTGGTCTCCCTCACACCAGCCACCATTCTTTTTAAAGGTAAAGTGCAGCTTATTTCATGTATTTTTTATTTTATACTTTGTATTAATCATTTTTATATAAATATTTGTGGATTGTGAAACAACTTATCCGAGTCTCCATTATTTCTTAAGGGGAAATTCGCATTTGCATGCGATACACAAGTACATTTCCGGAATGAATCACGCTGCTCGCAATCCAAGGTTCCACCGTAATGATTTTGTAATGATAAGGAATAATTATTTGGTATCTTACCTTACAATTCGGCCTGCAGTCTACAAGCAAGAGACAGAAAATAAAGACATATTAACACAAAGGAACAACACTTAACGTTATATCATGGGGGTGATGAATTATGAATTAGTCGTACGGTGCTGATTAGTTTCCATAACAGCAGTGCTGTCAGTACTGAACCTATAAACTACAGGTTTAGATCAACAACAACAACAACACACTCATATTACGTCATCGTTCCTATAATACTAACAGCTCATTCACAGGGACTCGTATGGAAAACCCTCTAAAAATGAGTACGCCCGAAACGTTGACATGCTAGCAGTAATGTGAGAAACGGTGGTTTTTTTCTTTCTTTGTCTTGTGTGAGTGAGGGAACGACCGCGTATAGCTGCTCACCGTGGTTAATGAAGGCGGCTGGGCCGAGCCACAGCTGGGCGCACTGCTTGCGTGTCGAGTACATCACACTGAAATCATTCACGCCGGTCCTGAGCACGGCGCTGTCAGCGGGACTCAGCTCAGCTATACAGCCCTGCAGCACCTCCACCCGCTCTCCAACCAACCTTCACCATCACATACACACACACACACAGGTCACAGCCCAGTCAGCAAACACCCCATGTGTGAGTCAATGTGTGTGTGTTTATTACACGGAGTCTGACCAGTTTCTTGTTGCTGTGATTTTGGCTCCATTGATCTCTGAAGAATAGCGGTCACATGACTCGATCTGAACTCCACTGTCCAATAAGAAGGCGGTGAGATAGCGGTACAGCTAAAAAGGGAGACATTAGAAAACAAATAAGTAGAAATATATAGGCATGATTTTAAAAAGCATTCAGCAAGAATTCATAACCACTGGGTGCCAATAATTCTGAACAAATACAGCTGCTGGGGTTTTTTGGCAATCTAAAAGGCTATTTTGGACCGTGGTATAAATGGTCATAACTTGTGTTACGTGTGTAAATATTAAAATAAAAGAAAATATGCTTAAAAAAAAAAGTATACATACACACATTATATATATATATATATATAGTAAACAACTTTTCGAATGGAAGCTGATTAAATTAACAAAACATTTTTATTTGCTTTTTGTTCTTTGTCAAAAAAAAACCCGTCACATTTAATCTAACATTTTTCTAGACATAAATTTCATAAAGCTATGCTAGTAAGCTAATGCTGCTAGATCGTAAAATGTTATCCTTTTGCAAAAAAAAAAAAATTTAAAATAGGAAAAATGTCCACAAAAATAAAATGTTTAACACTAAATAGAAAAACAAAAACACATTATTATTATTATTATTATTATTGTTTTTTACTAAGCAGCTTTTGTTTAGTTTTGTATAAAAGGTGATAATGACAATTTGCAGTTCGTACTTTAAATGCATTAAAATTTATTTTCCAAAACCATTACATACAATAAATAAATATATAAATAAATAAATAAAATAAATAGATAAATAAATAAATAAATAAATAAAGTTAGCATCTGGTAAACCAAAGTGTACTTAAAGTCTAACAATGTTTACATTTAAAGAAATATATATTTAACGCTAACAAGCAGGGAATCTGCAGAGACAGTCACAATACCCTCAGGGGTAAAAGCAGCTCTGAGATGAGCAGCATGACTCACACCGATCAGAATTCCCCGCGGCCTCCTCGACACAGACGTTGCTTTTACTCAGTCAACAAAAGAAATAAATAAATAAAAAAAACCTGTAAGACGGGTCACGCACAAAAGCCGCACATCTTAAATAGTCATTGTTCAGTCGACAACCTGGAGACCGAACCCTAATGGGACACACCGAGGCGCAGCGGCAGGTTTTTATACCCACGTGTTGCCTCAGCAGCTCCTGCCGGTGCGAGCCGAGGTCTCGGAAGTACCCGCTCGTCCACTCGCCCTCCAGCAGGGCATCGAATGTGGCCTGGAAATCCCGAGTGCGCTTGAAGCGCAGCAGCGTCTCCCTCAGGTAGCTCCATCTCCGGATCTCTGGCAGAGGACTGGCAAAAAAATAAACACACAAACACACACACACCTCTACATCACTGTTCAGCTCCAAAGCAACAAAAATACCTGTATCTATAATCAGATTTATACCCTAAGTGGGAGTTAAATTTTAGTTAAACCGTACATTTTTTTTTTTAAATGCCTCACATGAAGTAGAAGATACTGGAAAAGAAGAATTTACCCAGACACAATTGCATATTGAAACGTAAAAAAAAAAAATTGGTGAGGCACCTTACAAGACCGAATGGCAGAAATCCCCCAAGAGTCCTTGAGCAAAACCCTTAAAGAGTGAAAAGCTCTAAACCCAGCCACCCACAGCTCGCGCCCCTGAGTACGTCATTAAAGGCAAGGAATGAATCGCCTTCGGGAGAAGGTTTCATAATAAGGGGTGTCAATACTTCTGCCGTTTTCCTCACTCCTGAATTTTTTCAATTGCTTTAATTTATTTTTCCTATTATTTTCTTAGAATGAATTCAGGGCAATTACACCATTATTAAAGGTGCCAATACTTTTCGAACCGACTCTAGAGAAAAGGCATGGAATGTGATGGTAATGATTAATTAAGGATCAAGGCAAATACAGGGGGTCTTTCTAATTGGCTAATTAGAGCGCTTATGATCCCAAATAATTAAATTAAACATAATTAAACCACATTTTAAAACCTAATTTATCATTTTAGAGTCATTAAAAATAAGCGTGAAAAGCAAGCAATATTTAATATCCAGCAAAATTCACTCATTTTAAAATTCTTTAAAAATATAAAAAGAGGCCCTGGCCGTGGCGCAGCAGGCTGGGGCACCAAGCTACAAATCCGGGGACCCTGGTTCGATTCCGACCTGTGGTCATTTCCCGATCCCTCCCTGTCTCTCTCTCCCATTCACTTCCTGTCATAATCTCTACTGTCCTATCCAAAAATAAAGGCAAAAAGGCCAAAAAAATATCTTTAAAAAAAATATATATATATATAAAAAGAAGTGTTGAAATTTTCTTTTTCACCCACAGCACAGAATACTGGATTGAAAATAGTTAGTTTATTTTATTTATTTAGTGAGTTCGTTTTTTTTTTTTACATAAAATTTAACACAAATACCCAGGAACAGGTGAAACACTGATCCCGAATAATCATCACGATAACCAATACCACGATTTTTTTTTTTGCAACGTGATACTGATATCACCAGATTTTATTATATCTAATATTAATAATCGATTAATTTTTCTCCCTCAGTATTGTGATCACACTGTAGGACAGTTTCCGTTTCTGACATTTTACCAATTCCTAACTGCAACCCTGAAAAACAGTATGATGGTGTGTGTGTGTGTGTGTGTGAATCCTACCTTATGTTCATCTTATGGGTGCTGAACCCGAGTAACGGGTCCAGCACCAGACTCGTAGCCAAATCATCCGTCTCGCACAGCTCCCTCACACTCATTCTATACGATCCTTCCATGTTCGCCCACCATCCACATGCTGAAAGACAAGACGACGAAGAAGAAGGAAAAAAGGCGGGAAAATCAGACACAGTAAACAGAGAGCAAAAAAAAAAAACTTAAACCATGATTACCAACGTCCTCAGGAACAGCGCAGGAGTTTGGTGATGTTTTTCATCACGTGATGAACATCAGTGTTCAGGCTGGGTGATTATATCAATATCGTGATAAATAAATCACAATACACTTTACTGATATCGAGGATAGTAGGATATATTTTTCCCATTTTCCCACCTTTTTTTTCCCAATTTAATGACTACATTTTCACTTTAGGATGCTTATAAAAATATAAAACGTTACTTTTTTGTCCAGATTCAGGAAGCGTATCGCTGAAACGCCTAAAAGAATCATGATATATTTTGGTCCGATTACCCAGCCCAGACAACAGAAGTCAAGACATTAAAGATATTGTTAAAAACTCTTATCAAACATGGATTTACAAGGACAGATGAAGGGGAAAAAAAAAAAAAAGAAAAAGTTTAGTCGGTTCTCACGGTCAGCCCGTGTGTTTTATTTGTTTTAACGTATTAATGAATGACAACACACAGATTACAAGCTTAGTCAGAGTTAATGTTGCGGAACATCTGAGAGTTTTCACTTTCATTAAAGGTGCTATAAACAGCACTTCCTTCTCCACCTGCCCCGTCACTAAAACAAAGCTCATCGTATTTTTCACCGAGAAACCCGAATGTGTAAACGCCTCGGTCCTGAGGACTGTTACAAACCACCGACACTGGAGACTCCTTCCATACATGGTCTATAAATGTCTACTGACAAAACCAAACAAACAAAAACAAATAAATAAAATAAACACACTAACAATTTTCACTTTATTAAACATGTCCCTCTTTCTTTGTTTATTATTCGTTCTAAATTATGTGGTGTGTCTGCTGTACGAGTGGTTACTATAGAAACTATGATGAATTTAAACCCCAACAGTCTTTACGTTACACCCAGAGCTAATATCTGAGCCCCGCCGTCCTACAGAAATCACACACACACCTGCTCACCAATCAGATTCAAGAGCCACGGAGTGGATTATTTACACGCTTTAGTGCAGTTTGTTCTTTACATATTGTTAGCAGTTCGAGTGTGGAAATCACACACACACGGGTTATGTTTATTTATTTTTTGGTTTGTTTTTAAAGCGGTGTGTTTGTTTTTTCATGTTTAGTCCATCGTGTTGTGATATAATTACACATCTATTTATTAAAACAAATCTGAATAAAAAACAAGTGTACAGTGATCAAAGTCAGAATATTTACGATGGTCAAAAAGTTCAGGAGCTTCTGCATCACATCATCTTTAAATCTCCAAAACATGACCTTAATTTTCTTTAATGATATCTGATGACTTTTATTTGTGACTGTAAACTTGTGTAGATTTAAATTTAACTTTAATGGTCATCTATCTATCAATCTACATTAAACCCTGTCAGAATTACACACATCCTTCCTCACATCATGTCTGTAAAATAAAGAGCAGACAAAGGTGTTTTTTTCGTTGTCTTTTTTTGTTTTTGTTTGTTTTTTTGGCTTCTTTTAACCCTTAACATACCAACCCTAGGTCATCAACACTGTTTACCAAGCTGGGGTCTTCGGAGGAGGAAAGATTTTTTTCCCCTTTTATTTCTCAGTTGTTTCTTGCGGTAGATTACTCAAAATAGGTTTCTTGGGTTTCTGAAACTATATTTCAGCATATTTTGTTCAACAATATTTCGTTTATTTATTTCAACAGTAGTAACAGCCCATAGAATCCATATACTGTTCTCCATAAAAGTGTTTGCATGTTTACATTCCGATTGCACATGGTATGAAAAACCAGCGATATAATTTCACGAAAATAAAATGGTCCAGATTCATCTTTTGAAATCGCTTACAGTCCTTCACACACACACACGTCACAGTTGTGCTGGGCTTCGTCACAGACCAAAACTTTGGTGCGGTTGTATTCAAGGATCACATTGGGCTTCCTGTGACTTTCACTGGCTTCTGAACCATCAAGAAATTGACTAGAAAGTACACAAACTGTTTTGTCTTTCTGTAGACGTAGCTGACAACTTTCCATCTATGCAGGAAAGTCAGGCTTTTTTGCTCTCAAATGTTCCTCAAATTTATAACGTAGTAGTCATCCCTCACCGAGAGATAGGTGAGATCCACGAAGTAGCGACCTTATATTTATTCTATTATTTATATATGTATTAAGGCTTCATAAACCCTTCCCACTCTCTTATTAACCTTCCCCACACTCTTATAAACACGTCCTATGCAAACACATTCCACACTCTTAAACCTACGTCATTTAAAACATATAAAATTCTACATGGTTACTATATTCTGGTGAGCTGACTTCCTGTCTATAGCCGTCCTAGCATATCCTAGCGCTCCCTCGCGGTCACCTGACTGGTCCGCCCAGACAAGCGGATGTGATGTAAACTGCGTTTTCATAGTGTATTCCTCTGTTGATTAAATACATACTGTATTTTTATTACGATTTAAGATTCTTTTAATATGCTTGAATTAAATATTTTAAAAAAAAATTTATATTCCAGAGTCACACGAAATTAAAAAAAAATCCGCGATTAAAAATTTGAAAAACTGAAACGCACGGAACCCGCAAGAGGTGAACCGAGTTATTGCGGGGGATTACTGAGATATATATATCTACACATTTTATTTATTTATTTATATATTTTTTTATGCAAGAAATTTATACAAGTCTAATCATACACACAATTTATATATATATATATATATACACACACACACACACACACACACACACATACATATATATATGGTTTTTTGGGGCTTTTTTTTATCTTAAACTGATGCGGTACACGTACAAAAATCATGGGAAAAAATTATATTGATTAAATATTAAATTATTGCTATAGTTACAGCAGGATCACTACAAATGTCGCTCTGGGGTCCTCCGAGGACCGACCTGCTTGGTATGTTACGGGTTAAAACTATTTTTGTCTTTTTCTTGAACAGCAGAAATGCAAACATGATTAAAATGTGTGTCAGCAAATTAGCTGATCAGTGCTTCTGGTTAATATCTAATAATTCTCAGCAAACAACAACAACCATTGTATTACTAGTAGAATTATTATACTAACCATAATAACAATAAAAAAATATTGTGGTTATTATTATTTCAGGGAAAAATGACCAGTTTATGTCGAAGTAAGATACTTAACACACTCTCATTATGTGTGTATGTATGTATGTGTGTGTGTGTGTGTGTGTGTATATATATATATATATATATATACACACACACACACACACACACATACATACATACACACATAATGAGAGTGTGTTAAGTATCTTACTTCGACATAAACTGGTCATTTTTCCCTGAAATAATAATAACCACAATATTTTTTTATTGTTATTATGGTTAGTATAATAATTCTACTAGTAATACAATGGTTGTTGTTGTTTGCTGAGAATTATTAGATATTAACCAGAAGCACTGATCAGCTAATTTGCTGACACACATTTTAATCATGTTTGCATTTCTGCTGTTCAAGAAAAAGACAAAAATAGTTTTAACCCGTAACATACCAAGCAGGTCGGTCCTCGGAGGACCCCAGAGCGACATTTGTAGTGATCCTGCTGTAACTATAGCAATAATTTAATATTTAATCAATATAATTTTTTCCCATGATTTTTGTACGTGTACCGCATCAGTTTAAGATAAAAAAAAGCCCCAAAAAACCATATATATATGTATGTGTGTGTGTGTGTGTGTGTGTGTGTGTATATATATATATATATATAAATTGTGTGTATGATTAGACTTGTATAAATTTCTTGCATAAAAAAATATATAAATAAATAAATAAAATGTGTAGATATATATATCTCAGTAATCCCCCGCAATAACTCGGTTCACCTCTTGCGGGTTCCGTGCGTTTCAGTTTTTCAAATTTTTAATCGCGGATTTTTTTTTAATTTCGTGTGACTCTGGAATATAAATTTTTTTTTAAAATATTTAATTCAAGCATATTAAAAGAATCTTAAATCGTAATAAAAATACAGTATGTATTTAATCAACAGAGGAATACACTATGAAAACGCAGTTTACATCACATCCGCTTGTCTGGGCGGACCAGTCAGGTGACCGCGAGGGAGCGCTAGGATATGCTAGGACGGCTATAGACAGGAAGTCAGCTCACCAGAATATAGTAACCATGTAGAATTTTATATGTTTTAAATGACGTAGGTTTAAGAGTGTGGAATGTGTTTGCATAGGACGTGTTTATAAGAGTGTGGGGAAGGTTAATAAGAGAGTGGGAAGGGTTTATGAAGCCTTAATACATATATAAATAATAGAATAAATATAAGGTCGCTACTTCGTGGATCTCACCTATCTCTCGGTGAGGGATGACTACTACGTTATAAATTTGAGGAACATTTGAGAGCAAAAAAGCCTGACTTTCCTGCATAGATGGAAAGTTGTCAGCTACGTCTACAGAAAGACAAAACAGTTTGTGTACTTTCTAGTCAATTTCTTGATGGTTCAGAAGCCAGTGAAAGTCACAGGAAGCCCAATGTGATCCTTGAATACAACCGCACCAAAGTTTTGGTCTGTGACGAAGCCCAGCACAACTGTGACGTGTGTGTGTGTGAAGGACTGTAAGCGATTTCAAAAGATGAATCTGGACCATTTTATTTTCGTGAAATTATATCGCTGGTTTTTCATACCATGTGCAATCGGAATGTAAACATGCAAACACTTTTATGGAGAACAGTATATGGATTCTATGGGCTGTTACTACTGTTGAAATAAATAAACGAAATATTGTTGAACAAAATATGCTGAAATATAGTTTCAGAAACCCAAGAAACCTATTTTGAGTAATCTACCGCAAGAAACAACTGAGAAATAAAAGGGGAAAAAAATCTTTCCTCCTCCGAAGACCCCAGCTTGGTAAACAGTGTTGATGACCTAGGGTTGGTATGTTAAGGGTTAAAAGAAGCCAAAAAAACAAACAAAAACAAAAAAAGACAACGAAAAAAACACCTTTGTCTGCTCTTTATTTTACAGACATGATGTGAGGAAGGATGTGTGTAATTCTGACAGGGTTTAATGTAGATTGATAGATAGATGACCATTAAAGTTAAATTTAAATCTACACAAGTTTACAGTCACAAATAAAAGTCATCAGATATCATTAAAGAAAATTAAGGTCATGTTTTGGAGATTTAAAGATGATGTGATGCAGAAGCTCCTGAACTTTTTGACCATCGTAAATATTCTGACTTTGATCACTGTACACTTGTTTTTTATTCAGATTTGTTTTAATAAATAGATGTGTAATTATATCACAACACGATGGACTAAACATGAAAAAACAAACACACCGCTTTAAAAACAAACCAAAAAATAAATAAACATAACCCGTGTGTGTGTGATTTCCACACTCGAACTGCTAACAATATGTAAAGAACAAACTGCACTAAAGCGTGTAAATAATCCACTCCGTGGCTCTTGAATCTGATTGGTGAGCAGGTGTGTGTGTGATTTCTGTAGGACGGCGGGGCTCAGATATTAGCTCTGGGTGTAACGTAAAGACTGTTGGGGTTTAAATTCATCATAGTTTCTATAGTAACCACTCGTACAGCAGACACACCACATAATTTAGAACGAATAATAAACAAAGAAAGAGGGACATGTTTAATAAAGTGAAAATTGTTAGTGTGTTTATTTTATTTATTTGTTTTTGTTTGTTTGGTTTTGTCAGTAGACATTTATAGACCATGTATGGAAGGAGTCTCCAGTGTCGGTGGTTTGTAACAGTCCTCAGGACCGAGGCGTTTACACATTCGGGTTTCTCGGTGAAAAATACGATGAGCTTTGTTTTAGTGACGGGGCAGGTGGAGAAGGAAGTGCTGTTTATAGCACCTTTAATGAAAGTGAAAACTCTCAGATGTTCCGCAACATTAACTCTGACTAAGCTTGTAATCTGTGTGTTGTCATTCATTAATACGTTAAAACAAATAAAACACACGGGCTGACCGTGAGAACCGACTAAACTTTTTCTTTTTTTTTTTTTTCCCCTTCATCTGTCCTTGTAAATCCATGTTTGATAAGAGTTTTTAACAATATCTTTAATGTCTTGACTTCTGTTGTCTGGGCTGGGTAATCGGACCAAAATATATCATGATTCTTTTAGGCGTTTCAGCGATACGCTTCCTGAATCTGGACAAAAAAGTAACGTTTTATATTTTTATAAGCATCCTAAAGTGAAAATGTAGTCATTAAATTGGGAAAAAAAAGGTGGGAAAATGGGAAAAATATATCCTACTATCCTCGATATCAGTAAAGTGTATTGTGATTTATTTATCACGATATTGATATAATCACCCAGCCTGAACACTGATGTTCATCACGTGATGAAAAACATCACCAAACTCCTGCGCTGTTCCTGAGGACGTTGGTAATCATGGTTTAAGTTTTTTTTTTTTGCTCTCTGTTTACTGTGTCTGATTTTCCCGCCTTTTTTCCTTCTTCTTCGTCGTCTTGTCTTTCAGCATGTGGATGGTGGGCGAACATGGAAGGATCGTATAGAATGAGTGTGAGGGAGCTGTGCGAGACGGATGATTTGGCTACGAGTCTGGTGCTGGACCCGTTACTCGGGTTCAGCACCCATAAGATGAACATAAGGTAGGATTCACACACACACACACACACACCATCATACTGTTTTTCAGGGTTGCAGTTAGGAATTGGTAAAATGTCAGAAACGGAAACTGTCCTACAGTGTGATCACAATACTGAGGGAGAAAAATTAATCGATTATTAATATTAGATATAATAAAATCTGGTGATATCAGTATCACGTTGCAAAAAAAAAAATCGTGGTATTGGTTATCGTGATGATTATTCGGGATCAGTGTTTCACCTGTTCCTGGGTATTTGTGTTAAATTTTATGTAAAAAAAAAAAACGAACTCACTAAATAAATAAAATAAACTAACTATTTTCAATCCAGTATTCTGTGCTGTGGGTGAAAAAGAAAATTTCAACACTTCTTTTTATATATATATATATTTTTTTTAAAGATATTTTTTTGGCCTTTTTGCCTTTATTTTTGGATAGGACAGTAGAGATTATGACAGGAAGTGAA
>JAQLOM010000008.1:528464-540095 GCA_030068315.1 Chrysichthys thysi | reverse complement strand
CGCGCACGCACGCACGCACACCAAGCGAAAAACTCACACTGGAACAATCCCATGAAAGATATCATGGGTTAAAGTGTTTAAAGTGAGAATTCACCCAAAACTGAAACCTGCACCGCTTCCCACTCGGATTCGGACATACGACACTCACCACTCACAACGCTAAAAATGGATGCAAACACCGTGTTAGCTCCAACAATAAAGAAGTAAACCATCACACACACACCTGTCCCTGATTCAGATGTTCAGCATATTACATGAATCAAAATGGCTGCTCACAGCATCCATGTTAAACATGGCACCGAGTGGTCATGTGACCTAAAACGAGCACGCATAAGGGGTGTGTGTGTGTGTGTCACTCATGAGGTTTTCACCGTGATGATCATGTGTACATGCTGAAGACACACCCGCGCTCTCTTGATTCATAAACATTTCCCTAGATTCCCATCACTGGCTCAGTGTTTCTAAACCACGGGTTTACTTTACGTTAAGGCTGGGCGATATGACCACTTAACAATATCACAATATTGACTTCATTTATCACGATATACATTATACTAAGAAAATAAATAAACAAACAAACAAATCAATAACCCCACCATGCAATAAGGAGCCCGGTTCCAGGGGGCGCTCACAAGCTCTTATGAACACAGGAAGCCTGTAATACGATAGACCCAATACTTTTAAAGTGAATTCTACATCACACAGACTCTCCACTGATGTGTTCATGGGGGATAAAGGCGCTGCAGACACCTTCTGGAGGCGAGCTAATCTTTCCGCTAAATCACTCGACTAAATCAATCGACTAATTGATGATATTTTAACGGTCATTTCACAATGATGATATTTGTCGATATAATCGCCCAACCCTAGTTTACATACACATGGTTGGAGCGTGATGAAGTACTCCACGACACACTTATCACATCACACACACACACAGCTCCATATCCTTTACATTTATATCCTATTTTTTTTTTTACACCCAGTTAATGTGCCATTTTTAAATATTAAACATCACACACAGCATCACACTTGTATCAGTGCGAGGCACGATCGTATAACATGATACGTATTCCCATCACAGCGCTCCTCCCCGCACGGTGATATTTTTACACGCCCATTAAAAACGTTCGACCTGCGACACGTCTAGCTATTGGGGTCAGGCTCTCTTTCAGACGTCACGGACGTAACTGCGAGGAGCGAAAGCAAAGGTGTTTAAGCCACCAAAAACATCGCAGCTCGCTGCTGAAACCACAACAAAGAGTGCGCGAGTGCAGAAGAGACGCTCGAGTACCATAGCAGAGCCGTAAAAACCCCCGACGCTGCACACGCCTCTCGTTACACACGGCACCACGAACTATGATTCTCCTCACCAGTACAACTTTGATATGTTTCCTGGACGTGCAAAAGCTCAGTGTCTCACGTCTGGGCCCTGATGTGATTTTTTTTTTTTAAACCGATGAGCACGTTGAAAAACACACCGCAAGTTGTTTTCTTGCGCACCTCTCCCGAGCCGCTGCTCTGAGCGTGACGTGTGCTTTCATAAAAATAAGGTTTCCTTTGAATAAAACATCGCAATATCACGCTTTAATAAAAGATTAGGTAATTATGCTAATCTGCATATTTAATAAACGCACATGCACGCACAGGAAGTCAGTCTCACTCACACACACACACCTTTCTGATCGCACACAACTGAGCTCTTTACACAAATCAATAATTCACGACGTTGCGATTAAACAAGGCCGAGAGACTAAACGAGTCCTGCGTTTACTTCGCAAACACACACACACACACACGCGTGCACGAACGCCAGATGTGAGGCAGGAAGTCTGTCCAAACAGAGCGTCAGCTCAAACACAACGCAGATCTACAGCTCAGATTCGAGGCGGCTTTTCAGACTGGTTTCCCGGGGCGATGCGGCAAAACAGCGTCTGATGCCTTCATGGGAAAAACATCAGAACCCCAGAATAGAAGTGTGTGTGTGTGTGTGGGTCAGCTCCAGGTTAACCCAGCCAGCTGCCTACTCCACTCATCCTCCTGTGATGTACGCAGCGAGCCGCGGTGAATCAGAGTCGAGCGCTTCGGGGTTTAAGCGCAAATCCTCACGAGGCGAGAATAGAAGCTGTAACGTGACTCAGAGTTACGCAAGCTACGGCTTAGAGGAAGCTAGAACATAGAACACACCGTGTGTGTGTGTACACTGCAGAACTGGGTATTTATACACAAACAACAACTGAACCATTCTTAACCTCGTAGAAATCAAAACATTGTTTGATTCCTCTTGACACCGCAACAGCTTCCTGACAACAATTCTCATTCATTAAAAACACATAACTTTTTTAAAACCTATTTATTGTTCCAGCGAGCCCTGTGGGGCGTTGCTCCCTCACCCAGCGCCCTTTCTACATTCCTTTCTCCATTATAAAGTCAATACGATGAAGTAAATAAAGAAATAAACAAATGAGCGGCACATCACGAAGCGAGGAATCACAAAACTCTGACACTGGAGACTCCTTCTGTCTCGCAGACACACTCAGCGTATTCGCGAGTATTAAAAATCGGTTTGTTGCTTGCGCAGCATTCACCACGTTCGTGCACGGTGTCCTGTGTGTGAGCCGTCACTATAGAAACGATACCGCATTAGAAAGTTCTACAAAGATTAACGCGCACCCCTTCTGACCAATCAAACGTATAAAGGGCATTATTAACTCCAGAGCGTTGATGTGGGAGCAGACTGGCTTCCTCCTCATCTCGTGTACGTGGATGTCCTCATGGCGGCTCCTAAAAGCGATTACGAGATTTCAGAGCATCAGAAATGGGAATCTTATGCAACCTTGGCAGTTAGTGCGTTCTCGGAGGTCCGCTCCCCGTCTGCCGCCTGGTCCGGTGTTAATTTTAGCGTCAGGGTTTAAACGGTGTTAATCCGTTTTTTGGCGCCGTGTTACACCCGAGCTCATCGGCTTCAACCGTGGAGCTCCGTCCATTGCAGAAACCCCACCGCTTTCTTCCATGTAAACCACCGTTTATCAGCTGTCTTCCCAAACACCTGAATTTCCCCCCGATGTTAAAACAGGAAGGGTTTGAGCGTATACAAACAGCACGTCCACGGTTCCTCGATTTGTCACTTTTACTTTTTTTTTTTTTTTTTAGATCTATACATCGACTCACACCTGAAGCCAAACGAACTCTGATGGATGATCAGCGTGATTTCTGAAATAACGTTACGGAGAAAATCGCTCGTTAAAAAGGAATTCCGGTCACAGGTGAAATGTTTTAGTCCTTGCGGCGTCTCTGCGGTCTGCGCTCGGCACTTACGGTCTCATCTCCGACAGACGGAGTGACGCTTGGAAAAAGTAAAGAGAAAACACCTGAAGCATGTGGACGTGTTCAACACCTGCATGAACGAGACGCGGCCTAGAATTTATTCATTTACTTACACTGATGAAGAGGTTTAATACGTTTACTGTTTTTATTGCATTGCAGTCGCACGTCGCATGTATAAGTTTAATGCTTTTACACACATACACGACTTGATATTCTTCGAAAGATATGATATCTGACCAGGTGTGACTGAGGAAAAACCTGCCAGCCTGAAAAGTCTGTGTGTGTGTGAGAGTGAGAGAGAAAGAGAGAGAGAAAGAGAAGGAAGCAGCAGCTCACCGAAAGGGAAAAATAAAGGGTCAGATTACATAAGGGGATATAAATACCACCGTTATTGTACTTGTTTATTTTCTGCCCCGCTGGCACGGACTGCGCTTAAAGTACTGCGATAAACAGCAACTATACACACACACACACACACACACACCCCCCCCATGTAGGGGCAAAGGCCGCTACTGCTTTGCTCTGCTTTATGTTTGATACCACTTATTCCAACATTCGCTCTTGCACAAACACACACGGCAATAATAATAATAATAATAATAATGTGCATTTTAAACATGGTTGCTGCGCTGGACGTGACTCAGACACACTTTAAGGGGAAACACAAAGCTGTGTTTGTTTTTCTTAACAACAACCGAGGCAGCTGATGTTGGCGATAAGAGCGACGTATATCCATTTATCTCAGTCAGCACACTACGCTGGAGCTATGAGCTGTAGTCCTCAACAACTAAACAAACGCCACAGAACGACCTTCAGCCAGTGAGTGAGGAGATGGGATGTGGGTGTGTCTCGGCACTCGCAGAACTGAACTGCTCGCGCCGCTCTGCGCTCAATGACACGTTCAGGTGTGCAAGTCACTGTGGCTTGCACTGAAAAGCCTTAACCCTTTGGTACAGCTTGGCATTATAACCTGCCTAGCTAAGCCCCGCCCCCAAAGGGTATTCAACAGAAACGTTTGTGTGTGTTGGAATTTGTAAAAGTTACTGGTAAGCCGCCGAACTGAGACTGGCGCTCACATCGTGGTGCGTTTACGCAGCCTTCAGCTCTCACAAAACTTTATTCAGGAACCAAACGGATTCAAACTAGAACCCTAAAGAGATAATCCAGGAAAAAAAAAAGTATATTAAAAATAAATCCAGATTGAATAAAGCTTTCGGCGTCACTTGTTTCCACGCATGTCCAACTTGACGCGGTCCTGAGAGACAGGACTATTCTCGTTCCTGTCAGGATTTTTACTCCGTTCACACTCCAATACTTTCCCCACTGATTCAATTTCAATCTCTAAAATGACCCTACTGTTTCTGGTAGAATTGAATTGTTTTACCCCAAAACGTTTTTTGTTTTAAGCCCTGTTGAGGAATTTAGCATGCTGGTAAGCTGATATTAGCCGCCGCTTACCACGTATCGTCGTCACCAATACAAACAGCTGTCGTCACACTCCTCGGTGCTTGGACCATCAGTCGCTGCTTGCTGCTAGGTTTATTAATTTCAATTAACTTCCGTATTACGTCTTTCCAAAATTCTAACAAAACCCGCTTCTTCAACATAAACATTCCTCTAGGTGTTATATTTCATCACTTTCTCTCTTTAATGAATTAAAAGCCCAATTAATAGGTCTGATCGTTGTCTTTACCATAAAGCTCAGCTCCAGGGCGCTGTGAACTCGAACACCTCATCAGTGAACATCATAAACGTCACGTCTGATCACAGACAGGATGCGCAGGGTCAACGGATCACACAAAGCAAAACGGCCGTTCATAAACTTATCGTAAGGCAGGAGCAGAGATAAAACCTGGTGACACTATCTGGATTAAAATCTTGTTCAAATTCTGCGCGATGCGTGTACTGTACAAGATGGAGCGACGTCACGGTGCAAGATCCATCCCGTAATAAACTACACCAAGAAACGCTTATCTGAGATAATGAGATAACGATTATATAAACGATAATTAAACCTTGTCGGTGAACATTCGAGCTTGGTGTAATTGTTAGAATTCATCTTTGCCCTTTTCCAATTAAAGTCAGTTATTTTTGTAAACATAAAAGGACTTTATACAGTGAATAATACCGTGTATCGGAGAAATTCCTCTGCATGACAATTCTCGGGGCGTTTCTACGACGCACAGTACGAGCTATATTTTTGAAACAATCAATTAAATACGCTTTTCACACCCGAGAACAATGTATTCATTTATAGTTTTCACTTTTAAGGAAATTTTTTTAGAAATTTTTTTAAAAATTCTTAATTATTTAACCCTGAAAGGAGGGGGAAAAAATAAACCTATAAAAAGACAATTTCACAACTTGTGTAAAAACAAGAAACGAACATTAAAATCAACAAACTGCGTTTATTATTATTTTTTTTTTTTTAAAGCGTATTCTAACATAATACATCATGATCTTGACGATACATCATCCCGCCACCCAGAACAAGAGGATCCACTAACGATAGAGCGGATAGTAAACAACTGAACGCAGCGTGTTCGCGTCATTACATTGGCGAGACCCGGAGATTCGGGTCATCCTCTTCAGCCTGTAATGTTTTGTAGCGACGTTTAGTCTGGAGAAATAATAAATAAAATAATATTTTAAACAGACAACAGGAAAAGTTTTGAGTTGTTCGAAGCTGGGGGGAAAAAAGGAACCGCAGTAAACAAAGTCACACCCTGCAAAGAGCTTTTCACACCATATAAGGACAATGGAAGGCGGCAGTCATCATTTTTGGGTTTTTCTTGGTCTTTTTTTTTTTTTTTTTACATTATAGCAAGATGATACGAGGATCCTCGTAACACCTTTAATATCCCATGATTCGTGTTTATGGTTCTCCATCAACACCGGCATTGAAGGATACTCTGCGTCCTTCTGGCAGACAAATCGTCGTTGATCGATATCTTTGCTCGGAGCGGTAATATACGTCAGTGGCTGAAAAGGTCAACATAGACTACGCCATCTGAAATCTACACACAACCAAAATTATCAGTTCAACGTGAGCGATTTTCTCTGCGGATCGTATTTTACACAATAGCGTTCTCCATCGATGTAATCTAACTAATTAACTAACCGAGCGAGCAACCAAGCAATGTTGCCAAACGTTGGTGTTTGGAGCATTTTACAAGAATCTTCAAAAATATAAAAATGCATCAATCCGTGTAAAACGGCGGAGCGGGGTGAGACGAGGAACATGTCATGATCATGATCTACTCCTCCTCCTCCTCCTCCTCTCGGCTGTTCCCTTCAGGGGTCGCCACAGCGAATCATCCGTCTCCATCTAACTCTATTCTCTGCATCCACTTTTCTCACCCCAACTAACTTCATGTCCTCTTTTACGACATCCACAAATCTCCTCTTTGGTCTTCCTCTAGGTCTCCTGCCTGGTGGGTCCAACCTCAGCATCCATCTACCGATATATTCTCTATCCCTCCTCTGGACATGTCCAAACCATCTCAGTCTGGCCTTTTGAACACCTCATAATCACGATATTTGTCATCATCACAATACAGGACATTTCCACGTGCACAATAAGTTAAAAATATTATGACTTTTTTACTATTTTAAAAAAAAAAAAAAACCTACTTATATAAAAAAAAAAACTAATGATGCTGATTTGTGTAATAAAAATGTAACACACACAAACATTAAAACTAAATACATTTCAAGATTCAGTATAGAATTTGACCAAATTACGCCGCTCTGCTTCCAATCACCCGTGTTAGCGTTTCAAACACTTTCACGAAACGCTGATATTTCAGAAATGTATCTGGTGACAAAACGCATCACGTTAAATTGCCTGGATACGAGTGATTGAGGTCACCTCGCACTGAGGCAGAAAAAGCTGTCCGCCTGCTGCTACTCACTACTCGCATTCGGCCTTGTAGCACTCGCGTCAGCGACGAATCGGATATTAAAGGCTTTCTGAATCACGAAATGGGAAAACGGACGGTTTGCAGGCAGCGCTCAGATGAGCTGTGCGCCTGGGAGCATGTTTGCAGGAGGAGAGAAAATAAACCCGCTAAGAAAAGGAAAGCGAGATAACGCAGGGGCAAGTGTAAAGGGTTACACACACACACACACACACTTTTACTTATCGATAAATAGACTCATCACCACCAATGTCCTTAAATATCTAACATACAAATATATTATGACAAAACGCATTACAGCATCGATATTCATGACAAAATCAGCATGTCAGAGGGGCGGAGCTACACTTTTTTTGTTGTTTTTTTTATACATATGCACATGGATTACTCTCTCAGAGAAATGCACAAAATGCTCGCCCGAAACCTACATGCAAAATGCGTAACTGGCATATTGCTGTAAATTAATTTAATAATCTTAATAATCATAAAAATAATCATTTCAAACCATAAAATACAAAAACAAAAAGTACAACATGCTGTTCGTTAATAAATCATACATCGAAATAGTCGTGAAATTGCTCAACTGAAAGAGGAATAAAAGAAATAAAAACTTTAGACTCTGCTGTTATGGGGAGAGGGGGAAAAAAACAAAAAAAAACCCATAACATTCCACAACATTTTCGCATACATCACTATGTCACTTCTCATCCAAAAACGAGTCACAGCAAGAAAATCTAAGGTTATACAATCTGATTATCTGATTGCAGACAGTGATTTCATAATCAGAGCGTGGATAAACAGCCCGTGTGCTGAATGCTGTGCGAAAGCAACCAAAATACGATCAACACGCACCAAGATTTCCCCAAAAACATGATGATTTACGGGCAACAGGTCAAAACTTTAAGTTCATTTCCGGCTCCGTTAAAAATAAATAAATGAGTAAATAAATAAAGCGCATCTTTTTGCTCAACCGAGTGAGCGCTGTCTGGTAACGAGCGAGATCCTGGTTTGCCACGCAACACAGATTGCTTATTTCTGGGAAAGAAAACAGACGAGTGTGACGAGTCCCTGCTTGTTAATCCCACCTGGATTTTTTTTTATTTTTTTTACATTTATTATTTACTTACTAAATCCTTTCTGTTAAACTGAAACTGCAAGCTGATGTCATGACATCACACCAAAAACAAACAAAAAAAAATCTCTCATCATCCTGGTTCCAGCTCAGGGGGAGAAAAAAAAACAAAACAACAAAACACTAATGGAAAACTGATCTAAACGGAAAACAGCCTAAAGAGCGTCTTGTAACGCAGAGCAGAAACCAGCCCATAAACCACATCGCATGCATACGAGGCACCCGCAGGCGTCCTGGTTGAAGTCTAATTTACATAGCCACGCCCTGGTTTGAATAAGGTTTAGAAGAGAAAAGGAAAGTGTGTGTCACCCATATTTCTGAGAAAAGAAGGAAACAGAAAAGAAAAACAAAAACAAACAAATAAATAAATCTCAGTGAAGAAGAAAAATCTGAGATACAAGGTTTCTGCAAATTAAACAGGGGAAAAAAAAAATAAAAAATTGAGCATTAGATGCCTACAGGGTTCCAGGGTAATTTCCTGTTTTACAGGAAGTCCTTTGTGCTTTTATTTTCATCCAGATCGACCCGGTCGGAGTTGCTCCGTCTGTCGGCGCCCAGATAATTGTCTGGAAAGTCTGGATATGTGCGATTTTAGCCCCTCATGTTGCTGGGGGGCATTAAATAAAATCTCGGAGCGGAAGGATTAGAAGCGGTGCTCGGCCACACAGTGTAAAAACCTCGACTGGAGGCTTCACGCTGCCTGGAAAAGCGTTTACAGGAGAAGAGAAAATAAAACTGCTAAGAAAAGAACAGTGTGAAGCACGGATGGATTAAAGGAGACGGCTTAACAATGGCAGCTACATGTATAAAGCGTTAGATAACATTCACACACACACACACACAACCAATCATTAGCTTTTACTTTTCTATAAATAACGACTAGTTTTTAATCCCGGACACATCCTTAAATATCTAACATTTCCAACACAAACTTCCAGATTCACACAAAATACAAGCAGCTCTCTCTCCCTCTCCTCCTCATGCGGAGTCCCTTCTCTCAGCTGTCAGGACATGAGAGTTTAACACGTGCAAAAACGCGTATTCCCGACCTCCCGCTGATAAACGAATCCCATCCGAATAGGGCTCCAAGATAAAATGGACGAAACGGGAGCGTGCTTGAAAACCCGGGACATGTGATTCGTCTGTGCGAGACTCCGCCTCCAGGATGGAGGGGGGAAAAACACAATAAAACAATGCATGCAGCAGGCAATAAAAATCCACTCGAGTCGTATTCACACACTCGCATTAACGCTAAATCTGTTACACAGTCTCGGCTAGCATTACAATTACGACACAATGCTATTCATAAACTGAAAATCAAGCAAGATTTACAAGTTATTAAAATATTACAGCGGTGTTCAGATGTTGGGGTTAAGATGTTGGACTACTGATCACAAGGTCGTGAGTTTAAAATCCCAGCGCCACCAAGCTGCCGCCGCCCCTGGGCCCTTGAGCAAGGCCCCAACCCTCAAACTGCTCAGCTGTAAAAATGAGATAACTAAGTCACCCTGGATAAGAGCGTCGGCCAAATTACACTAATGTGTTGTGATGTAACGTGATGTATTACACTCAAACTGGATAAATAACAGAACCCTGGTGGAATGTGTGCACACTCGCTTTACAAAGAGATCTGGCCACAAAACCATTTCAGACTCGACTCAGTGATGGAAATGTGGGTGGGAATATCATTCACATCGAATCAGTCATGTTAACACCACCATTCACTAATATTTAGCTATTTTATGAAACTTTGCACACGCACCCCCCCTCCCCCAGACAAAAATATACATGTGGTAACTTTCAGTGCACAATGCTGAACTTGCATCCATCTATATCTTTCTCCCTCTCTCTATCCACCTACAACTCTGTGTCTGTATATATCTATTCATCTATATCTCTCTATACATATATCAATCTATATCTTTCTATCCGTGTCTCTCTCCATCTCACTATCCACCCATCTGTACATCTCTCCATATATGTTTCTCTTTCTATCCATCCATATCTATACCCATAAACATCTCTCCTTCCATCGACATCTCTGTCTATGTATATCTATCCATCTATATGTTTCTCTCTCTATCCATCCACCTGTATATCTATGTCTCTCTCCATCTATCTATCTATCTCGCTATCCATCCATCCATCTATGTATCACTACAAGATAATTGAGGATTCAGCACAAAATTAAAGAAGAAATTCCTGCTTAGTTAAATATTTTGATTTCTCTGATAGGAGTTTGTTGTCAGATTTAAACTTTTTCTCCAGGAATAGAAATCGGGCTTTAATTATGGTCACTGAGTGTTTGGTTTCCCGCAGAGAGGAGATGGATGTAAACTGTGGGGTTTAGGGCTGAAATCCTGTGTCCTCCAGCCCTCATCACGGCACTGAGCTCTGCTCTGCACACACACAGTATCACGGGGCCTATTGGCGTTTTTTACACTACAGAAGCGATTACATTTCGGAAACAGTAATTCCCAATAAACTCCAGTCCCATTCCCGGGCCTTGATTTCAGCGCGGGGGGAAAGTGAGCAGCCGCTCCAGCTGCATTCAGCACCTCAGGACACACAATGTCAAGGTTTACAGCGAAAACTGCATTAAAATGTCCTCACCGAAACGCAAAACGGCTAACATTCACAAACTGGATAGAGAAACCTTCTGAAATATTCACCATTTCATGAAAATCAGACAATAAACCAAGAGGATGAATCGCCTCACCTTCCAGGAGACGCTGTATTATGGAGTCGATGTTTAATTTGTCCGGTTCCGCCATTTTACTCGATATTTTCTCGTTTTATTCAAGCACGTCAGGTATTTCAGTCACGAATAATCGTCAGGATCCCAAACAACAATAATAATAAGGCCCCAGGAGGAAAAAAACTGGGCAAACCGTTAAAAAAGGAAGAAGAAAAAGAAAAGAAAGAGACCGTTATCGAAATATTGTCGGTTTTTTTTTTTTGGTTAGCCGCTAGCTTAGCTTTCCTTGGCTAGCTGCTTACATTGAGCTTAGCTACACCGCGTTAGCTTGTTAAATACCCGTATTAGAAGTGTTAAACCGAAAAAAGGGTTTATATAATACAAAAAATACTAGCTATCGCGCCACTGACGCCCTGATTTTGTTTCTTTCAGTTATTCTGACCGTCTTCACCCTTTTTCACGGTCCCTCTCTCCCTTCGGTCCTCCACCAGCACTTCAAAAAAAGAGGACCGAGCTGCTAAAGGAGGGCGGGAATAGTGCGCGCTCGTTTAACC
>JAQLOM010000008.1:395354-410414 GCA_030068315.1 Chrysichthys thysi | reverse complement strand
CACACACACACACACACACACACACACACACACACACACACACACACACACACACACACACACACACACAACCTTAAGATGTGAAACCTGAGCGTGTGCACAGTTTTATTTCTGGACATAAGACATGCCCATATACACCGGGTCGGGACACAAGGACACTGCCAGTTTCTAAATTAAGCTTGGCTCTGATCTGCACTCGCTCGTCTGAATCGGTCCCCGGCGCTCGCTTGACAATTAACACGCCGCAGCAACTGCAACTCGACGCTAACAGCCGGGAAGAGGACACGTGCGCGCGGTGTTCGGACCGCCGGGTCAAAAGCTCCACTGAAGCTCGAGAAAGACGGGAAAGGGAAAAAAAAACCCGAAAGAAACACGGAGACTAAACACTCGATATTTATGATAACTACATCGTAGAAACAATGAATTGCGACACCAACAAAAAAAGTAAAAAAAATAAAGCCAAAAAACCAACACAATGTTAGTTTAACCCCATATTTCAGTTTGATAGAGTACCGGGATGACACTGACATTTATCATCTACACACGAAGAAAAACAAAACAGGATGCAAAAATAAATAAATAAAATAAAATAAAAAACTCTTTATGAACCAATCTTTTCTTAATCTTCACTCAGTCACACATGAACCCCGCGTACTGCATCGAGTCGCAACAACTGCAGCGCAAAATGCTCGGAGGGAAGTGCTATTGGCCCTCTTCCACATACATGAGCTCACAAAGCCTGTGATTGGCCCACACTGCTGACTGATGGAACAGGAGAGAGAGATTATGCCCCGCCCACTTCAATTCCACTCTCGACTACACACGGAAGTTGCATAGTCAATCGTCGGGATTCGACCCGGCGATCTGCAGACGACGGCGTGAACGTTTATCTGTTACATTTCAATCGACATGAAAGAGCGAAGCGTCGACGTCGGTGTAGAAGGAGCTCTTGAGGACATGTTGTGAGGCTGAGAACTATGGACTAGGTCTCTTTAAACTGTGGGTTGTGATTAGGAAACAGATACGAGCGCCCACAGACCACAGCGTAAAGCGCTGAGTCCGACATCCGGACGCTTCGGCGAGCCTGAGCTGTCTCACCAACTAATACACGACCCAGGCAGACACTCCCGTCGCTCTGCTCCTTCACCGCACCGCTCGCCCGGCTCTCACAGACACGTTCGGCCGCTGTTGAAGTCCTGTCTGTCATTAACCTGTTAGTTTAACTGCTCATGCGTTCCTTTAGCGGCACCATGGGAAACGCAGGAGTGACATAAAACATTCCCAACATGTAGAAAGAAGATTAAAAGCACTGAAAGGGAGCGGAACGAAGCAAAAATAAAATCACGTGCACCACGACCAGGCAATCAGATGATACGACGGGGAATATTATTGTGATAAGTTACTTGACGATACACTTTCCTGTAATATCACGGTCATTTTAAACCTCCAAAGCTGATTTAAATGTGCAGCATGACTGGTTTTTACAGGTGATTCGTTTGGAACCCTGCAGTTTATCCTGCGATACATGCAGTGTCGGAATATCGCGATGTGATATTTCTGACATATTGCCGACTAATCAGGAGAAGGTACTTGATGCCAAGAGTGAACGCACATTCAGGACGTGAGAACACGTTCCTCACGTACCATTTGTTGGAGCCGAAGATGCGCGGAGCGAGGGTGGGCACCAGGTAATCAGCCAGACACAGAACCATGACGGCGCACGACAGCCCGGTCAGCACGGACGGGTCCAGGTAGTAGACCAGTCTGTAAGGCAGGAGGCAGAGGAGAGGCATATTTACCTTATCCACTTAACACACAAAGCTCTAAACACCTTCCGAACATTAAATAATAATAATAATAATAATAATAATAATAATAATAATAATAATAAATCATCCCACATTGTGGGAGAATAAAGGATGCATCCTTTGTCTTAAAGTGGCCTGGATCATCAGAGTCCAGTGTGGGTCAGATCCACAGCGTGATACTCACAGGAAGAGCACGGAGGTGCTGCCCACCAACGCGGCGGGGAACCAGGGTTTCTCCCAGCGCAGGAACTGATCCCCAGCTAAGATGACCTCGCCCCATCCCTGCAGCTGCTCCTCCAGCTGAGACGTCTCCTGAGCCTGGAACACGAAAGTTCACAGTCATTTTCTCCGAGCAGGAGCATGTCGAGGAACCCGACACCGGCGGTCAGTGTGAGGAGCACACCAGAGTTAACAAACAAGGAGATAAGGAGATGTGCGAGGTCCTGGAGGCTCACATGCGCACAGAACACTCATGAGACGCGTGTTAGAAGCAAAACCAGACGAAGAAACAAAACACCCAGCCCTGTGAAACACGCCGTGAGGGGTTTTACTGAAGGACTGGAACAGAGAACAATCAGACTATTATTTATGCAAACAGAGGAAGTGATAGAGCTCGAGGAACCACGCGTTCAGGGCGCACGTTAATACTTTCCCAGGCAGTTATTACAAAATTCCAGACTATTTCCAGCTTTCCTTAAACTTCTTTTAAGCTCATTATCCTAAAAAGATCAAATGAGAGGTGTGACAGGAATGGGAAGGTGCATCACTGCAGAAAGACCACGGATTTAAACCCGTACAGAGTTTATAGGACTATTAACTGTTTCAGCATTTAACACCTAAACTTGTTTACACAAATTTAAAACCAAACACACAAGCAATCTTAAATGCGTTGGATATTATTTTAATCTTGGAAGCGATTGTGTTTATACTTCAACCCTGCGCGTGCTGCCCCTCTCTCTCTCTGCCTGCTCGCTGTGTCGTTCACATCCGAGTCGGCTCTTTTAGGTCGAGCGTTGCGAGTCGATTCGCGTTTCTCAACACAACAGCACCGTCCTTCCTCTGAGCCACCCGGTGGTAGTCAGCACTCAGGACTCTCAAGTGTCTTTAAATGACACGCCGTGCACACGTGACTGACTGTTATGACGATGTACTGCAATGCAATGTAATAGAACATAATGGGGAAGAGAACATCAAGACAAAATCAGAATCACTTGCTGTGTATTGGACTTCATAATAAACCTGATGTGTGCACGGACCAAGCAAGAATGTTATCCAGATTGCAAAGAGTACGAGTTTAATTAACAACTTAAGACACCGACAGGTTTAGGGAGTCGACTGAGAACCGAATGGAGTCGACTCTTAATCGTGAACCGAGCAAGCTAATCTGACTCAGAGAAGAAGATCCGAAACTATCATTAGGTGACGGTGCAACATCTTGCTAACTGAGTTAGCGTTACTATTTACCCCTGAACACCTCACCCAGGAAACTGGGAAAGAGAAAAGCCCCAGCACTGGTGTAGCTCGGAATGTGACGTCACTCAAGAAGGGGTAAATAACATTAGGCCTGGGAAACGGACCTGGTTTTGACAGGCTACGTTAGCTCGCTAGCTAAATTCCTCTTCCTGTCGTAATTCACTGCACGGCTAACAAAGTCCGCAGGGTAAAGTGGACGTCTATACGTCATGCTAACGAACTACAACGGGATTAACGCCTCAGAACCCGAGCGCGCGCGAACCTAGCCGATGTTAGATCAGTTAATAAACGGTGAACACGGTTAGCCACCCAGCTAGCCCGTCTGAGGTGAAGTATTTCCTGTGAAAACAAAGACAAATACCCGATAAACGAGCACTCACCAATAAATTAGCGCTTTTATTATCTTCCGCCATCACCCCGCCGCGCTAACGCTGTACTGCGAGCTCTTCGAGTCGGAAGTGAAGCTCTCGTGCTCTCCTGCGCTCGCGCTGCTGCTCTCTGAAGGCGACGGTTAACGGCACGATGTTTTTATTTGAAACCGCAGGCAGGACCTTACGTCACACCAAGGGCGGAAGTAGGCGCTGTAGGGACGCTAGACGCGACCACGGCGCCGCCATATTGGAGAGGGCAGTTTGCCGTTACGTTGCACCAATGAGCTGGAGACGAGACGGAATCAGGACCTTAGAAATGTGAATGTTTTATATACCGTGGGAAAGTGGTCTGTTTTTTTTGTTTTTTTTACACATCGAAATGGCTTGGAAAGAGCAAATAAATTAATTAATCCATTCCTTTAAAAAAATCAGCACATAAACTGAGCAAACTTTAAAGGTGCATTAGGTAAGACGTGTGGGTGGGTGGGGAAGGTCCAATGGTTAAATGGATGAAGAGGTAAGAAAGAATTAAATAAGTTCTGAATGAGCCATTTGTACAAAACTCCTTCTCCAACACATACAGTGATTCAACTGTATAATTGTATGACATCACGGTCAAGTGGACGCCCATTCAAAGCTGCTCCTGATCTAGAAATGTAAACTGATTTCAGTGGGTTTCCCAAACTGTGTCCAGCTGGTCAAACAGTACGTGATGTGCCAGTCTGGAACATTAAACATCATTTAGTCACATCACTCGTCATTAAACAATTTCAGAATCCGTATTGACCCAGATTAAACCTGACACACTTTCTTTGTAAGATTTAAGGGCAAGGGACAGGTTTCAAAAACTTAAGTATTAAAATATAAATATATTTACCAGTGATTGACCTACTCCATCTGCAACAGTTTCTAATAAATATACAAAACGCTTTGGGTCCGATTAACTAGTACACGATGGGAAACGCCCAGCTGAGCTGTAACTCAGTGTACTGTTGAGTTTGAAGTTTACCAGTTATGTAGTGATTACTAAATATATATTTTCTTATCTGTAAATCAGAGATTCATCTGCAGACACCTGGTTCTCCATTTTAGAAAATGACACATAAGCAGTCCAATACATGTCCATGTGTACATCCTATGAAGTTCACAAGCTTTATGAACAAACATCACTCTTGTTAATGGCTTTTGTAACGTAGTTTTGCATTTTAGTAGGTATGTGAGGTGTGAAGCATGGTTCACTGTTTGGAAAAGTCTGTAAATGTTTAACACTATAAATGACTTCAGAAAACATTACATTAAAGTACAGTAAAGCACTGAGAAGGGCGGCACGGTGGCCAAGTGGTTAGCACTGTCGCCTCACAGCAAGAAGGTTCTGGGTTCGATCCCCTGTGTGGAGTTTGCATGTTCTCCCCGTGTCCGTGTGGGTTTCCTCCCACAGTCCAAAGACATGCACAGAGGGGATTAGGCTAATTGGCGACTCTAAATTACCCGTAGGTGTGAACACGAGTGTGAATGGTTGTCTATCTCTGTGTCGCCCTGCGCTGGATCGGTGACCTGCCCATGGTGTAACCCCGCCTCTCTCTCACCAGAAGTCAGCTGGGATTGGCTCCAGCTTCCCCCATCGACCCTGAACAGGATTAAGTGGCAGAAGATGAATAAAGTAAAGCACATGTTTCCAGCATCACCCTGAAACTCAACCCTTAGACCAAAGCAATTTACTATTATACTGAGTATTATTATTAAAGACTGAAGCCATAATTTAATCTGTCTGAAGTTAGTCAGAAATACACGAGTGTCCATACAGAACAAGCAGCTCACACTTTCCTACACACCATCACGTCCGTCTTCGTGCTGAAAGTAAAACCCATGAATTCTCTGTTTATTTATTTGTTCCGCAAATAACCGAACACGTGGGTTAACAGTTGAAATCCAGGTTTATTTGTCAAACGAAGGAGTAAAATCATTAAGAGACAACATTTCTACCGTCACCACAGCACTAGTCCACTTAACACCCCCCACTAAAACTGTAAAACTAGATAAAGATCAGTAAAACGCAAGCGAAGTGGGGAAGATTTATTAGTCATGACAGTTTCACAGGCAAGCCAAAAGAAGGTGCAAATTTAATTTAAACAGCGAGTTTGAAGTAAAGGGAGAGGGAGGAAAAATTCCAAATACCTACAGATACACAACAGATCGTAGAGATGCACACTAACGAGGAGAGGGGGGAAATAAGGAAGGCAGCATTTCTGAAAATGAGATTTATAACAAATGATCAGATTCGAATTAGGGGTTGGATAAATGCTGATACTGGTCTATTATGAAATTTCATCAATCGATTAAAGAAACCGTCGGCAGCCTGATGCACATCATGGCTTCACGCCCAACGCTAACGTAAGAATTATAGCTTCCCCAAAAACATATATATAGATTTTTTTTTTGTTAAATCTCCCTACTCAAGTGTGAAGGAGTCGAAGTGTGTAAAGCAAGTTTTGGAATAAACATCCGACCAAAAAAATCAAGGGGGAAAAAAACAAAACAAAAAACCCAACAACACAGTCTTGATTTAAAGATTCGTAAAGATTCGAAAGATTTAAGGAACTCGCAGGTCCGCCAACGGCCGTCTGGCTTTGAATGGAGTCCCCCTTTAAAGCCTCGCGCACCTGCCCCGGTGTACGCCGGCCTCGTCTGCCCCACCCTTG
The DNA here is from genome assembly GCA_030068315.1 of Chrysichthys thysi. NCBI lineage: Eukaryota > Metazoa > Chordata > Actinopteri > Siluriformes > Claroteidae > Chrysichthys > Chrysichthys thysi. The sequence goes on along the minus strand of JAQLOM010000008.1, from coordinate 404,063 downwards.
CCCTCGAAAAAGCCATCCAAAAACAGAGGCCAGAGGATGGTGGGAGGAGCACGCGGCCCCCCCGTCATCTGAGTGAAGTCCAGAGGCGTGTCCTCAACCAGCCTCCTGCTCTAAAACCCCCATCTTCGTTATCGCTAGCTGACAGACATGGCGTTGTTATCGCTGATGAAGCAGGGGTCGGTTTGGGTGGAGGGGCTTGTAAAAGCTAGAAGAGCCTCAGCATCCTCATCCCCCCCACACCCCCCTCCCCTGTCTTCAGTATCCCCCCCCCCATTTGCACGTTTACGGGGAGACGGACGCAGACCAGAGAATCGTGTCGTTGAAGTTAGCTGGGTCTGTCGCTGTGCTACGGGAGGGGTGGGGGAGGTCCCGTGTGGGCGCACGGGAGGGCCTCGACGCCCCCCCCCAAACCCCTGGTTTTTTTTTGCCCGCATGCAGCTCTGTGGCTCCGACGCCCCAGACCCGGTGGATCCTGGTGGATTTCTAACCCTCGCTGGAACCGAAGTGAACCGACGCGGAAATCCCCGTTCACACCCACGCCGTCCAGCCTTCATACAGCTGCGCCAGGTTGTCCAGGTTCGTGGCCTCCTTGATGACATAATCCACCTATGGATGGAACACACACACACACACACACACACACACACACACACACACACACGTGAGTCAGTACATATTGTTTAATGAGCATAAAAGAAAGAGTGACAATAGTGAGGAGGGATAAATGCCTGCTCAGTGACGCTCATTCTCCGGTTGGGATCCACGTCCCGCCCTTCCAGCTTCGCCTTCACTCTCTTCCAAACACTCACAGCGTATGAGTTTCTCTCTTGCACAGCTGAAAAACAGTCAGTGTCAGCACAAATATATACATATGCAAAGTGTTTCTAAAAAGTGTAGTTAACAATTATTAAATATAATACTCAAGCAGATTTCAGACAAGTCCTTCAAAGCACACAGAGACTAAAGCTAGCAGCAACATTACATTAATGTTGTAAAGAGCTGATGACCATAAATCCAAAGTAAAGCGATGAATAGTGAAGCTCCCCCTCTCTCTCTCTCTCACACACACCTTTGCCGGTTTTGGGGTCCCTGACAGTGCGTTTGGGGCTTGGGGCCAGGCTTTTTGTGGCGATGAGCAGGGTGCTGGGCGGTGTGTCTGCTGGGGTCCCCAAGTTGCGAGGAAGGGCCTTGCGGGCGTTCTGAGACATGCTGTCAGGCTGCGTCTTCACACCACTGCAGCGCACCGCTGTATGGTCAGACACACACACACACACACACACACACACACACACACACACACACATTAATGAAAGCCACTAAAGAAGAATCGCACTGTGGGGTTTGGGAATGTGACATCAGGAAGGTGCTGATTTACATCCCCAGCTTAACCAGAGCAGTGTGCGTGTACAACGAAACAAAATGGTGTATTGGAGGACTAAAAGATTCCAGACACAGAATCTGGTTCCCCTACCGGCCGCGAAGCTCGTCTGCATGGTTGTCGTGGGACTTATGCAGTCACTTCCTTTGTCGGTGACGAGGGGAGACGCAAATCCAACCAGCCCATTGTACACACTGCAGGAAACACACATACATGTGTATTTTAATACACAGAAAATCTATTAAACATGTGCTTTAGTTATCTATGGATGATCTGCCAGTGAGCGTCAGCACTCAGGGTACGAACAATCGAATGAGTCGATCGATTCCTTAGGATTTAAAAGATTCACAGATTTCAAGCAGGTTAAAGAGACATTATCTGGGCTTGAGGACTCTTGAGAAGTTGCTCATTTCCTGCAGAAGCATAGAAGAGGAAGCGCTGGATGAAGACAGAGACAGAGAAAGGAAGAGAGCAAGTGGGGGTGGGGGGTGGGTGGGTGCAGATGATGAGCGAGAGACGGAATCAAAACCCTAACCCTCCTCTTCCTTTACTTTTACAGCCACATCTGGTATACAAAATAAGATGACGTCGGCATGCGGAGCCCCTTCTCAGTGAGTTAGATCTGAGCCTTTGCTGTGCGTTTTAAATCTCTCCAAGCATACACTTTTTACTTAAACTGTGCATAATACACAGTATGCAACATCAAGGCCTTTAGACTTCGTGCATTCTTGTCTGTGTGCTAAATGTGCAAGTTATTCCTACTAAACTATATGTTTGGATAATAAGTGTATCATGCTTTGAACTACATGCCGAAATAATAAACGTCTTACTTACGCCTAACTACTTTGTAAGAATATGACCTCATGTCTAACTAATAATCATATTATATTATATTTAGTAGGAATTGTACTTTATATGAACACTCCTTAGCATTATATGTATAACATAATGGTGTATGTAAAATAACTGAATAACTCAAGATTATAGACCTTAACTGTGTGTGACTGTCAAGGCATGAGTTAAAACCACCATAACTGCTGAAGCGGAACGTCATCCAAGGCCTGCAGCAATTTTTCTTCAACTTCCTCCACGGTACAAAAAACTCTTTCCTTTGAGGTTTTTTTTTCTTTCATAAACTCACACGACATGAGATCAGGAGTGTGTGTGTGTGTGTGTTGGGGGAGGGGGGGGGGGGAGCTGGCGTGGGACAACGTTCATCTCGTCTTTTGGCAAAAACTCTTGGACCCGGAGGGCGGTATGTGCTGGGGCGGGGCGGGTTGTGGTGAGCAGGCTTACTGTTCTTTATGATCAATAATCACAAAAATCTCACCGCACCTTTAACAAGCGGCGAGAAAACCCGACGCGGGACGCCACTGACGCAAAACACCGCAAGCACACTACAGCTAGCATCCAAAATCCCAACTCCATCTCGATCGCACACCAGGTACATATCCCGCTTACTTTTGGGTACGCCCTCATGCGCACGCACATTATTTGAAAGTCTAAGCATCACCTCTGGCTCTGTCCTATGAGCTCCTTGAGGGTGGAGGGAATCTCCTGCAGCAGCTCCACCTGCTCCACATTGCGCGGCTGCCCCGTCGCCTGCACCACCGTGAACAGCACAATCTGGACGTTGTCCTGCCACGCCTTGTACTCGCACAGGAACTGACGCACACTGCCCTCATACATCACTTCCTCTCCTTCTGCAAGAGCATTCTCCTCATCCTGAACACACACACACACACACACACACACACATTAGTTTATACAGTGTACACGTCTAAATGTAAACACACACACACACACACACACACACACACCTTGGCCATGGCACGCAGCAGGTGCTTGACGTCAGCCAGCAGGCGGTTGTGATTGGACAAGATGCCTTTAATGGTGTCCACCAGCAGCTGCAGGGTTTCAGTGACCGAGTCCAGCTGCTGCTCGCGTTCCTCCTGTGTCGCCCGCTGACTCGCCATCTCCTGAGACAGGTGCTTCTGGGCGCACTCCAACCACTCGGGGGCGCCGATGGACAGATCCATCACGGGGCTCTACAGAGACACACATGCATGCATGCGCACACGCACATTTTGAGCAGTGCACATTTAAAATAATCATAATAAATAATCTGACCAATCACAATTCAGAAAAGTGCTCCGAGCTGTGAGAGAGGCGCACCAGTCTGTGGAGTAGCTGCAGCTCCAGAGAGGAGACGGAGGTGCTGAACTGGGCGGCGTAGGAGCACGTGGCCTGACAGCGCTTCACCAGGTCGAACAGCGCGGCGTCCATGCTCAGAGCCTCGGGAGTGCGGGTGCGAAGGCCTTCGAAGTTTAGCACGGTGCTGCACAGGAAGGTGACCTGAGTGGCACGCTGACTCTCCTTCATCACCAGGGCACGCCTCTCAGTGATGGTACTCTCAAAGTCCTGCAGCACGGGCGCCAGAGCCGGGTTCGCCCCGCCCGCCCACTTCAACCTCTGCTCGATGCTGCCCTCCAGGGACGCCAGTTTCTCCTACAGGACGAACACACACATACACACACGCCGTTTTGCTTTACTGATGCGCAACAGAACACACACACGCGCGAAACGAGGAGGAGACGGATGGAGAAGATGGACCTGAACACCGGCGATGGCCGCGTCGTCCTGGCTGAGCTTGTACAGCTTCTTCTTCATGTTGCTGAGGATGATGGAGCGAGGCGGAGGGCTGACCGTCATGGGCTGAGAGCGAGTCCCAAGAACGTCCTCGTGCTGCCACTAGAACGGGAAGATCACAGTTTCTCATCTTACTGATGCCCCGGACATAAGGAAGAGCACAAGTGTACACCGGAAGCACAGACTTTTAATTTCAGATCAGGTGAAGGCCACGCCCGCAATTATTTACTCTCTCAGTATTTAACTAGAAGGTAGATCGTCCAAAACGCTGGCTGTGTGATGGCTGCACTAATAATTCGCTCACAGCTACCAGTTTAGCATCACATAGAAATCACATGCTGGTTAGTAAATCACTTGTTTGACCCAGAAACACCATTTGGAGATTTAACAAATAATACTAAACTCCAGCTTCAGACTTCAGAGCACGGCCCTTAAACAAGTCCAATACAGTGACTCTGGTCTTTTGCGCATGATCACACTGAAGCAGGAGTCCCTGAGCAAGGAGACACGCCGGTGGATGGAGAGTTACCTGGAACATGGCGATGTGCAGCTGCGCCCTCTGCAGGCTGACCTTGCAGGCGTCAATGCTGAGCTCGAGGCGGCGCACCAGGTCCAGCTTCTTCCACGCCGTGTCGTAAGAGCTGGCCAGCACCGTGGCTCTGTTCAGGAGCAACTGGGAGATCCGCCCCGCCTGGACGCCCTGCTCCACCGCCTTCTTGCACAGGTCGTCCAGCGACACCTTCCCCTCGGCGCCGAAGTCTTTAGCCTCCACCTGAGCGATGAGGTCTGTGCCAAGAGCGCTGAGGGTGCTGCAGAGAGCCAGACCCAGAGCCTGAGTGGGCAGACCCATCAGCATCTGCCTCACAAAGTCTGCCGTGAAAGCCTTGATGGGCCGCGTCATCTGGTCCTCGCTGACCACTGTGGAGCCGCGGTACACGGGCTTCACTAACGAGCCGGGGCCGTTCGAAGGCGGGGCTTCGTCAGTGGGAGAAGGGCAGGTGCCTGAGGAAGACGAGGAATAGAAAATCACAAACCAAAATAAAAAAATAAAAAAAACCTGAACTGTGTACATTGTTTAACGTTGATTCGTTTACCAGTTCCACACTAGCCGAGTAAAATATTTGCAACGCGGAATCAGTAAAATACATCGTCACGTTTTACCCGACAGCGTCTGAGCGAACGAGGCACACAGCCGGAAGAAATCACGGATCGTTTGGAGCCTCTTAAGGAAGAAGATTTCCTCCAGGACCTGCCGCGTCTGCACGCTGTCAAAGAAATGCACCTGTGTGGCCCGGGCCTCCCAGATCACATCCACCTTCCGCCAGGCAGCCGGGACGTCCATGGAGTTCAACTGAAAGGGGGGGAAGAAAGAAGGGGGCGGGGGTGAGAAGAAAAGGAAAGAAAAGAAACACGTTCAGTCGTGTGAGCTACAACACTTTTCTCAACCAGACTCGAAGTCTGCGTGTGAGATTCACCTTATCAATCAGGAGCCCAAAAGCACTCTCCAGCTGAGCGAACATGCCATCGAAGGCGACCAGCAGCATCTGACCGGCGCTCATTTTGGGTGTGTCCTGTACGGAGCCCTCCATGTTCCGAGGCTGGATCAGCTCCGAGTACTGGACGCGCAGGACCCTGAAGGAGGCACACGGACGGGTTAACGAGGCGCCGAGATTTCATTTAATGCTTTTCAACCAGCCCGATCTTCCTGAACTCATCTCAAGGGAACGATTTGAAGAACAAAAGTGCACAGTGTAGTAAAAAATTTGAATTTTGTTGATTTAAAAACAAAGAATACAGCATAAATACAAACAATACAGTGAACCCCCGCCTATCGCGGAGGTTACGTTCCGGTGCCCCCCCTTGAAAGGTGAAATCCATAAAGTAGCACAGTCACATTTATTTTCTTATTTATATATTTATATTAAGGCTTTATAAACCATTTCCACTCTCTAATTAACCTTTCCCACACTCTTATAAACACGTCCCATGCTCTTAAACACTGTCTACACTCTTAAACAGATGTCATTTTAACAACATAAAATTCTACATGTGTACTTACTACCGGTGAGGTCACTTCCTGTTTACAGCCTGTTTACTAGCTGAAGCGGAAGTGGCGTACACCATCACTGTGTATTCATCCGCTGATGAAATACAGCGCATACTGTTTTATTTTATTTAAAATGTTCTTATAATGTTTGACTTAACATTTTTTTAAATTATACTTCATATTCCACAGTGTTGTGGAAGCCAAAAAATTCCACGACTCAAAATTTGAACATCCGCAATGGCCCGAACCCACAATAGGTGAACAGTGGTATCGCGGGGGTTCGCTGTATTCCAAAGATTGGGAAATTCCTCTGTAAAATCTCACTCTTTTAGGGACATAAGGAACTGGTAGAATTTCATAAACGTGGCTCTTCTAAACACGGAGATTCTTGGTGTTGAATAAAATATAAGAAAGAAATAACCTGACTCTGAGGAGAAACAATGCGAAATGAAAATAAATCATAAGGACACAAACTAAAGTAACAGGAAATATGCTTTTCTGGGATATAGGACACGATGTGATTGAAGTGTGAAGTGTGCAGGGCTTAAAGCTTTCATAAAATGGTAGCAAGCTTCAGAAGAACATTAGTGCTGGGATTTGATGTTTTGAAATAACCTAAAAAAAATAAAAATAAAAATAAAAAAAAAAAGAATGACATGACCAAAATTGTTCAAGTGCAGTGTCTTCTGTTCCTGGTTTCCTTACTCTAAGAGAAATAAATAAATTATTCCCAGAACCAGATCCTCACACGCCAGCCCTCTCCACTGTAACCCGACAACACGTTAAACGCCGCCTTCACCTGGTGACCTCGAGGTAGTGTGCGTCAGCGTCCTGGTCCAGCCCCATGGCGGCGTTGCGGAGGTGAGCCTGCAGTGCCTCCCCCAGGCCCTGCAGAGACACGCCGTCTGCGCACTGCTCTATCAGCAAGTCCAGCTCTGACAGCATGTTCTCCAGGGTGCTCTCACCCTTCAGCATGCAGCGCAGAGCCTCGGGGAAGATGATCTGACGGAAGTTGGTGTTCAGCTCCTGCAAAGGCAACAGCGCTGCTGAAGTCTGGATTCTGATTGGTTGATTAATTCTCTATAGACAGCAGCCCCTATGGGAGTGCAGCCAATTACCCCGCCCCGAGTATGTTCCGAACGGCTGTCGCTCACCTGTAGGCATGTGTAGACGCCGTTGGCCAGGTAGACGGCCTGGGAGGTGTCCTCGGGGCTGAGGACATCCAAGTCGTGTGACTGGAGCTGGCACTGTTTCAGCAGCTGCACCAGACATGTGATGTTTCCGCTCATGCTGCAGAGCTCCTCCAGGAACCAGGCTCCATCCCGGGATGTCAGCTCCACCAGCTGCTCCCCTGCGCTGGCTGCCGCACCCTCCATCACCAGGTTACGCCTGCACAGGGAGGGGGACATACCACAACAGGTCTTTCTTCTCCTATGGAGGAGGGTTGTGAAATTCACCAGCCCAGAAGAGTCCAAGTCAGTCTCACCTTACTGCTGCGGACTCTTATGAACACTATGGAAAGGACGCCAACTTTGTTTAATGTAATGTAAGATTTGCAAGGTAATACAGGGCACCACACACACACACACACACACACACACACACACACACACACACCTGGTAAGAGTGCAGAGGGCGGAGACAATGATCCCAGCCAGGCTGAAGGAGGCGAGTTCAGCGTCCTCATGCAGAAAGACCTTGATGCAGCGCTCGATCTCCTGCAGCTGCTCCTCACACACAGGGACACTCGCTCCCTCTGCCTTCAGCCTCTCCATCTGACGCAGGAGGCGCGTGTTCGTCTCCGCCGCGTGGTGCTGCAGCGCCAACTCAACGCTCGACAGGAACTGACACGTGGCAGCGGGCGGCTGGGGCGCGAACTGCATCTCGTAACTGGGCACGGTGACACAACAAGGTCAGAGGTCAGAGCTAAGGGGTCATTACGCTCAGACAAATAAGGTCTGAAACCAAGCACTCTGTATAAATGGTGGGACGTATCTCTCAAAAGTGAGTACACCCCTCACATTTTTGTGAATATTTTATTAGATCTTTTCATGGGATCACACTGAGGATATGACGCTGTGATCCAGTGTACAGTAATCCGTGTACAGCTTGGATAACAGTGTCAATTTGCTGTCTGATCAAAATAACTAAAACACAGCTATTAATGTCTAAACCACTGGCAACAAAAGTGAGTACACCCCTAAGTACAAATGCCCAAATTGTTCCCAATTAGCTGTTTTCCCTCCGTGGTGTCATGTGACTCAGTGTTGCAAGGTCTCAGGTGTGAATAGGGAGCAGGTGTGTTAAACTTGGTGTCCCTCTCTCATACTGGTCACTGGAAGTTCAACATGGCTCCTCATGGCAAAGAACACTGAGGATCGGAACAAAAGAAAATGTTGCTCTACATAAAGCTGGCCGAGGCTATAAGAAGACTGCCGACACCCTGAAACTGAGCTGCAGCACGGTGGCCAAGACCATACAGCGGTTTAACAGGACAGGTTCCACTCGGAACAGGCCTTGCCATGGTCCACCAAAGAAGCTGAGTGCACGTGTTCAGCGTTATATCCAGAGGTTGTCTTTTGAAAATAGACGAGAGTGCTGCCAGCATTGCTGCTGAGGGTGAAAGGGGGGGGGG
>JAQLOM010000008.1:328384-343944 GCA_030068315.1 Chrysichthys thysi | reverse complement strand
ACATCAACCACACACACACACACACATACACACACAAACACACACACACACACACACACACACACACACACACACAAACACACACACACACACACACACAGACAGGAAGCTGTGAGTCTGAGCTAACTTTACACTGAGACAGAGAGAGTTAAAGACAGATAATAATCTCTGTTTTTCTTTTTGTCGTTTGTTTACTGCGTTTCTGCACGTTTCTTTGCTTGCTTGTGTTCGACACTCAGCTTTTCATCACTAGATGATTGCAGGTTCAGCAAAACACTTCCTGAAAGCTGCAGTTTAAGGAAATTTTCCTCGAAAGTTCAGAGCATCAGGTTTTCTCAGCTGTGTGTGTGTGTGTGTGTGTGTGTGTGTGTGTGTGTGTGTGTGTGTGTGTGTGTGTGTGATCATTTGATGGAAACATATTCAGCTTCTTCGCAGTAGTTTTGGTTTTAATGAACTGAAAAGGAGCTGAAGGATGAGAAATCCGTCACCTCTTTAAACTGATTTGAACTCCTCTAAAGAAAACCAGGCTTTCTCTCTCTTCAGTCACAACAGTTTATGAACAAGACTTCATCCTCATTAACGAGGGGCGTGGCCAATTTGATTTGATTTGATTGACAAGCAGCAAGAATCTGGTTCTTGATCCAGGTCCATCTGAAGCTCGGTGCCAGAAAGAGAACCAACCGGCATCTCCGCCAGTTTTGAGGAGAACCGCTGGAATCAAGGCTGCATCATGAGCGGAGGACGTCTGACGCTCGACAGACAGCGGGATTAATCTGTAGTCGCAAGATGGCGGATCGCACCGATGAGCTCCGAGCCTTTGTTCTGGTACTGATTTATCCTTTTCCATCCAGTTCTGCTTTGCTGCATTCTGCTTTGTTTCCAAACTAATGACACCCCCGCTGATGTCACCATGGTTTCCTTCATGAATATTTTTAGCTCCGGATGGGAACCAAATTTTCACCTTCGGAAACCGATGAATTTTTGGTTAGAATGCTCCACAAGGTTCAGACCTTAGTCTGTGAACCAGACTGGAACCCAGTCCCTGTTGGAGCTGAAATGGTGAAAAAGCTCCTCCTGAGCCTTCATGATCTTTATAGGAATCCCCCCCCACACACACACACACCACCAGGAATGCTCATTTTATTTTATTTAATTTAGTGTAAGAATTTCCTGAATGTGGATGAGAACCATCTTTTAGGGACGACTGAGATTTACAACATGTTAAGTGAACTGGTGTGTAACTGGAACGAACGACTGGAGTAAGGGGTTTCTAAAATCACAGGAACTCGTGGACCGTCTGGAGATTACACCAGGTTCATGTTGGCGAGCGTCCTGAGGATCATTTACACATGCGTTTGCTCATATCCTGTGTTCATATCACATTGCTACATCACATTTTCAGGACATTTCACGTGAACCTTCTTGCAGTTTGTTCAGGACCTTCAGAAGGTTCTTGTGAAGTTATCCATTAGCCCAGAAGAACTCTGACCCACTCTGTACACCCTCCAGGCCTGATTTCTTAATCAGCAGCTCGAACTGTGCTTAAACTGACACTTCACTCAGACAGCTGGAGTGGTTCCTAAAATAGTGTGGTGGTGGTGGTGAGGGGGCGCTGTGGTTTCTTCTCTTGTACCTTTTTCTGGACATTTGGTGGAAACTTGTGGCGGTCATTCTACTCTTCAACTTTGTCTTCATTTCATAAGTGAGAAATAAATGAAATAAATAAATACAGAAATAGACGTCCCCTCTTCACACGTGACGTGAGCGTCGACAGTCCACTCGAGCTTCCTCTAAACCTGAATCTGACTCCAGCATCTCCGTTCCGCATGAACCCTGAGGTCGTCTTGCGTCAGCTGTTTGGCTCTCTGCTTTCAGTCTTCATGGTATCGTGGGGGTGTGTGTGTGGGGGGCACATTCTTTCTGATTTCCACAGAACAAAAACCCACCAGCAGCTGGACGCCTTTTTAAAGCTCTTGCACACATCCTCTTAGTGGCCACCTCGGGTTTGGCTCCACTGCTCACACACACACACACACACTCTCTCACTCTCTCTCACCCCCCAGTTGTTTGTGCGCGACGGCGCTCAAATGTTGCGGGGGGTGGGTGGGTGTTGGGTCACGTCATACCCACCGGACCTGAATTTTCGTGCCCAAAAAAGTTTAAGAACCACTGCCTTAAACACTTCAAGCTGTAAGTGACGTTTTACGTCCAATAGATGCATCATCTGATTAGTCGATTAATCTCAAAAATAATCGGTGACTAGTCGACGATCAAAATAATCATTTGTGGCAGCCCTAGTGGCAATCATTAAATATTCATGCGCAATCAAACTTTCTGCACCCAGAACCTCTCATAGACCCGAGAAGTTCCTCACAAACTTATTAAAGGTACAATATGCAATTTTAACGCATGATCCTGGAGCTTTACGTCATTTAATTTTCTCTCTCTTTCTCTTGAAGTTAATAAGCGGTTTGCTCCAGCGTGTTCCTGAGAACCTGTAGAGCAGAGTAGGTTTAACTCTGACTCGTACAGCGCTCTGACACTGGAGACTCCTTACACCCTGGACACAGAAACATGTCTTTACAGAAACTGGGCCGTTGTTGGAGAAACGCGAGCGTATTCGGAGGATTATGCGTTAAACTATGAATAAAGCTATGACGTGTAGGTGCAGCGCTCTCAGAACCGCTGCGACAGAGAACGACTCGCCACCTCCTGACTAATCAGAACCCAGAGCTCTGCAGCGTGGTGTTGTACGGAGTAACGGTGCCGGAGGAAGCGAGCTGAACAGGAAGTCTTTCATCCGCCGCTCTAATTGGAGAGTTTGTAAAGACGATCCAGTAATCCGAGTAATCTCACATTTCTCCTCCAGCTGTATTTAAACTTCTCAGGGAACGTTTAAACGGACACAGGGGCTTTTACTGTCTCCCAGACTGTCTGCATTTTTCAGCTTTCTGAAGTGGTCTGGAGGAATTTCCCACGCTCCTCCCGGCTTAATAATGCTGAACACACGGTGGAGAGAAGATCCACGAGGAGAAGCCACACCGGATTTACATCTCACACACGTCAGTCAAACAGGCGGATTAACACCGCCGCAGACGCCATTGTTAACGTGTACTGCGTGCAGCGTGCGTTAAACTGTACACCTGTGGGCATTTTTCCCGACAGGAACTTCAGGAGGAAGTCATCTCTGACAGATTAAAAAACGTTCGACGTTCTCAAATCAAGTGTACACACAAAAGTCAACACGTACGAGGAAAACGAACATCTGTATTTATTTAAATAAATAAATAAATAAATAAATAAATAAATGAACAGGAACTTGCTGATTCAGCCGTCTGGGACAGGTTTATTTATTATTAATGCACTCATTATTGTTTCTATAGCAACAAAAGTGTTGATGTGGTGGAAGATCCTGACCCTCATTTACGCAACATTTATGGAAGGAATCTCCAGCATCAGAGTTGTTCATGCTTCTTTGCAGTTTCTTGGATTTCTGGGGGTTATTTATTTTTTTTATTAATTGAATTTCATTGTTTATAGGTGCTATGACGTCGGCAAGGACCGGAACAGTACTAAAGTGTAGCTATAAATGGATAAAAAGTAAACGCTAACGGATTACATTTAGAGTATAATCGTTAGCCTAATGCCAACTAATCTTTTCTAATCTTTGTAAATTAATTAACACCAGCCGATCGGTTGCTTGAGTTTCTCTTAAGCTCCGCCCACAGAACACTGAAAATCAGCAAAATTATATTAAAAAATTGTTTTTTTTTTGGTTTAAAGTATCCTAAATCTTGAGTTCAAATCCTGAAAGCACAGGAAAAGGAAGAAGAAAAAATCCACAGCTGTTTTTCAGTTTTTCTAAAAAATATTTTAATGCACCATTAATAAAGGATCCAACGCATTAATACAAGAGAAATATTTCAAATAATATTAAAATACATCAAATAAAAAAACAAAAACAGAACAAAAAAAAACAAAAAAAAAAACGATACGTGAACGATCGGTATGTACAATTTTTTTCCGGCGATGGGGGAAAAGTAGGAAAAGAGAAGAACATATTTACAGAGCGGAACCAGTGCGTTTCTACGAGAAACAAACACCTCTACAATATTTACACTTTTATTTTTGACCTTTTTTTGTTTTTTTGTTTTTCTTTGAGTGAATCTGTACTGATATTTATATATATATACACACACACACACACACACACACACACACACATTACATGGTGTCGTTTTGAAGTCGTCGCTGAGTGCTATGTTGTGAAAAAGGAAAAAAAAAAAGGGGAGGAGTTTAAACCTGCAGGACCAAAATGGCGAAAAAAAGTTGAAGGGAAAAAAAAAAAAAGCTGAAATGTTTATATGATTAAATAAATCATGAGGAAGAAAACACAATGATCCAGAATCCCTCCAGTATTATTATTACTATTATTATTATTATTATTATTATTATTAAATTCTGTCATTCGCTCAGAATATCAAGAACACAAATCCTTTTCTTTCTTTCATTTTTTTAAACGACAAAGCCGGACTACAGTAATGTTCGCTAGTCGGCAGCTTACTCCACCGCCAAAAATACTCGCATGTCATGTCAAAAGTCAGGCTTCAGAGCGAAAAATTAATTTTAACAATTTAAAATTTTGTTTAAGTCACAATCCAATATAAAGCAGGGAAGTTTCTCCCAGTTTGATTATAATTATTCGCTAGCTAGAGTTACAACACGGGAAGTTTAATAGCTAAAAACAAACAGCTCGATAAAGACCATTGATACGATTTGCTAGCTAGCATTAGCTACGATACCGGCATGACACCGAGCTGTGCAGCTGGCTAAGAGAAAACCCCAGAGTTAAACTAAACTAATCTGAGAGAGATACGAAATTTAAATTTGAGCAAAACACAGACAGGACAGAAGGTGAGGTTCCGGTTTTCTAGTTCTGTAAAGAAAAACGACAAAGACGTACTCCTCTTAAACAAGCGTCTCGAGCGATTCAACGGACAAATTTATGATTTGTTAGATTAAATGTTAGCTACAGGAACCAGATGAGCAGCGAGTGGAGGAACATTTGTTTTACAGCTTAGTTAATCGTCTGCAATAAATTCAAACGAGCCAAGATTGGAAGAAAATCAAGAACCTGCTAATAATAATAATAATAATAGTGGAGGGCCTTTCTAGACTCGTTCACCTTTAAGCTGAAAGACTCGCCTGAGACAGGAAGTGAAAACGAAGCGCCACGTTGTCCTGAACCTGTTACAGGGTGCCATTATTTTTGCACATGTGACAAAGGAAGAGGATTCTGAGCTTTTTTTTTTTTAAATGGCAAATCTTCAAAAACAGATCCTTGCTTTAATTTAAAAAAAAAAAAAAAAAAAAGCTTAAATTTGATCAGAATCCGAAATCAGAGCTCAAAATCAAAGGAAACGCCGTTGCCATGGAGAAACAACGTGGGCGTGGCGTGTTTCCGTCAGCTACGTAAAATGAAAACATGTCTAAGCTGTGGGGTATTTACACCCAAGACACGTTACCCATAATGCTGTGCGTCTGTCCTGCGGCGGGGGAGGGGTGGGGCTTCAGTTGAGCGTTCCTCTGCAGTTCTCCGTTCCGCACAAACAGGGGATTTTGTTCTCCTCGATGGGAAACTTGTAGTCGTACGTAATTTCCTCGTTCACGGCGATGGGTTGCTTGGAGTAAATGACGATCTTCTTCTGGGACTCGATGGTGATGACCTTCGCGTAGCAGTTCGGCTGCGGAACACCACAAGGACGAAGGAAAGTTAGCGCGCTTTCACCGGCTGTAATTAGTGATGGTTTAGCTCTGATGCTGGAGCTTTAATAAGAGCACGCTTTAAAAGCTAAACTAACATCTGTGAGCTTGTTGAAAAAAAAAAAACCTGTTTTTCAGGCAGCTAGCAGGGCTAATTCTGCAGCTGCTTATTTATGTATGTATTTATGTAAAGTTAAAATTTAAATTTAAAGTTAAAGTTAAACTAGAACTTTCCAAATGTAAGCCTTGTGTGTGAACCTCTCTAAATATATGAAGAAACACCAGCAGCAGTGATCATGGGAACCTCTGGTGGGGTCCAGCTTTACTAATTTAATCTAAAAACAAAGCTGAAGACATAAAACAAAAAATAACCACTGATTTTAATTCGCACACCCATTTCTAGATGATTTAATCGGCTTCATTAATTAGTTTCTCCCCAGTGTTTTGTGTTTCCAGCCGACTGACGGCCGCCGTCAGTGCCTCCACGCCTCGTAGGGCCGCAGGAGCAGAGATCCCATGAACAGCTGGGAATCAACTGCAGACCTTTTATGTCCATAATTCATCCTGAAACAGGCGTTAACAGGCGGCGACACTGCCGAACAGTCCATCGGCCGGAGTGAAAACGGAGGGAGTGTGCAGGGGAAAGAATGTCTGTAACTCCTGAGGGGTTAATGCCATGTTTTTGATAAACCTCTTGAATTAAAGCTGAAACATCTACAACGTGAAGCCCATCCTGACTTGTGCACTTCATTCACATGTACACAGGCCAAGTTACCAAAATCACGCCCCTGTTCAAATACTTATGGACCTGACCGGGCGTGTCCTCTGCACACATTTAGCAGCAGCATTAGCCTCCTGACGCGAGCCAACTGTCATTTACTTTGAAATTCAAAATAAACCATTTGCTGTACTGATGAGTGTATTGAAGTGACTCCCTCTGTGTGTGTGGGGGGGGCATGAACTTCTGAGCTTTCAGCAATGTTTTCATAAGAACATTGCTCAACGCTGTTCTGCTTCAGGAACACAAGCATGTGTGTGTGTGTGTGTGTGTGTGTGTGTTCTCACAGTGCAGCAGTGGTTAATGAAGCGAGCCAGGTTTCCACACTTGGTGGCATCGATGATGGTGTCGTGATCGACGCGGAACAGGTAGCTGCTCCCGATACCTTCCTGAGCGTAGCGCTTCTCACGATTATCAGCCACCATCTGAAACCATCCAAAATACACACACACGCTTCAGCAAGATATTTCCCATCAGTTAATAACGGTGTTTTCTTTATTAAAACAAAAAAAAGGAACGTTGATATGACTAGCATTACACACAGCGTACAGACTTCATGCATTTCGTCACGCAGGTAGAACGAATCCGATGACTTATTTGTGCAGAACAGCAGAGAATCAAAGAAAGCGCATTCCTAAAAACATGTTTCAGTAAACTTGCATCTATAATTATTTCCAAAAAGTCATTTAAAACAACACTATTCAAATGAAGCAGATTTCCATCCTTCTGTTTTTTTGTAATAATGTGCGATTAAAAACAAAACAAAAAGCAACAACGCTGCAGTGTGATTCAACATGGCATCGGCAAGCTCAGATTTTAGACGCCTGTTTGCACTCACGTTCTAGTCTAAACGTTTCCAACAACTGATCTGAAGTCATGTTTTCACTTCTTTATTCCGACACGCTCCCATCCTCCCTCTCATCATCAGCGTGAGTCACGTCGTCACACGTCTCTCCATCAGCCTGCTCGTACAGGGCTCTGAATGCGTCTCTCCGCCCAGGGAGGTTTCAGATTCTAGATTAAAGCCTGGCGACATGTCCGTGAGGGCGAGCCGCACGTCCGTGACCCCGGTTTCCAACGAACGAATCAAGATTAAAACCTTAAAGGTTCCGTTTACTTCTGATCTCCAAGCCTCAAACGAGCGCCAGGATTTCCTGAGCTCCAAAAGGTTTTCTGTGGACGCCGTGATGATGAATCACATCAGCGGAGCAAGAAAACATGCCCAAACGGACCCCATGTGCGCCATGCATCACACGTGCACACGCGAGTTTAAAATACACTGCCAGTCACATGCCCCACGTGAGGGGGTTTGACGGCATCCTCGTCCTGCACAGGTGATCAGCGGCAGATTTACCTGTCTGATGTTCTGACCCACGTACTCGATGACCATCTCGTCCGCGGCGATGGGCTCCATGGCGAACAGACCCCACTCGTGGATGCGGCTGCGACCGAAGCGCAGTTTCTTCTTGCGGAACTGCGAGTGGGAGGCAAAAAAATTTATTTTGACCAGAAACACAAACGCTTAAACACTGCGTCATTACGGGAACACACAGCGCTACGGTTCCCCTCCGTGAAGCTGATTATTTACCTAAAGACAGCAGAACTGACACTGGAGACTCCTTCTATAAAAGTTAAAGAATAATTCCTCATTACTGATTATTTAAAAATCTGTTTTTTTAAATACTAATTAGCGTCCTCCTGGTGAACGAGCTGTTGCTATAGAAACCGTAAGTTATCAGCGTGAGAGCTGCGCTGCTGTCGGAGCCACTCTCACAGAAAATTAAACAACACCTTCTGACCAATCAGAATCCAGAATTCTGCAACATGTGCGAATGTGGGGTTCTGGGAGTAATTGTGGCTCTGTAACTGTTTAAGGTCAGGTCTTTCCACATCACTGACGGTCCTGACACACGCTCAGATGGAGAGGAAAAAAAAAAAGGGTCAAAGGTAAAAGTGGCCTTGAACTTTGAACGGGGCGTAATATCTGAGCACAGCGTTCTCGGTGATGTGTAACATTTACAGCCCCTGTGAGGAGCAGCACAATTATAAAAATAATAATAATAAAGACGAATTGTGTCCTTGTACCCCCCCCCCACACACACACACACACTATAAAAATGCGTACATCTCACGTTTTTTCCTCTGAAGGGAAAAAAAAAAAAAAAGATCTTCTGGACAAGCAGAGACCTGAAACGAAAAATCCAGAGCTAGATTCTCTACATTCTGTTGAAACACTGTGACTTAGAGTCATGTTTGAAGTGACGTGTACAGCACAGCAGGAGAAACGCCTCCTTTAAAGCTCTCTCACTCGGTGTAATCCTTTAGACTCAAGGTTTAATGTGGTGTTTATTTTCCAGTCTAGATGATGATAAACTGAGGAATTCGCTCTAAAAACACGATCACCCATCACTTATATAAATGAGCCAATCAGCGTTTCTCTTCTGTTTCATTTCCAGGATAATTTCCAATAAATAAATAAATAAATAGATAGATAGATAAAGCTGAAAGTCTTTTAGGAGAACAGTGTTAGGGGGAGTTTGTGGTGGTGGTTCCACGCTGGCTCGGATAATAAAACCCAGACTACAAGGTCAGTACACACACACACACACACACACACACTCTGTAATCAGAGACGAGTGTGTGATAAGGTGCAGTCAAGGCTGGCGTGCAAGGCTTCACCTTGAGCTGGTTGAGCTTCAGCAGGTCTGAGTCCATGACGGCAGGCGTGCCGATAGCACTGAGGAGACGCCTCTGCTCCGAGCGCCTCTCCGACAGCAACCGGTTCGACCCCTGGGACACACAGAGAGAGAGAGAGAGAGCAAACAGGACAAGGTTAAAGTTCAGCTTAATAATAAACCTAATCTAAAGATCCAACAGTCCTGCTCTTGATCCTTCTCACACACAAATTATCATCAATGTAAACACATGTAAATTCTTTTAACGACCTAAAAACTGCATCACACACAAACATTTTTTTTTTTTAATATATCACTTCAAAACAGATGAAACCTTTCGACCATGAGGTGCTCAGAAGATATAGTTTATAACTGAAATGTTTCAACATTTGGGTAATGAAATATTTCAAGACGACGACCAAAATCACCCACAGTGACGTCGTAGTCCATGGCTTCCTGCACGGCCTCGGGGAGGTCCAGGTCCAGGTAGACGTCTTTCTCTTTGCGACTGATGGCATAGTAACCCTCGCTGCGCGCGCATCCCGTGACGTGCTCCCTCAGCTGCCCGTCCACCGCCTTCTTCTTACGCCGCGGGTTCGGGATGTTAGTGAGTGCAGACAGGGGTCAAGGGTCACAACTTAGAGTGGATCACAACTTTGTGTGTCATTTGTGTCCAGGAGGTCTGTGAGCTGCACGATACGTCATGATCACGATAGTGATCTTCACAATCCCGATACTGTGAACACTGACAGCTCTCCGTCACACTGGACGTACGGCCATTAGGAACACACGTGATAAAAAAAATAAATAAAAAGCTGAAAATCCACATCAGAACGTCTAATCATCAGGTGAAACACCTACAGCAGCTCGTCACTAGGGGGCAGTATCACTCTGACAAAAGGAGATCTCGATCACCAGCAAGCCTGAACGCTAATAAATTAAATATTAAAAAGGGTCCACAGCACGCAAAAAAGGCCGGCGTGGGAACGGACAGGAATCTGTAATAAATGAGCGAGAAACAGATCTGGCTCGGGGAGAGGCACAGCAAAGGAGGACTCAACCAGGCTGGACAAGCTAATCAGGAGGGCCGGCTCTGTGGTCGGCATGAAGCTGGACACTCTGGTGACGGTGGCAGAGAAGAGGACTCTGGACAAACTGCTGGCCATTATGGATAACGCCAGGCACCCTCTGCACACCATCATAAACAAGCAGAAGCGTCTGTTCAGCGACAGGCTGCTTTGCCCCAAATCTAAAACCAACAGACTTCAGAACTCCTTTGTCCCACACGCCATCACACTGTACAACTCCTCACTGAGGGCGAGAGCGAGGGGGACGGGGGGGACAGGGGAGGATGGGGAGAAACAGGAACTCTGGGGAAAAAAATACCACTTACCAGACAAACACACTGAATGTGCAATAGACTTTTCTTCCATTCGTAATTTATAAACACCATCATTATTTATCATCAGTTTCCATCATATCTATCAGCACTCTGTGTCTCTGTGTGGTTTTTACCATGTGTGTTTTCTTTTTCTTTTGTGTCTTTTGCTGCTATTTTTCTCTTTTTCCGGTTTTGCTTTTAAAACCCCCCCCCCCCCCCCCATTTCTTTTTAAATGTAAGATGCCGGTGTTCTGCTACTGGAAACCAAATTTCCCAGAAGAATCTTCCCAAGGGATTAATAAAAGTTCTATCCATCTATTTATCTATCTGATAAACAACTGCAAATTTCTGTTGATTAAAAACCAAGG
This sequence comes from Chrysichthys thysi, assembly GCA_030068315.1. NCBI lineage: Eukaryota > Metazoa > Chordata > Actinopteri > Siluriformes > Claroteidae > Chrysichthys > Chrysichthys thysi. The sequence goes on along the minus strand of JAQLOM010000008.1, from coordinate 332,979 downwards.
AAGTACCTTTCATCAGTCGAGATCTACACGTAACGCTGCAGAGTGTCTCTGTGAACCCTGTGTTGCTATAGAAACCATAACATCAGAACGAGCGCATTCTGAACAACGAACAAACCTGCGATCTGCTGCACTGTGCTGTTAAAGAGAACTAATCAGCCGCTTGTAACCAATCAGAACCCAGATTTCACCCTTGCTGCAGTATAAACGTGACGAGTGCTCAAACGCATTCGTGCATGCGTCTCCGTTCTTTCCTCGGTGTTTCCATGAATGGCACAAATGGCGCATGTTTCACATAAACTGAGGCTCGAAACAAACGGATTAATTAAAAATAAAACAAAGATTCCCCACAACGTTAACCAGGGTGATCACAAATGCGATCTGAAGCAGAGCGTAAACGTGAAATCTGTTCATACATGAAGTGTGTGTAAAGGATATTGGTGTGAGGGACCCAGTGTGTGTCGTTGAGCCAGTCCAAGTTGTTGTCGTCCTGCAGCAGCTTCTCGTACGTGACCCTCAGCAGGCGCATGTCCTCCTGGTCCAGCCCGGTGTTCCAGATGTCGTACAGGATGGTCATCTGCTCGAACTCGCTACGCAGCTTGTACAGCGGGAGAGGGAGCGGGAGCGGGGCCAGGATAGGCTTTCTCAGGGTGGATGGCGTGACTCCGGCTTCCTGCAGGAAGAGACGCTCGCTTTTCCTCACCTCCTCGTGCTCGAAACCAAGGTGCTCATCCGGGCCGAAGTCAGAGTCAGCCGAGTCAGAGCTGGAGCTGGAGAGATCGCCCGTCTCCAGGCGCTCCACGTCCACGTCCTCCTCCGGGGCGAGGTCCTGGGGTGGGGGCATTACAATCAGCACTTAGACATACAACATAACTTTTAGAACAATTTACAAATTTGGCTAAAGAAACAGATTTGTGCGATATTAACTGTACACGTCTTATATTTCCACCGTAGTTGACCTGTGTGTCTGCGCATCACCATATTTCGGATTTCTGCACTGGAGCTGCGACGATAAATAATTTAATTTATGAAATCATTCAAGGTCCATAATCGTATTCCTAACTTGTTTATGTAGTAATAATAATTGCACTGATGCTCTTATTTCATGTTTGAGAGGCAGGGCCTAATTACACCGAGAGGAAATAAGAGACTCTACAGAAATGTTTAGAAGAACGGACATAACGTCCCACATGTCCTAAAACACATTAGTAACACACGTGTGTCACGTCACTGACATCCGTTTTGTGTGACACAGACATCTGTTGTGTAAAAGTAAGAGACTTGGCACTGATGTAAGACACAGCACTGCTGTGTGGAACACAGATCATGATCAGACCACACTTTGTTGCCATGAAAGCGATGAAATTCAGTGATGGAGAAATAACCGTTACGGCACTACTCAAAAGTGAAGTGAGCGTTTGCCAATAATTCAACATTTCACAAATCCGGTGATAAAACAAAGCCGCAGAATGGACGTACGCACCTCTAACTTCCCTTTTCTCTGCTTTCTGCCGTGCTCCTGCTTCTGTTTTTTAGCAGGCTGCAGCTCCACGTTCTCTTTGTCTTTCCGAGTCCTCTTTTTACTCTTCCCTTTCTCCAGGGATTCCTCCCTCTTTAACGAGCCTCTGCGTTTGGAAACGGGGCTGAGCACCCGCACCTCGGCCGGCGCTCCGGCGCCATCCCCGACGAGCCCCATGCCGTAGAGCTCGGGCGTGTCCGTCTGAGCGTCTCCGATCACCTCCTCGGGAGCTTCCTGGACGCAGTGCTGATGGAAGTCCGTGGGGAGCAGCACCGCAGCGGTGTCCTGCTTCGTCCTCTTTTGTCCTGCAGAGGACGCTGGAGAAAGAGGAGGAACAAGGAAAGCTGCGGATCTGGAGTAGTTGTGCTCCTGGAGGATGAGTATTCCGCCCGGATCTAATGGGAACACCCGCGCTTCTTCGTCCTCCTCCAATTTGTGCTCTTCGGCTTCGTCCGATGTCTCGGTCTCCTCCGAGTCAATGTCTTCGTCTGCGTCCATCTCGGCGGCCACGTGGGCCAGCACGGAGAGGTCGGGTGTGGACGCGGAGGCTAACTGGAGCAAACTGGACGCTCCGAGCTGCTCCCTGAGCTTCAGTCTCTGCTCCAGGAGCTCTTCTTCATCATCAACGTCATCATCATACTCATCCTCCTCCATGAGCGAGGGCGTGCAGGGAGCCGACAGGTTGACGGTCCGAGGCCTGCCGCGCGGACGCCCTTTCTGATTGGGCGTGGGCGCGATAGGGGCGGGCTCTTCATAGGCCACCCGGACCAGCGATGCGTGGTCGAGCGGAAGGTTCTGGACTGTGAGACAGACGAGGGCAGGAGGGGTTCTCGGGGATTCCTTGCCACGTCTGGAAGGAGACTTGGCAGGAGTCGCCTGTGGGGATGGAGAACGTTTCCTGGGTTCCTCCGGACGTAGAGAGCGCACAGGAGGAGGGACCGTGAGGACTGAGGTGGGTGAGGCTGAAGGGGGCGTGGCCTTGGTTGGGCGTGAAGCAAAAGGGCGGAGCATAGGAGCAGGTTTGGAGGGCGCAGTGGGAGGGACTGCGGCGGGTGATGATGAAATGAGCTGATCCGGGGGTTGCGATTTGACCGGAGAGAGGAGAAGGGACGGAGAAGCGACAGAGGAGGTGGTGGAGGAGGGGGAGAGAGGGGCAGCGGGGACGTGGATGGAGGGTTTGGTTTCGCACTCCTCCATGGAGAAGGACACAGTCTTGCGCCGCTTCTTCAGAGGAGGCAGGATGGGAGAGGACGGGCGAGGACAAGGAGGAGACGGCGGCCGCTGATCTGCAGACGCAGCAGGGGCCATCTTGTCTTCTTAAATGAAAATAAATAAATAAATAAATAGAAATCATTAGCAGTCACAAAACAAAGAAAGTGAAAGTTTATTATATACATAATCATTTCCAGCTTCTCTCTCCTTTTCTTCTTTGTAGTAAAACTATCACAGTCATCATTAATAATAAACAGGAAGCAGTTAAAATAAATATCACACGTAATAAATGGGAACCTAATAAACAATTTTAAAATACTTGTTTTTTTTTTTTTTTAAACATTTACGACTCTTCATTCACCGTGTATGCTCACGACAATGCTGCAATTTAAAATCCCTGCCCTAAAAAAGGACCCCACTCAGTGTCTGTTAAAATGATTAATTAACTAAATACCACTTTTGTGTGCTTTTAAATCCCAATTTATTAAAAAGTAATTCAGCATTTTTTCCTCACTGACCAGGTTTGACCTCTGCAGCAGCCGTGGCATGTGACCCCCCGACGCTCGTCTTCTCCCTGCGATGTGAAGCAGAAAAACACACACGCTGATGAACTGATAAACCGTGTCCTATGTTGGCTTTAATCAGGAGTGGAGACATTAAACCACTACACACTTCTTCTCCGTGGCAACGCTGTCCATCGTCGACTCGTCCATGGTGTCCAGGGCCTCGCTCGCGTCTGCCCGCTCCAGCTCCTCTTCATCTTCCTCGTCTGAGGATGACGATGAGGAGGAGGACGAGGAGGAGGATGAAGTGGACGATGACAAGCTTTCGGATGAAGAGGAGAGGCTCTCGTCGTCGCTGTCCGCACTCAGGGCTTCGTCTGGGGAGACAAAAAAACAAAAACAAAAAAGCCTCACATTTACATTTCAATAAAACCGGTTCATTAATTGGGAGCGAGTAAAACTGGAAAGCTGCTCACCCTCGGACTCGTCTTTCTCACTGTCGTCTTCATCCTCCTGAACACAGGGACACATCAGCAGAACATTAATCATGATGCTCATGAAGACGTTAATAATAACAGCACATTAACACGTCTTCAGATTTGCCACGAATGATCGATCGAACCTCGAACGCTTCTAACAGACAAAACGCCTGAGCTGCAATCACACAGAGCATCGCTGCCACCTGCTGTTCACGCCACGCAATGACACCAAACATGACAGCTGTTATACACGGCACGGCCAAAAGTATGTGCACCCCTGAGCATCACAACAAGAACACAGGAGTGGGTCAGGGGTGCACATACTTTTTGGCCATATAGTGTATCTAAACAGAAATATTACAGCATTCTTACATGCAGAACGATCAAATGCATTGCTTTTTGTTTCACTGGTGAAGAAAGAAATTGCATAGCCTTTTTCGTCACACTTCCCAGTTTCTTGGGACACAAGGGTCAGAGGTCAGGGTCGGCTATGACACAGCACGCCTGGAGAACATAAACCGTTAGGGGCCTCAAGAACACAGACCCACAGGGGCAGGGCTGGGGTGATGAAACCTAAATTATGAATTTAATCCCAAATATCAAGTTGTGACTGTTGACAAAAAAGTTATATTTTATCTGAAAACCACACACACACACACACACACACACACAAACTAGAGTCCCTCAACACCGAAAATGCACATCCTCAGTGCTAAATTAAACTTTACAGGTTAAATAATTATAATGACGACAGAATTCAAACATGGTTTGATGAGCAGGTTTTGAAATTACATTACATTACCTTACATTACAGTCATTTGGCAGACGCTCTTATCCAGAGCGACTTACATTTATTTTATTTATACAACTGAGCAATTTCAGGTT
>JAQLOM010000008.1:208817-221314 GCA_030068315.1 Chrysichthys thysi | reverse complement strand
CACACACACACACACACACACACACACACACACACACACACACACACACACACACACACACACACACACCATGTGCTACTTGTTACATGTTGTTATGCACACATTTAGTTTATTTCCCTATTTCCTGTTCTACATCTTTAATATTTTTATCCAGTGGAAGCTGAGAGTGAATCTAAATTCATAGCAAGTTTGTCAGAGTTTTGGCTCAGTTACATGACGAGCAGCTCGTTTTTATTTTTTTAATGAAACTGTGATGCTTCACGAATCCATCCGCTGGTGAAATATCAGGGAAAATCGTAGATTTGTCCTGTGAATGGTTTCCTCACTCAGGTGTGCCTCTGAGCCTTGTTGGAGGTGCTGTGGGCGTGGTGTTTGATTCAGACCTGTGGGACCAGTCCTGCAGGTTACAGCAGCGTCATCTTCACTGCATTCAGGAAGAGACAAACAATATGGTTCTCAGACATGCTGGTGCTCGGCGTCATATTCAGAAAACTGTATAAAGCCCAAAACAAATCATGTCTCACTGTAGCAGAACACCACAGGGGGCTTGGACCAGTATGTGCTGCATATAACCCTCCGTTTTAGTGCTCATTTACAGCGGTGGTAATTACACACTGTAGCAGCGTGACACACTCTGTTTCCTCATGTTTTTAACAAAGCAAACATATTTTTGTCTCTTTGAGTGCTGAGATACTGATTGTGCGTAAAAGTCGCTGATGTCTTGTTGACTCTGTAACTCCAGAGTTCCAAACTTCTGGCATTGACCTCAGCACAAAAACTGTGAGCCAGGAGCTTCATGGTGTGGGTTTCCAGGACCTAACAACCTAACATGAGAATCTTACATCACCAACCGCAACACAAAGTGTCTGATGCACTCATTTACTAACCTTAAACATCTTTTTAATATGATTTATAATGTCCCTAATTCTTTTATGAGGAAACTGATCTCATTAGATGCAGAGAAGTGGAGTGGACATACCTCTTTTACACTTGGTTTGGTTTGGGTGATAATTTTATTTCATGGATAAGACTTCTATATTCCTCTCCAAAAGCTTCTCACGTACTCATCTTCTGCCGCTTAATCCTGTTCAGCGTCACTCGCTGACCACCAAACCACCGTGTCGCTCAACACAAGCTTCTATTAAAACAACTAATATTCAGTCAGATTATTTTACCCTTTATCGCTCTACGAGGCAGGGGTGCCTTCTAAGTCCGATATTGTTTGCAATTGCTATTGAACCCCTTGCCATTGCTCTTCACACTGATCCTCACATTCTGGGTACACTCAGATATGGTATACAAACCAGAATTTCCCTTTATGCAGACAATCTTTTGCTGTATATTTCCAATTTTTCCATCTCCATCCCGGCTGCCCTTAGAATTCTTCCAATACAGAATTTGGCCAAATATCTGGATACAAGTTGAACCTGAAAAGTGAATTATTTCCAATTAATACTCCTGCTGTAAATTATCCTCTGCATAATCTTCATTATAAAATTGTGCAGCACAGTTTTATATACCTTGGTATCCAAATAACATGCAAATTTGGAGACCTGTACAAAACAAATTTCGCTCCATTGTTGGTCAAGCTCTATGCAGATGTTGATCGTGGGTCTGTCCTCAATCTCTCTTTAGCTGCACGAATGAACTTTGTTAAAGTGACTGTCCTACCTAGATTGTCTTGTCTTTTTCAGTCTTGTACAGTAACCCCCTGCTATCTCGCAGGTCACATTTCGCATCCCCGGCTATTCGCAGGTTTTTATTTAGAATCTATGAAATGTTTTTTTTGTGTATTTCCCCTGTATTATAAAATATTAACATGAATTAAAACGGAGTAAAATATGAATAATATATAAAATACAGTACAGTGTGGATCATATTTACACAAGAGACAAAGAACACGTAGCGCTGTTTACGAAAACGGGGTGTGGGGATACTGACACAAAAATATGTCTGGAGGAACGAGTCCGGCCAATCAGAATGCCCTATTTATTTAACCTTGGTTGTGATTGGCTGCTGGCTACGACACGTACGGTTGGGGAGAAGCAACCAGCATTCGCCAACATCCCAGTTCTTCACCCCTTGGCAGTACTCACTATAAATGTGATGTTTCTACAAATTCGACACAGAATTCACCTCGCTATATGCTAACTAATGTTTTCTTGGTGTTTAATTGTGTCTAGAAAGTGTTTAAAGAGTGTGGGAGGATCATTTAGGGTGTAAACTATAAAAAAAAACATATGGGGGTGGCATCTGTGTCACCTCTTGAACCAAATAGGATCGAATATTGAATACCAAGGTACCGCTGTATATCCTTGACTGATTTATCTTTTGTTCATACAGTAGCTAAGGGGGCTGCCGTTGGAAATCGGGGGGTTGTGCTGTAGGTAGGATCGACTTTAGATTGGTTTATGATGACGTGGCTGGCTTTCTTTCCTTCTTTATTTACGTTATTATTTGAATTATTTATTCACTTTAATTATTTTTTTCTTTTTTAAGGGGTGGGAGGCATTGCGATTTCTCTTGTTTTTTATTTTATTTTCTTGTTTGTTATTGTATTAAATTGTTGCATTTCTCATCTCAGTTCGACGAGGTGTTTAGGAATCCATTAGATTTCCTCACTGATGCAAAAAAGGAACTAAAACAACGACGGACGCTTAAATTCAAGTCCGAGGAGTTAGAAGTGTTGGTATCATCTGTAGAGAAATCCAAAGATTTACAACACCTGCTATGTCGGCCACTTCACTCTGAAAACTGGACGTGACCCGGAGCAGCCTGTATCTACTGATGAGCGTTTGACATGGTTCGGGTCTGCAGTACGCCTCTCAGTGAGCATCATCAGCTGGGTGAGATTTTATCAGTTGTGTAACAGCAATAAGGAGTTTGTGTAATACACTTTTCCTATTTAAAATCAGGACAGAAACATCAACATACAAACTGTGTATCTGTAATTGCTTTTTATCTAAATCAGATCCTAACCCTAATTAGTCTGGATTCCAAACAGTTAAGAGAAGATCTGCACATTAGGAGGTTTCTGTAGAAGTTCAGAGAACAAGGAGCTCCTGCAGGCTTTAACACCCAGTTATGAAATCAAGCTCAGTACCTGATGTAGACAGGTGTGACACGCAGATATCATCACCTGTATCACCACAAATAGCTCAAAGGAATCCATCGACATGCATGTGAGGTAAAACATGCACTGATTATTAAAATAAGTGAAAGTAAAATATACAGCAGTGCTTCATCTTTTGCGGGGGTTACCTTCCAAAACTTCTCACAAAAGACAAAAATCGGCGGTACACGGATGCCACTCCTAAATGCTTTTTTAAAAAATACTTTAATCCCTAAATGATCCTCCCACACTCTTTAAACACTTGCTAGACACGATTAAACACAAAGAAAACATTAGTGAGCATATAGCAAGGTGATTTCTGTGTTGAATTCGTGTAGAAACGTCACATTTATAGCGAGTACTGCGACGAGCGAAGAACTGGGATGTTGGCGAATGCGGGTTGCTTCTCCCCGACCGTACACGTCGTAGCCAGCAGCCAATCACAGCCAAGGTTAAATGAATAGAGCATTCTGATTGGCCAGACTCGTTCCTCCAGCCATATTTTTTTCAGTATCCCCACACCGCGTTTTTGTAAACAACGCTACGTGTTCTTTGTGTCTTGTGTAAATATGATCTACACTGTACTGTATTTTATATATTACCCATATTTCACTCCATTTTAATTCATGTTTATATTTTATAACACCAAAAATCCACACAAAAAAATGGAGATATATTCTATATAAAAAACTGTGCAGCTTTTATAAACTCATTTATCGCCATGTATAATGTTCAGTAATAAATGCCCTCTGATGTCCCAGTTGTTTGTTATTCCTTGTTATTGTTATAGATATTTTGTTAAGATTCTTTAATCATTTAATTGAGCAGTCTTTAATATGCACTGCTTTGTCTATCACTTAAGTTATTTTTGTGAAAAAACGGGATCTTTCACACGGGATTCCCTTTAGAGAGCAACAAACATACAAACCAACACAGACGACCAAACGAATGATCAAACGAAACAAATAATGCAACAAACAAGCACACAAGTGAAAAACAAGCACATGAACAACTGAACAAATAAATGAGTACACAGACAAACAAAAAAGAAAGAAAGACCAAACAAATGAATGATAAACTAATAGACAAACAAACAAAGCGACAAACAGAAGAATTTATTTAAAAAAAAAAAAAAAAAAGGTTCCAAGTAGAGCATGTTTAAATGTGATATTTATGACCCAGCTCATTTAAACCCTCAGGAGCCTTTTATTAGCGTAGCGTCAAATTACGGAATTCAAATGATTTAATTTGCTTTTATTTGAAGTTAAATATATTTATTTCTTCCTGCACGTTCATGACAGCTTTGTGGAATTTGTGTTTGATTAAATCTGTAGTTTTTAATCAAATCATCTCATAATGTTTTTTTTTATTTACATCAATTTAATTTTTACTTCACATGCAGTCTTTAAAATAAAAACAAAAAACAACCCCCCTCGATCAGTAACACTCTCACTCATCGTCCACCTTTCGTTAAAGGTTTAATAATTTATTTCAGAGTTTCTCACATTCCGCCCGCTGCCTCCGCACCGTTTCTCTCCCATTCATGTAGAATAAACATTTACTGTAAAACAAAACCTCAGCTAAAGTTTCAGATTTAAAATGAACTACATTCGCTGCAGTTTTATACATGGTGTAGGAAAAGTGGAACCATTTACCCAGTCATCCTTTAAGAACTTTCAGGAGTTCCAGAAGTTCTTGTTATGTTCTTTTGAGATGTTGCGCAGACTTTTCGTTTATATATTGCCGGTAAAGATCTACTACCACATTATTTGTTTCAGACAGAAGGTTTCTCGCTGCTGAATCAGGCACTGCAGCCAGGCTGTCTCCTTGATTGTTTTATCGAGTTTATCGTGCGCAGATTCTCCCGTCCTGAAGCCCAGCTTGTGAGATGCTGGGCTTCACTTTTATACCTCTGCTTGGGCACGTCGCCCTCCTGAAGTACAAACAAAGTCTAAAACACATGCACGTCTACAACCACACGTCTGAGAACCTGCTAATGCGCCTGTAGAGTCTGAGATGAGGAGGAGGCGTCGAAGCACACTCAGTGAGTCCGTTTTCTCCACGTCAGTAACTCTGCGCTGCGCCCAACATCTGACGTGCGAAGGACCGCAATTAAAAAAGAAAAAAAAAAAAGCCGAAGAAAAATCTTCAAGGTTCAAACATGCACTCTTCTAGCTCTGATCAGAGAATGGGAGGAGTCTGTAATTATTTCTGGGGAATATTTTAACATTCTTCTTTCAGAGGAAGAGACAAAGCACATCATGTAGTGTCCCGAAGAATGACGAACCTAAAAGAATACAAAAAATAAGTGTTCTTTATCTCTCCCTCAGAAGTGTGCACTCGTCTTTAATCACACATTTTGACACAGGAAAGGGGCGTGGCATGGTCTGGAGGCGGAGTTCAGGACTTTACATTAACAGCATGTAGAACAGCGGTGGAGAATCGCACACTCTCGCCAAGGGTCCGTCAGAACGAAGTGTCCAATCACGTGGATCCATGCAGGGAGGCGGAGTCTCGCTCTTCCTTGTCCTCGTCGTCCATTTTGCGCCCGTGCTTCCTGAAATACTTGTACCTCTGCACGTAGAGTTTGACCAGGTTACTCACCTTCACTGGGTTGATCTCACCTGTCCTGCTGTGACAGATCTGAAAGACACAAAGGCATCCTTAGAGCAAAAGTTTGTGCACCCTTATGGATTAGATGACAATAGTAAGTAAGGAATAACACACTGCGTGTGTTTGTGTGCAAGTTAGGGGAAAAATACCAAGCTGACACTGGAGACTCCTTCCATAAAGGATAAACAAACACCTCCTAGCTTATTAATGATGACACACATTTTCTTAGTTCCACTAATTCAGCGCTGCAGTTATAGAGAATTAATCAACACCTTCCGATTTAAGAAGTCAACAGTGCTGTGATATGAAGACAACAAAACAAACTTTATAATGCAGTCACTTCAAGCCTCCGAATTTATTTCTGTTAGGTGAAAGAGTGATCAAAATAGGAGTTGAAATAATTGGATTCAGCTTTCTGAATGCAAGAAGCATTCCCTAATAATTTAAAATCTCCGTGCTCTGTCTTTTTAACCTCGTTCACATCCTCTCATCAGCTGCTGGATCCTCACTGTTCTGGACTGTCAACTTATTAGAGGAATTTCAGGTTGTCTGACACACAGGACTCCTGATATTCAGAGTTAATGACCCATGTAGGAGACCTCATTGCGTGAGAGTGATTTTGCTTCACCTGCGCATTACAGAATACCTGGATTAAATTTGTCCTTTATTACGCAGTAACAAAGCCTGGAAATGAAAGGCGGAAACCTGATCCCAGATCAGTCTTACATCATTAGGTGGTTTGTGAATGTGAGCATACCTTTCACCTGTTTCACCAGAGGGCAAACCAAGGTCATGGTTGGCTAGGTGCTATAAAACAGCTTTATGAAGAGAAGGAGTGTTTACCTTGTGCACAGCTTTCCTCAGGATATCCTTGTACTCTTCTTTGTTGATGTCTTTGCGCTGGTAGTACGGCTTTATGGCCAACTTTACCTCCTCTACTGCCCTCTCCTGGGTGTGCAGCTTCTTTAAGTACTGTCAGGAAGAGATTCAGGGTATTACTGTTCATTATTATTATTATTATTATTAGAGAAGAGGAAAAAAAGTGGTAGTGATACCTTATCAGGGTCTTTACTGTCTCCATCCCAGCCTGTCTCACTGGCGCCCCCTGCTGCCCCGGACAGCCCTGTGGGCAGTGGAGGAGGTGGAGTCTGAGCACATCCACCACCAAGTGAAAGTCCAGGGTGTAGATGTGAAGGCGGGGTTTTGGTACAGCCGACCAAGGGGAGTGAGCCATGGAGAATGAATTGGGTGGAAGTTGGACCCGGGGGCGGGGCATGTGATTGAGGAGGAGGAACTTGTGAGGTGGAGGACGAAGATGTAGAATGCGACTGCGACTGGTTCTGGTTCGCCTGAGAGAGAATCTGTTTTACATATAAAACATGACCGAGCGAATTACCCAACACTGTAGATTAATATTATGATTTGTGTGAATGAAATAACAAGTGAAACTGCAGCACGGAAGAAAGAGAAACACAGATCGCACCTGGCTCGTAGCCTGAATGAACTCCTGCGCTTTGGCTCGACTGGCCATGTTGGCTTCCTCCATCTTAAACAGGAGCGCAGTCACTGGAACACGACAGAGAGCAAGAATAAGGCTTTCATAGGGAGAACGAGAACATTCTTTATGCTCCTGCATCAAATCTGACTCTGTACTCTGACCCTCTAATACCAAGTCATTTTTCCCCATAAGAAATAATGTAAATCAAAATAATTGGTTCGCTGCCACCCAAAATTCTCAATATTGTCCCCTATTTTTTGGACATTTCACTCATTAGTGACTATCCTATTAAACATAAACATAAACTAACCCTATTAAACATTGTTTTGAATGAAAGTCAAGATTGTAGATCTTGGAACTTTATATTCTTCAGTGAGATCAGTCACAAACACCACTTTCATATTTAGCCCCGATTTCTTTCTGACCCTCACTGGTCGTTCTGACGGCGTTTCTCTCGGCCCCAGTGCTGCCTGAACTCCCTTTCTTGCTAGACAGGGTTACCGTATTTAACCGTGAAACACTGAACAAAACACGCCTGGGGTTATGGAGCCGTCACTCACAGATGATGCGTACACTACAGATGTGACGCTCGGTCTGATTCGGCTTTGTTTACGCCGGGCGTATGGTGCATGAAACGGTGGCGTGAGAAAAAAAACACTAAAATACTTTACAAAACTGAGCCTTTTGGGAGAAAATCCCTTTTAATTAACATTTGGTTCAAATTTTCTTCGAAATAATGATTTGTTGAAATCCGTGGAAATCGTAAAAAATCATGAAAAAACATGAAAATGTTTGTCGAGTCGAATACCACGCCGACATCAATTTCTGAGGGGAAAAAAAAATTATGAAATCGCACCGAATACCAATTTCATTGAATATTGAGGACGTCAAATACCAAGGTACCACTGTACTCTACTTGTGTTAAGCTGTTATCACACTAGACATTTTCCCCTCAACCCTGAAGGATACAGCCGCTGTCATACACCCACCGTCTAAAATGTGACACTGTACGCAATCGTGTGCGTCCAATATTGCGGTAAGAATTTGGAAAAAACCACACATGGGTGTGATGGTCATAGGCACACATACTTTTGGCCTTATCGTGTATAATGCCTGATTCTTCTCATGAGCTAATTATTAAGTGCTTCATATTTTTGGATCAAGTGAAAACTTGACACTCTCTAGGATAGTGGACTGAGACATGTCCTTTCTCCAGTACACCTGATTCAAATAACTAAAGAGCTGAGAGCTGGAGAAGATACAAATTTGAGAACCGTGTAGTATGCACAAAGAATATTTAAGGAGTCTAACACTCACGTGCTAGTACGCCTCCAGCGGTGCAGTCTACACCTGTCTGCAGGCTCCAGGGCAAAGGTGGCACAGCAGAGGGTGGAGGAGGAGGGGGCGGAGGCTTACTGACCGTTGATGAAGACACCGACGCTGAGGAGGATGAGGAAGGTTCGGCAGCCAGAGGAGGAATGGAATGAGCAAGAGAAACTGCAGCCAATGCTGATGAAGAAGTGGAGCAGGGTGGTGACATCTTCTGGTCATCCAGTGGGAGGAGCTTGGAGACAGACTGTGAAATTCCATCTCCTCTAGAGGGTGGCGGGCTAGGGGGTGACTTTGCAGGCACGAGTAAGGTGGACTGTGACTGAGCAGGGCCCTCTTCCGAAAGGAAAGAAGGTTCAGGGGTCTTGCAACTGCTGTCTACAGTCTGGGAGTCTGGAGAAGATTCTCTAGTGTCTCGAGAGGGTGGTAAAGACAAAGGAGGAGTGTGAGGGGGCGAGGAAGATGGGGGAAGAACACTGGTAGATGAGGAAGAAGACGATGATGAAGATGAGGACGAAGGTGTGGGCCCAGGATGTGTGGAGGGTGGACTTGATGGTTTAGGACCAATTCCACCCAAAGGCTGAATATCTGAAGCTCCAGTCCAAACAGATCCCAAAGCGCTGTTGTTTGCACCTTTGGCATTGGGACCGTCAACTGCTAGACCCTTCTCCCGGGGCTTCTTTCCTGGCCTTCGTCTGCGCTTCGCCGCGGAGGACGATGTAGGCGAGGATGCGGATGATGACGTGGAGGTGGTGGAGCTTGGCTTGGCTTTCTTTGACTTGAGTCCTGTTGGGTTCGTTGAGGACAGGGAAGAAAGTGTATTCCGCTGCTTGCCAGTCTTGTTCAAATCTTTGACTCTGCCAGGTAAGGAAAGCGGCTCTGAACAGGGCTTCAGGAACGGAGATCGGCTTTCATTGTCCCGGCGGAAAACCACAGCTATAGACCCGCCCACCACTGAGGGCCCTGTCGTTCCACTGGGTCCTAGGATATCAATACCCAGTTTACCAGTGCTTCCCGTGGTGCTACTTACTCCCTCCCGGACCAGCACCGACACTTTAGACTGTAGTTTACCCCTCCTGCTGCTTCCGCCAAGCTTCTTGGATCTTCCTGAACGACCTGATTCCTTTTTGCTTGGTTTATCTTTCCCGGTCTTCCGGACTCTTTTGGCAGAGGCTGAAGAAGCAGCAAGAGGAACTGAAGCAGTATTTCCAGAGGATGCAGAAAGAGGTGAGGACAGTGAGGGCAAAAGGGGTTTATTTTTGCTGACTTTGGGTCTGTGCGAAGAGGAAGAGGTGGACGACTCAGACTGGCCCAGTTTTTTGCTCCTAGATCTGGATTTCTTCTTCTGATGGTGCCGACTACTTTTGGGAGCTGTGGATTTGAGCTTTGGGCTTGGTAGGGGAGGCTCAGGGGGAGGAGGTAGCAGAGGGGAGTCCTCAAGCGAAGGGTAATCGGAGTCAAGTGCCTCTCCATCTAAAGAAAGCATGTCTGGCTCGGGGTGGTCTGAAAGCCGGTCTGATTCATAGCCACGGTATCGAGGAGGGCTTAGAGAAGTGGGACGTGATCTGCTCCTGCACTCTTCCTCATCATCAGAGCGTCTCCTCCGTTTCCTCTTGCGCTTGCGGGGTTTGTCTGAACCTTGCGTAGGACTCTGGGCCCGAGCTTGTGCGTGGGAAGGAGAGGCAGGGATCAAGGTAGTGGTGGGTGTAGTGGTAACAGTGATGGTACGTTTGATTGCGAAAAGGTCCGAGCCGTTCAGGTCCTGAATAGACGGAGGTACGACAGGTCGGCCATCTCGTCTCCTGTCCCGCTCCCTTTCCTGCTCTCTTTCTTTCTCCCTGTCTCGTCTGTCACTGCTTTCTCTTCTCCTCTTCGCATCCTCCCTCTCTCGGCTACTCGACCTCCTATTTCCTTCATCTCGATCTTTCTTTCTTCCTTCTCTCATTCTGGAGTCTTTATCTCTCTCTTTTTCCCGATTATCTCTCCTTCTGTCTCGATATCGATCCCTTTCCCGGTCTCTGTCCCTGTCTCGGTCACGGTCCCTCCTTCTGTGGTGGCCTTCCGAGGGGCTGGACCAGGACCTGCGGCTGTGTGCGTGCCGAGAAGTATTATGGGAGTGTGATGCCGGTTCAGGAGTGCTGTGATGCGTGCTCTTCCTTGTTTGGCTATAACTTCTGCTGCTCCTCCTACTGTCCTTCTCTTTTGCATCTTTTCTACTCCTCCTTTCATGATTCCTTTCATGATCCCTTTCCTTGTTCTCTCCACTAGCTCTTTCTAATTCCCCCTTTTCCTCTTTCCGCTTCTTTCGCTTTTCCTTTTCCTGGCCTTTCAGCTTGCGCCGGTCCCTCTCTTTGGAACTTTTGGAAGATCTGCGACTCCTTACCTTCTCCGTGGCTTGGGGTTGGGATGCAGGTGGGGAAGGAGATGGTAAGGGTAGGACAGACACAGGAGGGGGTGATATGGATGCAGAAGAAGGGCAAGATCTGAATCTCTGCTTTCGCCGGTTGGTGAGTTTCCTTCTCAGGTCTCCCATGCCAATAGGGGGCACCGGTTGGTGCTCCCATTCACCCTCTGCTCGAACTGATACAAATGCTTCGCCATCCAGGACTCGCAAGATCCTCTCAGGTTTGAGACCACCCCCCTGCAAGAATGAAGGACTCCCTGGGGTTGGAAGCAGCACCTCCCTTCTTATCTCAATCTCTCTTTCCCTTCTGCTTTCAGCGATGCCCACAATCTCCCCCTCTTCAATTTCCGAGTGCTCCGAGTCATCCTCTTCTCTTCGGTCTTTTCCTCGCTGTCTAAAATGTTTGCTCCTGTTCACTTGTTTGGGCATGTTCTCAGATACCAAAAGTCGGTCTGTCGAATCTGGTGGTGGACCTTCTGCCTCAGGAGTTGTCTCCAGCTCCAACTCTTTAGTGTCCTTTAGGTCACATGCTATTCTCATGCTGTTGATCGAGCTTTCGTCCTCTCCATCTTGCTCCCCATCCATCTCTTTCTCAGATGCTGGTGATCCGGTGGGTTCAAAGGGGTCGTATTTATCCCCTTCGTCTCTGGCCTCTATGCCCGGTATGCCCTCACCTTCTGTGGGTCGAAAAGGGTCATATATCTCCATGTCCACACCATCCCTCTGGTCATCATCGTAGAGATGGGGTGATGAGGACGGACAGCGTAAAGAAGCCGAAGGAGGTGCAGAGAGCAATGATGGTGCCAGAGATGAGGAGGTCGATGACACACCGTCCCCTCCTGCTTTTCTGACCCGATTGTTTCCAGCATGGCTGCTGTCCTCATCCTCCCGATATCCTGTTCCCATTCTTCTGGGAGAGGTTGAGCAAAGAGAGGAGGGGGAGGAGGGAGCAGATGACGGTGAGGATGGAGATGTGGAGGGAGAAGAAGGGAGAGGGCTTTTAGAAGTCTCAGATGCCCTCTGAGAGGTACAGAGAGGAGACGGCCTGGGCATCTGTGCTGCAATTTTAATGAAGCGGGGTACAAACCACTTCTCTACCCTGAGGGATGAAGGAAGGAGCTTTCCGTCAAACGTGTAGCCTATGAGATGAACGTATGACCTTATAAATCACTTCAGCAGGCATCAAAGGAGGCATCATACGTAAATGAGGTGCTCCAGGTGTACCCGTCCTTCCTCCAGCAACAAAGCCTCGTTTACACTCACCACTGGCGTAGGCTTCACATGAAATAAACTTGGAAAAGACAGAATCAGAAATCAAAAGCTGAGAACATGTGATGATCTGCGTTCTTATAAACATTACCACTCCACAATCTCAAACACTTACCAATCAGTGAGCCGGTGTTGAGAGCGCAGCTGAGACATAAGGAATGTAGTGTTGGATAAACAGCAGCCTGCTGTACACAGTACACAGCACACACACACACACACACACACACACACACACACACACACACACACACACACACACACACACACACACA
>JAQLOM010000008.1:169689-183060 GCA_030068315.1 Chrysichthys thysi | reverse complement strand
ATATCAATTAACGCAATTAGTTGCTAGATGTTCTCCCAGCTGAAACTTTTTAAACTTTCTTGCTTTTTCAGCCATTTTGTTGTCCCCGTGCCAACTTTTATCAAATTTGAAATGTTCCCATTTAGTGGATAAAGGTGTCCAATTTCCCAGTTTGAACATTTGTTATGTAATCTGTGTTCTGTTGGGAATAAAATATTGGCTCATGGGATTTGAAAGTCTTTTAGTTTTCATTTTATTCAACTTTAAAGAACGTCCCAACTTTTCTGGAATTTGGATTGTAAACTCTTATAAAATATTAGAAC
The DNA here is from genome assembly GCA_030068315.1 of Chrysichthys thysi. Lineage (NCBI taxonomy): Eukaryota > Metazoa > Chordata > Actinopteri > Siluriformes > Claroteidae > Chrysichthys > Chrysichthys thysi. Next base: position 182,758 of record JAQLOM010000008.1, on the reverse strand, counting down.
CCAATGCTGTGGAATTGTCAAACATAAAGGTGTGGATTAATTCTCTCTAACAGCACGGCTCTGACAGTAGTTGCATACGTTACTGTTTCCATAGCAACAGCTCATTCATAGGGACTTGTCCATACAATACAGACACTATGCACACCTTCAGGCTAATAAAGAATAGGCTACGTTTAAATTTTTAAAACTGTTCTTTTCAGAAGTCGGATACTTCAATTATGAAAGTACAGTTACTGTGTTCAACAAAACCGATATCGATATTGATCTCCCCCTCAACCTGCTCTTCCACTTCACCAATCAGAAACTGAAACTTAGTACTTTAATAAATTTTATTTTATTATTAATTTGATCGTTTTACATAGTTTATGTATGCATGTAAGAATGTTCTCATCTCATTTTTATCTTAGATAAGAATACTTTTAGAATTCTAGAATCTAGTTTAGAATTCTGCCTGTATTCTACGATAGTTTTGTGGGCCTTCATGATTCTGATTCAACTGTTCAGATGTTTGCACAAATCAAATCACAGCACAAATCCAAAACATCTGCACTTACCATCACCTTTGGGAGCATCAGCGACATGGAACTCCATCTCCTCATCATTATCCTCATCATTTTCCATGTCCTTTCCTCTACACTGCTCTATGTTCTCTTCTTCTCCTCCATCTTCATCTAACTCATCCTCTTTGTGTTCCTCTTCCTGCATTCTCTCCTCCTCTAGCTCCTCTGGCCCCTCATCCTCCACGGGTTCATATTCCTCCTCTGTTGTGTGAGTCCTCTCCTGCAATTTCAGCTCAGTGTGTATATGAAGATTGTCGGTCATCATGCGAGTCTCTAGCTCGGGGAAAGTCTCTGAATCAGCCGGTGGTGGAGGTGTATCGAGGGGTGGGGCCTCTGAAGGGGGTGGAGATGGTGTGGGAGGGGGTGGGAGGGCAGCCAGGCTGTGGGGTGTGTCATAAAGGGCAGAGATAGCTGAGGAGATGCTCTTCTGAAGGTCCTGGTTCTTACTTACAGAATCTTCTTCGTCGGAGGAAAAGGATGGCAGTGTCTCCAAGTTTCTCTTGAGTTCCTCATCCAGGCGTTTACACGGTGACGGGCAGTTGCTCAGTGCAAGACCTCCTTCTCCCTCGGTTTCCCCAAAAGGTGGAGGAGTTGGAGGTGGAGGTGGAGGTGGTGATAAGGGACGAATCCCTCCCTTCACAGAGGGCTCGTGTACAGGGCTGGATCCATCCATGTGGAGTGGGTCAGATGGAGGCTTCTTCTCTGTTTTTAGAAAGTCCAGAAAGGAAGTGATAAAGCCAGACTTCAGCTCTGATGGCTTGTCGTCAGTCTAAGAGAGGGGGATCAAGGGAGGAAAGGAAGGAAGAGTGGATTCAGTCAACAAGATTCATGGATACATGAAGGATGGATGATACATATTGAAAGAATAGAAAGGATTTCTCCCAGTTTAGTCACAGCCGGTTCCCACATGATAATGACATCCGCCAGTCTGAAGAGGGTTAAGTCTAACTAAGCACTCCTCTACAAGACAAAGTCAGGCATCTTTTCAAACTGCCACAAACCGAGACAAGGACTAACCGCTGCCCTAATCCATTTACTAGAGCTAACGGGCTCAAGAGGAAAGTTTCACTCTGATTGCTAAATGGTGGGAAGAACCAATCATAATCTTTTGCTTTAGCAACCACAGACAGTCAAGATTCAACCTTCTGATGTCCTAATGTTGCACCACTCAGAAACAGTCAACTTTGTCATTGAATTATGGGTTTAAAATGATCAGAAATGTTAGTCTCCTTAGAGGTCGCCGTTACCGTCACTTGCAGAACAAGCCCTCCACCAATAAGCAGCTTCTTCTCACAGTAATATTTGCTCAGGTGTCCTAGCACTCTGAAACAGGTTCTCGTGCATCCATTCTCCTTTTTTTAACTCGAAACGTCCCGATGAAAAGCAGCACCATGCAGCCAGCACCATCATACTGTATTTGTACACATAGCTGTTTTTAATGCATATGCAGTCTTAATTGCATGTTATATACTGTATACTGCTTTGATTTTTGGTTAAAGATATACAATATATCTTCATTTTGTCAGATGTATGACCACAGAGTCTTATGCAACAGTGCACAGTCATTTTTGGCCCAATTACAGAATGTTTTTACATGATTACTGGCTTCTTTTGTGCCACGCTGTCATCCAGCCCTAGCTTATCGTTGAGTGGTGCACTTTTCCTCTGCCCGCTCTCTCTCTCGCTTCTTTCATGATTCTTGCCTTCTTGTACAGAATTTAAAGGATGAGATTTTCGAGGCAGTGTCATGGTGGTTTGAATAACACCCCAATTGGTGCAACAGCACTGCAGGACAGGACAGGACACCAAAACACTTGGATAATGGTTGTACTGGTTCCTAATTAATATTTTATTTCATAGACATAAATGGAATGCCCTCTGGTCATCAGTTTCACAGCTCTCCTTCAGATTTAGTGCAAGAACAACTAGCTGTTTACTGTGGAATTTTTATTTTCATCTAAAATGACCAAGTCAAAGTCTTCTTAGGGCATTTAGGAATATAAGCATACTCGTCCATGCGGTATATTTAATTTTAATTAAAAAAAATTATACTATAAAAAACTATAACTATAAAAAAATAAGTCATTAAACGAATCATTTAGAATCATGATGTTCCAAAATTAAAATATCACAGAGGCAACAAAAATCTGTGTAATTCAGTCATCTGGCAAAATTGGTGAAGAGTCTGAATACTTTTGCATGGTGCTGTATATTAGGTGTGTCTAACGGGAGGTAGTACAGCAGGGGGGCTGGATGGCGGTTACTATGAATGAGTAACCGTGGCAACAGCTACCCTGGCAACAGCCAGCTCTCTCCCCTTCTTTTATTGCATTTTTTTTTTAAGGACAGATAGATCATGGCAGGCTGTCAATCATTTCACACTCAGACTACACTGCTCCCTCTAGTGGAACTTAATGCACCAGCACACTGAAGACAATGCATTCCCTCTTAAACACACATGGTCTTCTTGTCTGTAAAATACAATCTAATAGTCCTTTGTGTACATGAATTACTTAAATTCTTTATTACAGTGTTATTTCCTGTATGTGAATTTCTCTATGAACAGATCTCAGAATAATGGTGATGTTCCTTACTGAGCTGGACAGTTTTTGCATGGTGGTCCATGCCTCTGGGGTCAACTCTTCATCCATGTCTCTCTCCCAAGACATCTGGGAAAAATCCACAGATATTGCCATATTACATATGCAATAACTAAAGATATCCACATATAACTAAAGATATCCCCCGTTTTTCTTCTTTCCTTCTCTTCTGAGGTTACCTGTTGCTGAGGCAACAAGAGCAATTTCACAAGTACAATTGTACACAAAGGCATAGAGAAAGGGATCGTATGATTAAAGTTTCAGCATTTTGGACCTTTATAAAAGAATAGACAACAAAAATTCTCTGTGCACACACAGCATGAAAAATATTTTCTTTTTTTTCATAAATACTTTTATGATAACTATAATTTCATATTTTCTGTATTTATATAATCTCTCTGTAAAAAAAAAACTTATGAGGAATAATGCATCTCGAATCCGCCATGCAAGCAAGAGAAGACAAGTCTTTTCTATGTGAGTATTATTTTTTGAGCACTGCAGTAATAAAAAGAAATATATGTATGCTACAACATGAAACTCTTCTTGCACAAAAAGGTGACTGACCTATGCAGGTAATGCAAGGACCTGTGTGCACTAGTGTACTGCTGTCAAACATCCAGTACATACATCTAAGAAAGGATTGGTAATATAAAATAGTTTACAAAACAGGTTTTAATATTGTCACAGCATTAGACTACAACAGATAATATGCTAGTACATAGTTATTTTTTATTTTCCACAGGGTCCAGCATGTTAAGATTATCATTTACTAAAAATACTATTTTTTTTTTTACTGTTTTCCTATAAATTTAAAAAAGGATTTTAAAAAAGGAAATATTAATAATGGGGAGCATATTTTTCCTTTGATACTTCAAGTAGTCTAAGCATTTTCTGAATTTTCTTCCAATTTATTTTACCTCTTGATCCTTCTGCTTCATTTTATCCTGACCACAGTTGATATCGGTGCTGTTCAGGTCCAGTGCAGACGTAGGTCCAGGGCTCAGACCAAGAGATGGTGCAGATCCCACTGAGCCATCAGACAGAACTGGGTCTGTGCTCGACAAGGAGTCTGTCCTCAGGAGGGATTCAGATGAAGGCATGGGAGGAAGAGGAAGCTTTATCTAGAAGTGAGAAAACAGAATGATAGCACATCACTATGAAATATCTAACCTTAATTCTTAAAACATAAGGATTTTGTTTCACTCACTTTAATTGGTTTGATGGGCTCCTGATACTGATGTTGTTGTGTTTGTTGTTGATGTAAGTGCTGATGGTGTTGTGCATGTAGATGCTGCTGTTGGTGCATGTGTTGCTGCTGTGAATGGAGGTGCTGCTGTGGCTGTGAATGGTGGTGCAGATGTTGATGTTGCGGTAAGTGCTGCTGTTGTGGATGTTGCTGTTGAATTTGTTGTTGGTGATGGAGATGAGGTGCTTGTTGGTGAGACTGTTGATGGTAATTCTGTCCTTTGTTAATGTCTCTGGGCATCTCCAACATCAGATCATCTTTCCTGCCACGACCCCTTCCTCGACCACGACCCCTTCGGCTCTCTCCAGCACCAGGACCCATCAGCCCCCTGCAATAAGGAGGTTCTGGAAGTGGACGAATACGAGGTCTTCCCCTGGGCCTAGGAGGGCCTTCTCGTTTAGGTTTGGTGGGCTTTCTACCTCTCTTCTTTGGCCCGTCATTGGGAAGGAGCTGTGGTGGAGGCCCAAGTGATGAGTAGCCTGAGGGGTTGCAGAAATCCAAGTCACCCATTAAGGGACTTAGACCGCCAACCCCTGAACCACCACTGGACTTTCTGCAGCTAGACACCAGATCAGGAAGCAAATCTGGGAGTCGCCTGCTATTCAGTCGAATGTCAGCAGGAACATCTGCTTTGTCTTCATCATCTTCAAATTCATATTCTTGGGCATAAGTCTTCTTTGTCTGGGGCTGGGAATTGGGGTCCCGTCGCTGTTTTAGAAGGTGGAAGGAGCTGGTCTTCAGCAGTTTTTTTGGTCTAGAGGAACAGAAGATGGGTGAGGTCAACCCACCTGCTCCAGAACCACTTCCTGCACCAGAATTTCCCATTATTTTATTCCCTGTTCCCTCTACACTAGACCCTGTTCCACCCATTCCCATGCCTGGTGCCTGTGACTGGATCAGGCCCAGTTGCTCTGTATTCACAGTAGATGGGAGTTCATGAGTTTTCAGTGAGTCCAAATCTAGATGCATGGTCCCATTGCCAGATTCAGAAAGACTGTGACAGTACTGCCCATAAGCCTGGTCACCATGGTGGCTCATCATATCATATCCACCTGCCCCTCCACCTGTTTTAACTGACTCTATTCCATCTTGAACATTAACACGTGCTTCAGAGACAATATCCTGATCTCCTTGTCCTGTACCTGCTCCACAGCTTGGTTTGTAGTCCTCAGAACAAAACATGTCCTCCATTCCTGGAAAAAATGATCGATCCTCATCTTGGAGAAGTGAGTCAGGGAAACAAATGGAGGTCAGAGGCACAAACCTCTGTTGTTGGCTCTGTCCCTGGTTCTGTGAAGTTTTCACTACAGAACTTTCAGTGTCAAACTGGTGCTCCTTAAGCTGATCTAGCTGTGGCTGTGGAATCTGGGGCTCTGGTTCCCTGGACTGGGCCTGGGGTGGCATTGGTCCAGTATTGGTTGGCATGTGGCGAGAGTGCTGGTGGGAGTGTTGGTGATGTGGGTGGGGCTGTGGCTGATGGTGTGAATGAGGGTGTCCATGGTGAGAAGCAATGTGATGCAGATGAGATGGAGCTGACATGCTCAAATTTGACTCGTTCAGGAAATCATGAAGTTCTGAAGGTGTTTGTTGAGGATGGTGGCTCTGGTGATGTGAGGGCATCCTGTGCTGCTGCTGCAGCTGTTGCTGTGGTCTTTGATGGTCATTAGAACTTCCATCTCCACCAACAATCCTCTCAGTGGGCCCTCCATGTTCACGACTGTTTGTTCTAGAGAGTGATCGTTCAAGCATTTCGAGTTGTGAGACTGAATTCTGACTTGACTGGCTTTGGTTTCGCTGTGTTTCACAACCATAGTGGGCCTCCATAGACTGGGATTGGAGTTGGAGTTGAAGCTGAGAGGCCTGTGACTGAGTTTCCACGCTCCCTCCACTTCCAGTTCCAAGGCCTCCACCCGGTCCCATTAAAGCCTGCTGACTCATCGGGTGTGGAGTTGGTTGGGACACCTGTTGAGTGTCCATTTTGTTATGTGTGGAGTGGGAAAGGACAGACTGTAGAAGATGAGTTTGCTGAGGCTGCTGAGTCTGGTCAGGTGGCGAATCCATGTGTGAAAGAGAAGTTTGGGACCGTTGCTGCTGCAATTCTGGAGGTTTTCGTACGTAGGGTAGCTCAGATGAATCTGTAGCTTTCTTCACCTCCACATGTGTGTGAGACAGGGAATGGGGGTGAGAGTGCTGTGGATGTTGGGAGTGCTGTGGGTGGGAAGAGTGCGAGGAGTGATGTTGGTGTGTCTGGTGAGGATAGGAGTCCTCTCTTCCATAATGGACCACTGAGCCAAGGGAATCATGTTGGTGAGTGTGAGGAGCATGCTGGTGGGAGTGAGAGAGTGAATCAATTCCCCCTCGTCCTCCATTTGCCCCAGCTCCTGATACTGTCCTGTCTGTTTTTGTTGGCTGCTTCTTTAGAGACATTTCCAGCTGACTCTCTTGACCAGTCCCTGGACCGGTTCCTTGTCCAGCAGGATTTGCTGCTCCTGGTCCAATATTATTAGTGGCATTGTTGGTGCGAATGACACTCTGTAGTTGGTAGCGTTCCTCAGATGCCTTGTTCAGTTCATAAGCAGATATTCCCTTTGGTTCTTCCCTACTTTGCAGCAAAGATTGTTGCTGTGCTGACTGCTGCTGGGAAGTCACCTGTGGTGGCTGCTGCTGAGTGTGGTGCTGAGATGGATGGGGTGCTGGGCTTTGGGAGTGCAAAAGGTGTTGTATTAGAAAATCATCATCATCTTCATCCTCTTCTTGAGATCGTTCAATGCCAAGCATATCAGACTCTGACTTACTTTTGGGTGGTACAGAATGATAAGGGTGTGCCTGTGGTGGTGGTGGTGGTGCCCGTGTGTCTGAGTAACCCTGTGGAGAAGCTAAAAAATTAGGTGAGAGAACCGAGGATAGATACTTATTACCCCCAGTTCCTCCTGGAGACTGTGCAGGGTGAGTGGGTGCAGGGGAGTGCAGTCCAGGTCTAATGATTGCAGAGTTAATTGAAGGTGAAGGACTGGAATCCGGAAGGTGATATGATCCTCCAGCCCCACCACTTGCAACACTGTTACTGCTATTAGCTGCTGAACTACCACCTGTTGAGCCAGTGCCACTACTTGTTGAACCAGTACCACCTCCAGACCCAATTAGGGCAGGTGAATGTCCTGTACCATCATAGCCCATTGAAGGACTTCCTGCTCCTCCAAGTGAGGGTGGTAAAGAACCATATCCTGATTCTGAACCATACACCCCCTCCCCTGAAAATGAACGCCCTGTTGATCCAAGGCCCCCAAACCCTTTTCCTGATCCCCCAGGACCAGAGCTAACTTCCTGGGCCTGGGGAGAGCTGAACCCCCCAAAAGGCTGGGAAAGGTGGGATGGTGGAGGCTGACTTGGTGAATATGATTGTGAATGTTGTTGTGGTGGGGTTTGGCCAGGGAGGCAAGAAGTAGGTTTAACAGGAGCCACAGGGGAGCCGTATGTGGGAAGGCAGGGTTTAGCAGGGGGCTGTTGTGCTGCAGAGGAGGAAACAGGGAGTGGAGGAGGAGGTGGTGGAGGGGGCTGTGGTGCAGGTTGGGGAGGCGGTTGCTGTCTTGAAGGAGCAGAAGAGGCGCTAGATGAAGCACTCGGGTTAGAGGAAGTGGAGGAGGATGAAGTTGTAGAAGAAGCTGAGGGAGGCGTGTGAGGGGTTCTGGATGAAGAAGAGCTAGAGGATGAGTAGCCACTGCTTGAACTAGAGGTCTTTCCTGATTTCCCAATACCACCACCAGAAGCAGCTGATGAGGACGTTGAGGAAGAGCTATATGGGGGCTGTACTGTGGGGCGGTACACTTGGTCTGATCGAGGTGAGGGCTTGGGCTCAGATGATGGGCTCTGGTCACCAAGGGGGCTACAGTTCATTCCACCATGTCGGTGCTGTGAGATTTGCTGGTAGCCTGAAGCTCCACAGCTAAGATAATGTTGCAGGGGATGTGATGTGGACGAGGACAACTGGGACTGTGCAGGGGGAGGTCTCTGATAGTGCTTAATTACACTATCTTGCCTTGGGATTGCTCTATCCTGTGGGGTAGGTGGTTGGGATGGTGCAGGTGCTGAAGAAAATACAGAAGTATTGTACAGATGGGAGGACTGCTCTTGAAGCTGGGAGGAGAGCAAGTTAAATTGAGGAGGAGGTAAGTGGCGGGCAGAGGATGATGTAGGTGCTTGAGGCTGAGGGCCACTTGAGGGCTCCTGTGCTCCTCTGTATGCTGCTGCACTCTGTGAAGAGAGAAGACGGTCAAAACCCAAGCTGGATTGGGATGGTGTTTTTATGTGCAGCAAAGGATCATGGGGTGACAGGAGGCCATTGGAGGTAGGGCTAAATGTAGGAGTATCTTGGAGGGACAGTGATGATGTCACCCCAGAGAATGAACGCCCAGAGAATGTGGCAGGGTGCTGGTATGCTGACAGGGCAGAGGAAGAAGGGAATGAACCAGATCCAGGCAAAGCACTGGAGATGAAGAGCTCAGCAGGGGCTGGGGTATGCATTGCTACAAACATGGAGACAGATAAAACCAAATTAACCAGGTGGCAACCACATCAGTATTCATATTTAATTTGCATACTATCCTGTATAGGACAGAAAAATTAAGCATTGTTGGATGCTTACCAGTCTGCCATGATGGGGTACGAAACTGAGAAAGGAGGGAGGAGGCAGATGGGGGAGGCTGTGGGCCTCGGGATTCCAAAGCAGAGATGAGGTTCATGACTGAAGCGTCAGGCCCTGAGGGGCTAGCATGGTGTAACCCAGCATCAAACAAACCGGAAAGCCCTACAGAGAAGTCATAACGTATATACCATATATATATATAAAGTGATCTCCTAAAACTTGCAGTAGTTCCATGTGAAATATCAACATAAGCCAAAGTTAAGAAAAACATTTTAGCATATTTTCTCAGAGGAAAAAAAAATTAGCAAACGGCTTGATTCAACAAGAACATATGTTGAACACATTTAAAAAACTGAAAATATATTTTAAAATAGGTCGAAAAAAAGACACACAAAAAAACTCCACTGCCCTCACCTAAGCTCCGGCCTGGAGCCCCCCATGCCCCAGCCTGTCCGGGGCTGCCTGGGTGGTGATTAGTAGCATAGCCCTGCAAGGGGTGTGGTGTGGCATAAGCTTGACGATGGAGTAATTCGGAGTCTGCATGGGAGGATCTGGAGCTCCCATACATCAGACTGACAACACAGGTGAAAAAGAAAATAGAACAAAAACAGAGTGAGATTGGGAGAGCGTAGAATTACTTTGCAAATAAAAGCGCTTCCAGCCCTTTGCATACAATTAGTCCTTAAAGCTTATAGCTTTGAATATACAATGTTATACAATTCAATACACAAACCAGTCACTTAGCATGATACAGATTACAGGTCTGTTGAGCTGAACGCTTCATAAATCCCAGGGGGAAAAATATCATCTGATCTAGCTGTGTATTATACGCTACTCAGTAGAGCCACACATGCAGATTAACTGTTTAATCAGCCCCTTCACTTCTGTATCCTCTCTCTCCAAAATAGCCTCGGGATCTAACTCTACACAGTCGCCACTACAACAATGCACATGCTCATTATCCTTGTACACAGTCAATCCTTCAGGCTAAGAATGTCAAAAGCTCAAGACCAGTTTTCAACCTCTCCTGTGCACCCTTAAAAAAAACCTGCCTCTGGATTGTGTCCACCAACATATCAATAATCAAGCATTCCACATAATTTACTGCAATGCCATACTGTATTAAATTATATTTTTAGATGTAGGGAGGGACAACAAAAACACCAGTAAAACCTTTCATACTAAAGCCTGTTTGATTAAACACCATACTGCAGGACTACATCTTGCACAAGACCAAAGCCATGCAATGATTGTGCATTTTTATCAGTTGTCCAGGTTCTCTGTATTTCTTCCTCTGCTGTAAACGTAAAACCAGCTATTCACTCTGATTGGACGTGGCTCAGCCAATCGGCTGTCTTTCGACATCTCTACAGACTGTTGTTCCCTTTCATAAGAGTGGGCAGTTGAGCTGACAATAGCGGTTAGGATGTTGCTGAGGTGAGACAGAGCTCTCATTGATAAAAGCTCTCTTGTGACTGAATTGCCTTGGTAACCCCCTTCCTCAACAGGCTCTTAATGGGAGTACGGCTCTGTTAGCGTGGATCACTCCGCTCGGAGGCCAGTGTGGGAAGCCGCAGACGCCACACACAGCGCGAGCACGTGGTGAGGGGGTGGGTGTCATTCAATATGAACAGCAGAACACAGAACCAGACAGTCTATCTTTAAACCAACAGAGAAAAATAAGTGCGTTGACACTCACATTGTTTCATTCTACATTTTGGGCCAAAAAAAAAAAATGATCACAATAAAAAAAATTGCAGCCAAAGATGAGTACGTATGGTATGATCCTGCCGTTCGATATTCTGTGAATAGATTCCTGCAAACACAAACACAAACAGAAATTTCAATGACTGTCCACATGGTTTCTAGGCGCAAAGTAGGAATGACCAAAGCTCACACTCGGGGGTGGGGGTGGGGGGGGGGATAGCATCTGAAAGCTTGTCCATGTCATATCAACGTATCCTTGTCTCAGGGGCAGGGTTCTTTGGGTAATTAGCTGGAAAAAAGCTCTAATGAACCGAGTTAAATAGTTAAATGCACAAGCAAAAGAGCACACACCTCACACAGCCTCGCCAGTTTATCCAATAACCACATAAATCATTGTGGCTGTGTAGAATTCTGTGCAATCGATAATACAAAACCCCTTCTTAAGACATTTAAATAGCTCTGATTTGGTTTTAGAATTTAAGATAAGGCAAGGAAGGCTGTGATGAGCTCTTCATTATCAGCAAAAGCAAAAGGACTCTATGTTATTTTTTTTGGAAGGAAGAGCAAATCCATTTTCAAAGGACACACCAAAATCTAATAAACAAGACTTCCAGTCAGACAGTCAAATGCTTCTGAGGCAACAAAGCACCGTTTCCTTAATAACAAGCATGTGTTCATCATCAGCGTTCATATACATTAAGATAATTCTTCTCCAAAACCTGTGAGATCTCTGGCAAGATCAAAGAGACTCTCATGGTATCACAGTCCTTAAGACTGACATGAGGTTTGATAGAAATCAGACCTTAATTAGGTGTTAATCCCAAAGAGATGAACCACAGACCCAGAAGGAGCAAGAGATGGATCCCTGGAGGAACGAGAGAAATTGATGGATGTTTCCCTGTACACTCGCTTCAGCTACGCTTTCTTTCTTTTCACGTCTTTTTGCTCATTTTCAAACCTGGTATTCCTCTACCATTGTTCACTTGCTCTTCAGGTGATTCCATGCACGTTTACTCTTCTTCAATTCTCTCTCTCTCTCTCTCTCTCTCTCTCTCTCTCTCTCTCTCTCTCTCTCTCTCTCTCTCTCACGTACTTCTCCAGCAGGTAATCGTCACCCAAGTCAGCCCTTGTTCAAGGATTCGCTGTTCTGGTGTACTCTCTGCTTTACACCTTTCTTCTGCAGTCTCCAACTCCACTTATTTCTAAGCTTCAGCACCTTTGGCCAACACTTTCAGCCAGTCATTTCCTCCATGTCTCCTCCAGCCTTAAAAGAAGCAGTGAAATAACATATCGCAAAATGGTGAGTGGAATGGGAGAGCAAGAGCGAGAAAGCATGAGTATAAGACACGCACGACAGCAAGAGGAGATAAATTGTAGGCTGAATGAGAAAGCTCTATTAATTCCACTGTAAAGACATGCTCCTAATTTAATGGATTGCAATCCCTCCTCACAGGTGCAACATGTTTACGCGCTGATGGGAAATTCAACTGTACCCATTAATCTCCGTTAGAAATATTCAGTGTGTGGTGGCTCCATGGAGACCTGTACAGCTCTCCATGGTCAAGCGTACTATCTAAACATGCCAGAACGCCCCATCAAACAGCCCTGAAAGGTGATCTTTAAATCACAAAAGGAACATAAATGGAATCATGAGACGGGAAACGCCTTCATGCAACCATAAACCTCGTTTCTGCTTCGTGGTGGAGGATTCCCATATAAATACACGAGGTGTTGCGGAAATATCGGGTTAAAGTTGTAACTCCGGAGGAGGTTAACTCCCAAGCATTGCTGTCATATTTGAATAAGTGCTGGAAAAATCCACAGTCAGAGACCTGCAGTCTGAAAATTATTTCACTTCATTTCATATTCATTTAATACATCAGCGTGTTTCATCACGGCCTAATGGTGGGACACGCGTAGTCCCACACCAGCACTCTCGCTCTGAACTAATATTAATTCAAAACAAAAGCAATTACAATTTCTCCCCCCAAAACTAAAAGAGGAGCGATTCAATTTCACTTCATTTCATTTTGCTCGGATGATGCTCTCCGGCGGCGCTGAGGCTGCAGTGCTGAGGTTTGTCCGGAGTCTTATGAGTCAGAATTGCTCATTAAGGATCCCGGGTGCCATCAATCCCGTCTGTAGTGAGCAGAGATGCCCTTGACTCAGAAAGGCAATCATAAACTATCCAGCAGCCCAGGAGCAATCACTCCCACCAGGCCGAGACCACAGGAGAGCGTAACGTGTGTGTGTGTGTGTGTGTGTGTGTGTGTGTGTGTGTGTGTGTGTGTGTGTGTGTGTGTGTGTGTGTGTG
>JAQLOM010000008.1:105332-117380 GCA_030068315.1 Chrysichthys thysi | reverse complement strand
TAGTCCACTATGTAGGGTCTACAGCTTCATGATGTTATACCCTACACAGTGAGCTTAGTGAACAGGACACACACACACACACACACACACACACACACACACACACCCCTGAGAAAATAGAAAGTGTAGGAAGAATAAAATGTTAAATAAATACTTTTTTTTTTTTTTAAACTGCACCCCAAGCAATTTGTGTAAACACAAGTTGAAGATCTCAGACCAAACTGATGGTCAAGTCAGTGTTTAACATCAGAATTCAAATCAGTGCATTTAAAAATATAAATCAGCAATCAGATGAATACTGAGCTCTAAACCAGTGTAATCTTCTACGTTTCCTGTCAGAGTTTAAATTGGATGTGAAAACTTACACAGTCACAAGTATCAGATTTACAGAAATATAAAATGTGACGATGTCATTTTAATCACTGTCTCATTTGTCATCATTAGCTATACAAAGCTCACATCTGGACATAAGGCAGGTAACAATATTTATTTTTATTTATTTGTTTAGCGCTTTTAACAGACATGGTCACAAAGCAGCTTCACAGTATATATTGTCCAATTAAAACCTTATTAATCTACAAACACACCTATGAGCAAGTCTGTGGCAACAATAATAGGGAAAAACTTACTGATAATCAATAAATCATTATAAAAATCAATTATTTGAATCGATGGAAAAATAAATGAACTGCGATTCATCTGTTTTCTAGCTGCAATTGCGTTGTTTAGACAGCAGAGGGTGCAAGAAGTTACAATAGCATGAATACATGGAATGTCACTGTATGCAGAACTAACAACTCTAATCCAGAACACCCCCCCCATAGGAACGCATTTCTGTGTGATTAACTTTAAGAACAGATTCAGTAAGAAATCAGAGCGACATTTTTGCAGACTGCTGAAAGCAAACGGATGAAGCTGATTTATGTTTAAGCTGACTACGGCCTTCAATAATGTTCATTTTTAAGAAACTTTAAGAAAACGCTAACCCCAAACAAATGTTTGTAAATATTTTTATTGGTTATTAGGGAAAAAAAAAGAATATTTAAGTTGATATAGAATCAGAAACTAAAATGTATTTTTGGTAATATAATTTTCTTTGAACTTTGTCAAAAATGGCAAAATTGAATCATGGTCTGAATATTGAGAATCATGAATTGGGTGAATCATGCCTACAGGACAGGGATTCTCATCAGATTAGTGCCTGATAGCTGACATTTCCTCTGTTAGCAATGGGGTCCAGTATAAATAGACAGCATCTTACGTGTATAATGCCATTAAATGTCAAGTAAAACTATTTAGCAGAAAAAGAACACACTTGATGTTTAAACACAACTTTCCATTAAAATAAACAAAATCGCCACATCACTGTAGTGCACCGTTGAATTTTTTTTTACCTCTTCCAACAATCCGGCCACTAAACGCCCACCCGCCGCCCCCTGACGGAGTGAACCCCTCAGACTCTGGTCTACTCCGTCTCTTGGCTGTGAGCTCAAGCTGATGTCTTTACTCACATGTTCCACCCTGATGTACCCTGAGACCAGTGTTCCTGTTACCCTCCTGAAACCGGTCTCAGGTCTCGCTACAGGCTGACCGACCCTCAACTGTGCACTACCAGAAATCCAGAGGTTTTACATTTCTTACCTGTGATCCACATAAAATGTCAAAGTCAGGTCAAGTTCCAAACAGTTTGCTGTTCACTCTGCTTGCACCCTTCACAGATGGAGATGAAGAGCCTACCTAGTGCCCTTACATTTAGTGTAGAATGAGACTCAGCCACAGAAAACAAAAGTCTGATGACGGTGTGCTCTCAAGCTTCTCTGTATTTTCACTACAGATTAAACTATTGGCACCCTCACATTTTGGATGAACTTTGCCCTTTGTGTGTGTGTGCGTGAGAGAGACCTGCAGCACCACATGCATTTAAGCATCAAACAGGATAAGAGTTATGAGACAGGGCCCCAGGGTGCGACTCTTACTTGTTAAGCAGCTCGTCTGACTCGGGTAGAGGAGGAGTGGAATCTTCAGAGGCCACAGAGGGAGGAGCAGAGCTGAGAGCGAGGGAGTGATGGAGTGATGGATGAGGAAGACCCCCACAGAGATATGGATAAGACAGATGAACCATTTAGAGATGGACGCATGAGGAGGGGAGTGAAGAGGAGGAAAACAGACGAGCGGCAGCCAAAGAACAGCCACGGAGTTGATGCAACAGATGATGGAGAGAGGGAGAGAGAGAGAGAAATAAAGCAGAGGGTTAGTGTGAGCATTTAAACCCCGCTCTGACCACAGCACAGTTGAACACCACATCACAGAGCACAGAAACACACACTAACGTTCAGCATGCTGCAGTTACTACAGCAACGTTAATACAACATTAATACAACTTTAATAAAAAAACACTTCTGCCAAAAACGCTTCAGCCAGGTTTCCATCCACTGAACACACGTCATGTGCACGCGTACAGGAACTTTACTGCTGGGAGAAAGGACAGATCGAAGTGATTCACTGCTTTTTTTGATCCATATTCAGTATTCCTGCTGCGTGACAGACGGAAAATAATGCAACGTGCCGTACATTACTATCAGGGAGGCTGTGTTAGCGCAGAGAACAAGGAATGTGTAGGGAGTCACAGACCTGCTAACCCTGAAGATGAATATCATGTAGTTCCGCTTTACATTTAGAGGCAGATTAGATAAAATCCTTCAAAATATCGCCTGTCTGACCCCTTTCACGCTGATCTGCTGGTTTGACCCGTCGCCGGACAGCAAACACATCCTGCTTTTTACTGGAATGTTTTATAAGAGTCAAGTGATTAAAATCCGGTCACTAAATTTAGGCATAAACGCAGTATTTTTTCTGTTAAACATCCATCACCCATGTTGAAAACATGCTTTTGTATAAGAGCCCCTGGGATGGAAACCTGCGTACGGTCAGGTGGAGTGTGTGTGTGCACATGGACACGTTAGCCAACCACTGGCCTCTTACTCCGAGTCACCAGGACCCTCAGCCAATAAGGAGTCAGAGCTCTCAGTGGGAGGTTCCAGATCTCTGACATCGTCCGATGACAAAGGAGGACACGCACGCACGCATACGCACGCACAAACACACACAGATAGACAGACAGAAAGGGACACAGAAAAGGGAGGGAATGAGAGAAAAGAGAGAAGGCAAGAAAAAAGAAAGAGAGTCACATATACAGTAAGGTAAAGCAGAACAGATTACACACACCGAGAGGAACAGAGAAGTGAAAGCACAGAAGAGCAGAAAGTCTGACGAGACACTACAGTGTGGAACGAGTTGGTCTTAAATACTCCAGAAATACACGGTTTGTTATAAACATTTACACTTACCTGAGGAAGCCATCGTCACTGACGGGAGCAGCAGGCCCCGCCTCTGAGAACACATCTACCAATAGGCTGCCTACACTGGGTGGGGCTGCACTGATGGGGGCAGAGGAGCGGAGACCCAGGAGATCGGCTGAAGGAGACGGAGTGGACTGAGAGAGAGAGAGAGAGAGAGAGAGAGGGTCAGTTAAACAGCAAGTCACATGACTGCAATCATCAAATGCCAAATTAGCCTCAAGTATACAGCTTTTACTGAAATCGTGTGTGCAAATGTAAACACCAATCCTCATCCTAAGTGCAAAGTATGCAAAGCGTTCCAGTAATGCAGCTCAGCCACTGCAGTGCGTCGGCTACCACGGACATACACCAAGTCCTCCCCCTTTTATAGGGTGCCAATACTTTAATCCTGTCTATGGAGCTTTTTTTTATCTTTCAAATTCTTCATCTGAACGAGTTTCACAAAAACTGTTCCTGAAACTGGAGTCCGAGATGCACTCGAGGCTCACGTTGGTGAAGGATTTTCCAGCCAACAACTTGCATGTTAATTCCTTGCGTATGCGGCGCCATGAAGAGGCCCAGTGTCCCCGTCGGACTCCTTATTAGATATTCAATCCTGACGAGGAATTTTCCCAATATTTCCCCAGATTTTTATAAGTTTTCTCTCTCCTGTACGTCACGCTAAAATATTTAAATTAGTCCCTGAATATTCAGCTTACGTTAAATTAAAATGGATTTGATGTTTGGTGCGTGTGCTGCTAAGTAAAATGTAACAGATGACACGTCTATGGACACAGCGGGGCAGCGTTTCCATGGTAACCGAGAGCAAAGCTGAGTGAGGAGTGCATTATAATTTTGGGCGAGGCGTGTGGTGTGAACGCAGGATCAGCGTTTAATACGCAGAAACCTGAGTAAGCTTCCACAGGGTAGGGTTCATGGACAGAACAAACAGACAGATGAGAGAGTGTGTGTGTGTGTGTGTGTGTTCACAGGAGACAAAAAGATGGGAAAACGAGAAGGGACTTCCCTTTTGCTGTTTTAGGGAGAGTTTATTTTTACGCTGACTCATTTCCCACTGAAGTGCGAACACAGCAGCACTGTTCCTGTGTGTGTGTGTGTGTGTGCGCGCGTGCGTGCATGTCTCACTGCATTGGACGCTGCGATGGCAGAGCCATCTCCAGGCCGCTCTCCTCCTCCTCCGTTCAGCTCTCCTCCCTCTCTCTTCCCGTCCTCCAGCTCAGCGCTGGACACGGCACCCGGACCCTTCTTCTTCTTCAGCTTGGCCAAGATGGAGGATTCTCTCTCAGGGAACGGGGGCATCTCCTCCAGCACTGTGGCCTACACACACACACACACACACACACACACACACACACACGCCAAGTGAGGTTTAGTCTGTGTATCTGAGGCGTGGAGCAGTGACCGCTGAGTGAAGTGAAGCTGAGTGGAGCAGGGTTTCTCACCAGGACGTCAGTGCTGGCGATGGAGGAGAGTTTGAGATACTCCACGGCTCTCTGCTGGAGCTCCACATCACTGTTCCTGATCTGACTGTCACAGCGCAGAACCTCCTGGATGGTGCTCTTCGTCTCGGGGAACAGATTAATGAACTTTATGTAGGCAGAGAGGAGCAGAGCGCGAGTGGGAACCGAACACAGGTGGAACTTGGAGTGGAGCAGGTTAAACTGGACCAATGGACTGGAGAGAGCAAGAGACGGGGGGAAAGGTGGCAGGGTGAGACTATGTTATTGTTATATTTCACTCACTCACCTCACTCAGATGTGCTAAAGCTGTTTGTGTGACCAAGATAGAGGACAGGTAAAGAGCTCACCTGGAACGTGGATCACCAGCAATGAGGTTCCCGAACTCTCCGAGGATGTAACCCCCAACCTTCACCATGTTCTCATGACAAGCAGGAGCCTGTAGAGCCTGGGGTCAAAGGTCAGAGGTCAAGTGAGAAATTACTAAGAGGTGTGAGATTATCTTTTCTAGCTCATGTGAACAATCACTGTGTGTGTGTGTGTGTGCGCGCGCGCACGCACCTCAAAGACAGTCTTGGCGGCGTAGCCCTGCACATCATCGCGGTTGATGACGATCTGTATGACGCGGTACCACACCTCCTCGCTCACATAGTCGCCGGCGATGCGGATCAAGTTGAGGATGGTGTCCACGTACCAGGAGTAGTCCACTGCGTACTTTTCCGCCAGGATGGCCACCTTCAACACCATCTCCTCACGGATGGAGTAGTCTGCTGTCTCCAGGTAACTCAGCATCTCAGCCACGATCTGCTTAGCATTACTGCGGTCACACATCGCATAGAGCAGATCAGCTGCCCTCTGACGCACACTCACATCACGCTCCGTCTGAGAGAGAAAGAGAGAGAGAAAGTAATGAAAAGTGTACCATAGCACTCAGTACATTATCCAAAAGCCAGAACAGAAATATCCCTTTTACTCTGCATGTAGTTCATTATAAAGGACATGGTGTACGAAGTTCGCTCAACATTTTGTACAGAAGCGAAGACTCTAACGTAGCTAACAGTGAACGGACGCGTATAGCCTCCTGTTTATCATGGAGCGTCTCCTCATTAGGCTTCGTGGTGGTATTTGGTGTCAAACAGCAGCAGCAATTCCTTCAGAGGTCTGATCGGTCAGATCTCAAACAACGACGGCAGTGAGGTCTTGTTTATCCGCCTGTCTGATAACAAATCTACAAACCAGAATTGTTGGAAATCATTCGTGAAAGCAAAAGACAGATACTGTGAAGAACACTGAAGTGGTGTTAGGGTTAACTCTGCTCCGTTACACTCGATGAACAGATGTACACATCTGCCCAGGTTAAAAAAAAAAAATCCATAAACAAACACACACACGCACACACACACTGAATGAATGTTGTAGTGAGAAATGATGTTTATAAGATCAGCTCAGAGGATGTGTATGATTAACACTCCAAAATAAACAGACTCCCAATCTCACTGCGTTTACACGCTCTACTGTGTGTGTGTGTGTGTGTGTGTGTATGTGTGTGTGTGTGTGTGTGTGTGTGTGTGTGTGTGTGTGCGCGCGCGCGCTGACCTTGAGGGCATTGATGACAGTCTCGATGTGTGTTTTGACGGCCTCGTGGGAGAACTCTGAGCTGGCCAGGGTGCACATGCTCTCCAGGGCCAGGTAGCGCAGGTTAGTCTCTCTGTGCTGCAGGAACTGACCCAACTGATTACACGCCCGCACCAGCAGGTTCGGTTCACTGAGACACACACACACACACACACACACACACACACACACACACACACACACACACACACACACACGTATGTATAAATGGTCAAAAACCAAGTATGAAAAGTTACTAGCCAAGTACGGGGCACACGGAGGTGTGTGGTCCTCACCTGTCATAGTGAATGATGAGAGCGATAGCCTCGAACAGGATGGCGTTCTTGGCGTTGGAGTGCTGCACCTTCTTGGACTTGGGAGGTTCCTGGGCTTTGTTGAGAATCGTCTCCAGACACTCCACCAGGCGGCCTTTGACGGCGCCATCCTCAGGAGGAGGGTAGCACTGCAGGAGCCGCAGCAGCTTACAGGACAGCCAGGGAGCGGGGACAAAGTAATAGGTGTAGTCCTGCAGGTCGGTGGACGCCGAGGACACAATCTGAAGGACAGGGAAACATGTTTAATAAAACACACAGCAGTGCGAGTGTGTGCGCACACATGTGTAAACACACTGCAGAAAAGAGACACACCCTGCTGAGACGGGACACGGCCAAGGACACGCACGTCTTAAACTCGTCAGGATTCTTCTGGCTGAGGCAGGTGATGAGGGAGATGGCTGCAGTGACCACGCCCTGGAACACAAACAAGAAGGAACCGCGGACACACACGTCAGGAGGAGAAATAAAAGCCCTGAAGCAGACGAGACCTATTCAGCTGGTGCTCTTTACTGATCTGCCTCCTGCACAAGAACCTCCAGAGATCAAACACAGCGCTTTACAGCGATACATGTACTTTACACACACACCCACACACACACACCCCCACACACCCCCACACACACCCACACACACCCACACCTCTCTCATCACTCTGAGCAGCACACAGACTCTTTCAGAGTAAAGCATCCATCGCAGGTGATCACTTCAGGGTGGAAACACGGTATTAAACACATGCTGTGGGCGTGGCCTGTACCCACACTGCCCCTGTGTACGGCTCATTACCAATAACGACGCCGTATAAATAATGTACGAGTGTTACAGTAGTGTGGTGCTGCGGTGAGTGTTTTTCCCACTCAGACCCACCATGTGCTGATCGTTCAGTAAATGCACCACTCTGGAGGTCCACTCTCCCATCAGCACCAGGTCCGGAGATGTTTTATACAAACGCAGCAGACACAGAGCTGCAGAGTGATTCACTCTGTACATGGTGTCCCTGAAAACACACACACACACACACACACACACACACACACACACACACACACACACACACACACATTACAAACCACACAAAAGTTTACCACACCCCTTTATGAAGCCTGACCTCTGTAGTGTGGTGTGTAATAAGTTGTGATCTGTACTCTGTATATATTTGTTTTTATTCCACCGAAACAGGAGTTTAGGACAGGACACGGAGCGTTTAAACGAAGCCACCCCTAATCCCCCGAAATCAAGCAGTAGCTAATATAAATACAGAGAAATCCAAGACTGTGGCTTTAATCTCTGAGCTCATTGTCGAGGACTCCACAATGGTGTGGTGAGAACGCCGCTCCTGAACGCTGAGAACTTGTCTAGCTATGGAATGACGCCATATACACACAGTTACACTCAAACAGCCAAAGGTATTTAAGGGAGCTGGAGGAAAATATATTCACCCCCCACAACTGCAGGACGCGCCACTGAAACGCAATACCAACACAATCCATTTTCACAATGCTGTTAGTTAGGTGCCCAAAGCTCGGAGAGATGCCGACTCATTATGATATGCTTCTGTGTCTGTTCAGGAATTCGTCAGTGCTCTATAGCTTTATAGCGCTCATTTCTTCTCCCACACATGCTCTGAGGCTCTCTATAAAGCCACCTTTTCTCCATGTTCAGAAACGGGTTGATTTTCGGCTCCTCTTTCCCCTGTTCTAGTGTTTCGAGTCTCTCACCCTGCCACCAGGATGCGTGGGATCTCTGCGGCGAAGGCCTCGGCCATCTCCCTGCTGCCCACATTGGCGATACAGTGCAGGGCCAGACACATGAAGGTGGGGTTTCTGCTTGATAGGTCGTTCTTTATGGCGTTATTGATCAGCCGGATCAGTTCGCTGTTACTGTTCACCAACACAGAGATGAACAGATAGCCCTGAGAAAGAGAGAGAGAGAGAGAGGACAAAATATTAACTCATCAGGCATCACTGTGCCAGTGATATCAGGCAGTAAGGGGTAGGAACACCATTTACATATTCCTGAATATTCATAAACATTGGTATTTTAATGAGGGTGAAGCAGTACATGAGTCGAGGTCATTTTTTGAACTTATTATGCATTAAAATCAGTAAGAACTGACATTAATTGTCCTATAGCTGCCGTGTTTTACATCAAGCTCATGAAGAATCTGATAGTTGATCATTTTCCTACAACAGCGCCGCCCCCCCCACCCCACCAAGAGTGTTACTCCTCTTATACCATAATTTACCAACAATTACACATTTATTCGTTAAAGAACACGTCATACTTTATAGTCACACAAGTTTGTTCCTGATGTCACTTAAGTTACACCCACCACTCGAATTTAATATGACAAAAAACACAGCTTGTTACGTCATGTTGCTGAGAAACCTGAAGATGTGGGAAAATGTACAGTTCCAGCTTTACCTCTGCCTGTTAATGCGCTGACACTGGAGACTCCTTCCATACATGTTACTGAAACATCTCACCATATCATTTATCAAATATTTCTTTTTAATAGATGTATGCGAATGAGCGGTTACTACAGAACCAATTATGTGTCAGTGCAAGTGTTTTAATTATGAACAAAGCTGTGATGTGCAGCTGCGCGACCTCGGTTATAGAGAATTAATCAACATCACTGTGGATCAGGAGATACGAGTCATTTTGTGTTTACTGTATTTTATTTCCAGGACTACAGACTGCACTGCACTTCAGCCTCGAGGTCATCAAACTGCAGTTTGTCTGTCAGAGTGCTTTAGGTTTTACAGCAGTGTGTTAACCTGGGTAAAGCTTCAGACCTGCACGTGTGTGTGAGAAAGGAGCAGGTTGCATTAATCGGGCGTGAGAATCCAGCCCGTCTCCTCCTGAAGACCACACAGACACCAAGTGAGAACAATAGCTAATGTGTGTTTGCTGTCGTGTGATCTCTCTCTCAATGGATAAACTGAGAACTGATAAACATCCAAGGAGATAATCATCACTCACACACAGGACCGCCTCAAAACGCAAAACTTCCCCAAGCATGCCTGGAACATAATCTGCAGTGAAGTGTGAGATGACGGAGGACATGACCAGGAAACATGGAGAGATTCTGAACGTCGCTGTGTTTATCTTGCCGTGTCGTCTGCAGCTTTAAGATCAATCAAATTAAACTGTACTGTATTACACCCCACATGCTCCTTCCCTCATGTCATGGATCCTGCATGAATCCTTCTCATTTTATATTGAGCTTACGTACAGCTAATAACTCACAGTCCAGACTTCAGAGTTATAGCATGTCCTCACCTTAACGAGTAATTCGTTTAGGAAAAAAACCCTCAAGGCTAATGTTAGCGATTGCAGATGAGCCAGTATTTCACACACCATCTCAGGAGTCTAGTGCTCAGGCAACAGAAACTTCTAATAATAGAATCACAGGCTTCCGGTGATTCATCGAGTGAATCATTACACCTCATGTGCGATATCTGAACGCTTTATATAAAGATGCAGCTGCGTTATCTTCCTGTAAAGCTGCACATCGTTATAAGAACAGGTGAGAATGCGCTCGGGTCTGGGAGTGTCTGAGAGAGGACGCCTCATTCACTTCCGACTGAACCGAGACTCCTGCGCTCATTTGGGAAAGATTTGGTTACACTTTTTGCATGGCCGTGCGTCTGACCGGTGAGCGGCAGACTTTTATGAGGATACGAAAGCGCACCGTGAATCTCCTCTCAAAGATGATGTTTACACCGAAGATCATTCAAATTAAAATAACTAAGAAAGAAGGAAACAGGATGGTTCTGGGAGCCCCAGAAAAAGCAATTCACACGATCTGTAAACAGAAAGACAACCAATGAAGGGGATGAGTAAATCTCACTCCTCCATTCTGTATGAACATGTTTTCATTACATAAACATTATTATTGACCATAAACACATCTCTGCTCATCACATGTTAAAGCCTTTGGTGTGTCAGATTTATGAATCAACACAAATGAAGTGGTTTAATTCTGACATTTCACTTCATCATCAATTGGCACTGACTCTTAACGTAAGCAGTTTAATTATTTAGCGCAAGTCGTGGTTGGATCAAGTCACACTTAATCCGAGCGGGCTCGCACACGTACACGCATGCGCACACACACACAAAAAGAAAAAGAAAAAGAAAAAAAAAGAAAAAAGCATGCCACTTTATGAGAAAGAGAATTAAAAGAAGCCAAGGGAAATGTTTCCTGATTAATTTGCCTAAGAAAGGCAGACGAGCAGCTCACGCTCATTAACTACAGCTGATCAACTGTGTGAGGACCAACTCTCATCTCAGTTATAGTGCTTAATGAAAAAAATACCAAAAAAAACAAAAACGAATACAAAAAAAAAAAAATTTAAAATAAAAATTAAAAAAAAACTGCATAAATGCTCGCTGAACACATCAAGCTTCTATTCATTTATCCTGAAACAATGAGCTCAAAGGAAGTGCTCCTTCAAAAAGTGATGACACTCCTCAGGGGGTGGACAGTGGGATGAGGGAGAGAAAGAGAGAGAAAGGGACAGTGAAAGAGAGGGAGAGAGAGGAAAAGCAAAGAGAGGGAGGGAAAGAGGAGAGAGACGAAAAGCAAAGAGAGGGAGGGAAAGAGGAGAGAGAGGAAGGTTGGGTGCAAAGTACAACAGAGCGACACGTAATCTCTCTGCTCTTTGTTGGTCCACATGACTCCCGGTGTGTGTGTGTGTGTGTGTGTGGAAGATCAGCAGGAGATAATTACAGCCTGTGGTGAGCAGACATGGTGTGTCAGAGAGCACTGAAAATAACACGCTCCTGATTTCTGCAGTTACTGATAAACAGAAAACTCCATAAGTCAGAGACAGAGCAGGTTTACACATGTGAGTGTGTGTGTGTGTGTGTGTGTGTGCGCGCGTGCTTACGATCTGTTTCTCGGTGTACTTGTTGGAGCTGAGCAGGTTGACGGCCTCCATGTGGCCGAAGTCGATGTCGTGGCCCAGTAGGAAGATGAAGAGCAGCTTACACACGTACTTCTTCTTGCTGTATCCATCCAGAGCTTTGTCTCCTTTAAACTTGGAGCGAATGTTGGCCAGCTCTTTGTTGATGCGCTTGATCTCGGCCTCCTTACTTTTACCTGAGGGAGGAGACCACGAGGCAGAAGAGACGCCGAGTCAGACCAGACGCACAGGGACACTGAAGCAACAGTGAAACCTACACTGAGGAAATAAAATCTGTACACATTCACTATGGAACCATTCATGTCTCAGAGCTGCATTTAATTTAGCCACGCCCCCTTCACCATAGGTTCAG
>JAQLOM010000008.1:83464-94007 GCA_030068315.1 Chrysichthys thysi | reverse complement strand
CCCCCCACGACCCTGAACAGGATTAAACAGCAGGAGACTTTATTTTATAAAATTATTTGGATTATTATCATTTCACATGCTGGTTCACATTAAAGCCATATTTAAAACATCTTGAGCAGAATTGAGGTTAAGTGCTATTTAATTTCTAGAGCTATGCAATATTTATGTATTTTATTTAATATAATAAATAATTTTGCACAGATATATATATATATATATTTACAGGAGTACAGGATCCATTTTGATGTGAATGAAAAGCAAATATAAACACTTTTGTGATTTCGTACATTAAATAATATTATCTTACATTTCAGGAGCAGCAGGAATAAACAGGAATTGAAAAATATTGAAAAAAAAAACTACAGGACAAACAGAACCAAGAGAAAACAATACGCTCCGATTCAACCAATGAGGACTCGAGTTAAAGGTAAAGGGGCGGGATAGTGAAGGTGGAGCCGCGTCGTGATGAACCAATCAGAGCGCAGCAGTGCAGAGGCGGGAGGAAGAGGCGACGGGTTTATGTTGTGTAGCCGCGCGGAGACTCACACCATTCAGCAGCGAAATGGCGGAGACCGCGGACAGGATGGAGGTGAGCTGGAGTCACACAAAGAGCGGGCCCGGTGAAGCCGGTGCGCGGGGACACTAACGCTCGGTGTCTGTAGGATGAGATTTCACCTCAGGTTCTCGTCGTCGGGATTTCTCTCGCGCGCTTTTTAACTAACGCTCTAATTACGTGCTGCGCATCATCCATTTTTACACAGTTTAGCTAACGCTAGTTTATCTTAGAAAATCCGATAAGTGCTACCGCTACCATCTTTTAGCCTGAGCGAGTCACTAAAGCTGACGTGTTCTCCTTTACCGAGGTTCGTTTGGGCATTTCTGTAAAGAAAACGCGTCCGTTTGATTCATCGTTAAGCTTCTCGCTGAATCACACTAGCTAGTTAGCTAGCTCACAGAGGATCATTGGCTCGTGCACACACCGCATGGGATTAAATCTTTTCTGTACCCGTGTTGGGACAAGTCCCGCCTCATTGCTACGATTGGTTGGTTGCTAGAACCATCCGTGGTGTGATTGGCTAGTCTGGGAGCTATCCACTCGGCGCGCTGATCGAGCAGCCTGTCACATCGCGCGGAGGCGGGGTTTATCCGAGAATGGGTGGGAATGAAATGTATAACCAGCATGGGATTTTTTTTTTTATTTTTATGTATTTTTTTTTTTAAATCTAGCTAGTCTTAATGGTTGTAGTCACCGACAGTGTAGTTCATCAGGATAAGATGTGTGGGTCACTTTGGATGCGACTTTCACTTTAGAGCTGTACAATTTAGGTTCTCTAGCAGCTCCACGTTGTTAGCATGGTGGCTTTGCTAATAGCTAGTCTGAGCTCACATGGCCCAGGATGGAGAAGCTCTTCAGGAGTTCCTCACTTTAACGGAGTTTTGTTGTTTGTTGAACACGTTACATGAGCATCAGGGAGCTCGGATATCAGTGGTGTTGATGTTTTTGTCTCGTGTGTGTGGAGGTGTCGCAGGGAGAGAGCTCAGAGAAGCCTGCTGCTGAGGACATGACGTCCAAGGACTACTACTTCGACTCCTACGCTCACTTCGGCATCCATGAGGTCAGAGCACGAGGTCTAGTCCTGATTGTTCAGGTATAATCTCTCAGCATGTCTTCCTGTCTCACACCTTCCTGTCTGTCTGTAGGAGATGCTGAAGGATGAAGTCCGCACCCTCACCTACAGAAACTCCATGTTCCACAACAAGCACCTGTTCAAGGACAAGGTGGTGCTGGATGTGGGCAGCGGCACTGGCATCCTGTCCATGTTTGCGGCCAAGGCGGGGGCCAAGAAAGTCATTGGCGTGAGTCTCTTATGCACGCGCACTCTGCACGTCTCACACTCTTAACCTCCTCACAGCACGGTTCGATCTGGGACACCTTTAGGAGCACTACTTGTGTGGGTGTGGCCCAATATGCTTATGAGTGACAGCCCTCTGTCAGACTCCAGTGGTGAGATCAGCATCGTTAGCGCTTGGTAGCTGTACTCCCTGTCAGTCATGTGACCTCAGAAGCCCACCCTTGCCAAGCCACACCCACTTCAGGTCATATTTGGGACAAATTGTGAACTTGGTAGTGATGATGGCGGTGAGGCTGGCAGAACCTCACCCCAGAACCAGAACGGCACTTTAATGTTTATTGTGCTGTTGATTTTATAGATTGAGTGCAGCAGCATATCTGACTACGCGGTGAAGATCGTCAAGGCCAACAAGCTGGATCACAGTAAGCACACACTCCTTACTGCTCTGGGTCTCTCACACACACACACACACATTGACCCATGTGAATAACTGCCTGTGTGTGTTCCTCAGTCACCAGTTGTTTTGGATGAACATGCCCGCTTTAAGTGAGGCATGTTCCACTTCCTGTGCCCTCACCCGTGTGTCCTTGTTGTTCCAGTTGTGACCATTATAAAGGGCAAGGTGGAGGAGGTGGAGCTCCCAGTGGATCATGTAGACATCATCATCTCTGAGTGGATGGGGTACTGTCTGTTCTACGAGTCCATGCTCAACACAGTCATCTACGCCCGAGATAAGTGGCTGGTGAGGATCACAACCGTCACGCCTCTCGCTACGTCGCTTTAATCCACAGCAGCACATTAACCCTTTCCAGCGTCTTCTAACTACCTGAGACTCTTGCTGTGATTCAGGACTGAGCATTCTGAACAATATCAAAAACTTGATTTGTAACATAATAATAATAATAATGATGATGATGATGATGATTTATTGCGCCACACATTACTGAAAGCTGTAGCTTTGAGTGAAGAGATGTGTTTTGCCCTCATGTCAGTAATGCCATACACTAAACTCTAAATTTCAAAGAATATTTAAATAAAACAATTAAATACGATTATAAAATAAACGTAAAGAATATTTCATAACCTATTGATTAATTTAGAATGTACAGCAGTCCCTCGTCTTTCACAGGGGCTAAAACTTCCCATGAAAGATAAAAATCCGTGATACACGGACGCCACCCCTAAATGCTTTATATATGTTTATATTTTAAGTCCTAAATGATCCTCCCGCACTCTTTAAACACAATTAAACACACAATCCCCCCCCCCGTACAGAATTTTGTCGAATTCATAGAAACGTTGCATTTATAGTGAGTACTGTAATGTGCTGTATACTATACTAGCGTAGCCTGGACTTATATTTTCGGTACTGTATGTGTGTAGTACACTAACCTAGCCCGGGGGGGGTTAGTGTACAATTCTGTTCATAAACATGAAAAATTTTACTGTGTGTTCAGACTGAATGCGGTGAGAGCATCGAAGCACCCGCAAGGTGTTAATTTTGTTGTGGTTCAGTGGCGACCAATCAAAGTCTTCCGTTGTAAAGAACACCAAAGGAAGAACTGTGTAAACTTTACTTCCATTCAAACAGTTCCCAGTAGTCTACGATGGAGGAAATGTTCATAATGGCCACTTATCACTGGTCCATGGTGACATTATACATTTAAAGAGAAGTGTGACGAGTTATTGTTTCATAGGCAGCGTTTTTGCTCTAGAGCGCTGGTCTTTTATCTGGAATGCGATTCATTGGCCCAAAGCAACACCAATTTGAGATTTTACCGTAATTAGACAAGCTTCGGAAGCAGGAGCTTGTTTACTTTAATGTCGGATACACACTGTCGTTTTAATGTTAATTAAAAACCAAGGCTAGTAAATAAACAAACCGATAAACTGCACGATGAACTCTGCCTCAGCATCAACACAAACCTCACAGCACACACACGGCGTTTGATTAGTTCTTTTTATTTCATTTCTTACAAAACATGTCGTTATAATTGTGCGTTATTTTCCTTAGTGATTGATTTAACGTGAAATATTTCAGGAGTTTATGACCTGCTTGCAGCCAGCAGACTCGACACGTACCGGCTGAGTGCGTGTTTCTCTTGCTGCCTCTAAAGTTTGCAAAAATGATCTTGTAGGCGCCCGTTTCACCCACATCCCAGAGCACCCTCAGACTCCGAGAGCGGTGTTGGCGTCCGGAGTGAATTTGGACGAGTTTAGATATGTTTTGAATAATTAATGACTGAGACGTTAATGCGTGTTTCGTATCTTTAAGCATACACAGCAACAACACACTCCGGGAAAGTTCTTCAAAGGATCCTTAACGCTTAATGTTTTTGTTTTGACCGAAGCCTTTCTCGTAAAGCAACGCCCTGTATAACAAACACCATTCTAGGTTTTAGGTTTAACTTTGTCCTCTGCAGTGTGTGTGAGTGCTCGCTTGTCTAAGGGTGTGTGTGTTTATCTTGGAAGCATGGGGTGAAATTGATGTTGGTACCGTTGTTGATGTGCTCTCGTTTCAGAAACCTGACGGACTGATTTTCCCCGACAGAGCCACACTGTACATCACCGCTATCGAGGACCGGCAGTACAAGGATTATAAAATTCACTGTGAGTTTTCTGTTCCTGTGTTTCCCATGTGTTCCTCGGGAACGCCGCTGCTCTCTCTGTCTGTGTTTTTCCCCCTTTCCATGGTGGTGTCCTGTTTAAGATCTTTTCCTCTCCGCTCTGTCAGGGTGGGAGAACGTCTACGGCTTTGACATGTCCTGCATTAAGGAGGTGGCCATTAAGGAGCCGCTGGTGGACGTTGTGGACCCCAAACAGCTCGTCACCAGCTCCTGCCTCATCAAGGTGACCGAGTGACCCACCGTTTACTCGTGCAGATGTTTTAGACTGATTACATCTGTGTCAGAGAAATGTTTGGTATTAATGTGTGTGTGTGTCTGTGTCAGGAGGTGGACATCTACACGGTGAAGATTGAGGACCTGTCCTTCACCTCACCCTTCTGCCTGCAGGTGAAGAGGAACGACTACATCCACGCTCTGGTCACCTACTTCAACATCGAGTTCACACGCTGCCACAAGAGAACCGGCTTCTCCACCAGTGAGTCGCTGCAGAACATCTTTGAGGTTCTAGAGCTGCTGAGCAGAGCTGATGTTCAGCTTCGCGTGTGACGTCAGTGTCGGTGTTGCGGAGCCTTGAGACGTGTCTGAGCTCTTCTTTAGATCTGTACTTTAACATGAAGGAGACGGCGCTTTGTTCCTCAGCAGAACTAAACCGTAGAAATCATTCTGGGGTCAAAGTTCACCTGTAACCTCGTGATTCTTCTTTCCTCCTCAGGTCCCGAGTCTCCCTACACCCACTGGAAGCAGACTGTCTTTTATCTGGATGATTACCTGACGGTGAAGACGGGAGAGGAGATCTTCGGCACCATCAGCATGAAACCCAACGTCAAGAACAATGTAAGGCCCGAAGCTACAGAGTTCCTCTTACCATCACACACGTCACATGTTGATAATTTATGCTTTATTCCTCTTACACTGCAGCCTGGAACCAAATATTAACTTTTATTTTTTTATTTGACAATGACGGGGCATATTTTTAAATTAAATTATTTAGGCAATTTATTTACACTTTACAGTCACATTTAATTTTCTGGAGCGTCAGTTCTGACTTGCGTTACTTTAATACGACAAAACCTTCCAGTCCCAGTTTTCTACATTTTACATTTAGTCGCTAAAATCCGTACAGAGATCACACCAAATGTAAAGGAACATGATATTGTCTAATTATAGATAGAAAATGAGTGCAATATGAGTGTAAAAACTTAACTATACAATATACATACTCTTATTAAAATACTAATATAGATAAATTAGACAAGTATAAAAGATGAAATTTATTATTCAATCAAATATTCTAAAAATTTTAGTCTTAAAAAGCTCCAGTGAACAGCTTTCGATGACGTCCTTAGGAAGGCCACGCAGTGTCTCTGTCTCTCTCTCGAGTCCTATCTGTACCATCAGCGGTACGTCGGTGTGTCATTTCTGACGTCTCTTAGCGGGACGCATTTTACAGGGCAAGGTTGCCAGTCCCACTCCTAACCCTCCCCTTAACTGGGGGTGGGATCACAACACACAGAGACAGACAACCGTCCACACTCACATTCACATCTATGGGCAGTTTAGAGCAGCCAGTCCGCCTAATGTGCATGTCTTTGGGCTGTGGGAGGAAACTGGAGTACCCAGAGGAAACCCATGTGGACATGAGAACATGCAGACTCCACACAGAAAGGCGCCCGTGCAGAACCTGGGGCTCGAACCGAGGACTTTCTCGCTGTGAGGCGACAGTGCTAACCACTTTGCCCTTCCAGAGTCTAATAGTGACCTGACTGTCACACGGTGCGCACACTGGAGACTCCTTACACATCATACAGAGATAAACGGATCCTTACAGAAAATAAATGTCCGCTGTACAAGTCTATGTAAATGACCTGTTACTATGGAGACGGTAATGTTAGAACAAGGGCATTAATTTTAAATAAACCTGCAGCTGTTACAGCAGTGCTGTTGGATGTTAATCAACACCCCCTGGCCAATCACAGAGCAGAATTCAGGAAGGAAAGTTGCACCAGTTGGCTAGTGTGTATTGTGTGATCAGAGGTTTAATTTTTGTTTTGATGTGTGTGTGTGTGTGTGTGTGTGTGTGTGTGTGTGTTACAGAGAGACCTGGACTTCACTGTAGACATCGACTTTAAGGGTCAGCTCTGTGAGATGTCCAAGACCTCAGAGTACAGGATGCGCTAAGCTGTGTGTGTGTGTGCGTGCGTGTGTGTCAGAGGGAGATCCGTGTGTGTGTGTGTGTGTGTGTGTGTGTGTGTGTGTGTGTGTGTGTGTGTGTGTGTGTGTGTCCTCATTCCTGTCAGAGTGCTCTCATGCTGATGGAGATGATCGCTGAAGGACTTTTCCACACTCGCACACGGACACTTTCAGTTCCTTTACAATGATGACGCAGCAGCGTTTTTATTGTGCAATATTCACACAGGATGCGTTTATTATTTTTATTATGGTTCTTTTCCCCCTGTATTTCCTCAGTATGTGTGTATACACACGTGCGCGCACACACGTGCCCTGGCTCCCTCTCTGGCCTGTACATAGTGTTCATGTTCAGCCACTTTAACCTGTTGTGCAGTCATGGATCCTGTTGTCACGGCAACGCGCCCGTCCCATTTGATTTCTAGTGTTTATTTGGGTAAGAAGAGCCTCCTGTGACGGTTTGGTTGCTCCTCTCCCTCAGCGTGTGTCTGCGTGTTTGGGGGCAAACGCAAGTCGCTCATTGGTGTATTTTTGATATTCCGTGTACTAACTCATCATCATCTGCCTGTAAAACAAAAATAAATAAAAAGATGTTACGAACTCAGGCTGCGGTTCAGAGCCTGAGCCCGGCTCTGTGATTGGCTGAATGTGAAGGCGTGCCACTGGTCCCGTTCTCACGCCGCAGTGTGTCTGTGTGGTCACTGGAGGGCGCTCTAACGGTTCACGCTGGTTTTATTTTCCTTTAAAGCCCCACAGCTGCTTTTTAAAACTCATATTTGTTTGTTTTGTGGGAGGGGAACAAACCCCTGAAGGGGCAGATTTCAGCCTGGTTTTGTGCTTTTAGTCCTTTTGCTGTTACAAGCTGAGCGCCGACTCCTCCAGCAGCCGTTTTCTCTTCATGCCTTTGGACGTGTGTTCTCTGAGCAGGTAAACCTCGAGCCGCAGTCTGACGCTCACAGCGTGTGAAGGAAAGTCAGCCGTGGACACGTTTAGTGTGGGTGTGTTAGGGGTCATCTCCTCCTCACGTGCGTCTGAGAAACGGCTGCTGTCTGAAAGCCGGTGTTGTGTTGATCCCCTCCGGAATCAGTGTTCGACAGACGTAAAGATCGAAACTGGACGCAGCTGAACATCTCCCCTAGGTTTAATATCTGTAGTGTTCATTACGGGCGAAAGAGAAAACCAGGTCTCCGGTTTGTGTTCATCGCGGCTCTGGGCTTCGGCTGGCTCAAATGATCCATTACATACACCTTAGTTTTTTTTCTGAGTCTTTTTGTGTTTTTATTTTTTTTTTTAATAAAACAATAAAATTGGGAGAAAAATCTGGTCTTGTTGCTGCCTGTCTATAAATAATGTATTTATTTACCGCACAAACCCTTCATGAAGGTCACCAAAGATAAACCCAGAAGAATAATGAGCACTTTTCCTAAAGTCAGCAGTTTGTATATTTCAGCTTATCTCCCCCCAGTTTCTATCACACGCCTTTCTTTATAAAGAAGGAAGCAGGGAAGCTCTATAAGTCTGTTATGTGACGGGTTCTTTAAGCGGGGGCCGTCACCGGAGACGCTGGCTTTGAGCAGGTTTATGATGTTCTTGGTGTGCGGGTATCAGTTATTTTCTCAGGCCATCTTTGAAAGTTTATTTTTAAATTCTGGATCGTTTCACACGTCACACGATCCTGTGGTCACGCGCAGCTTTTTAAACTACACATAAACTCGAACTGAATTTAGAGCCGAAGATCGTTTCAGAACAGTTACAGTCATACTGATGTTAATTATGGGATGCGTTTTAAGTTTTAAGTAAAAATGGAACTGAGAAAAGAAATGTAAGCTTTCACACACTGATGAACTTCACACAGATCTGCAGGATAGAAGTCTTGAATTCAAAGTTCTCACTTCCAGGTGTGGAGAAGCTGAAATGAGGATGTGTGTGTGTGTGTGTGTGTGTGTGACTGACCAAAAGATTTCACTGTGTTAAAGGTGTTTCAGAGGAACGTTTCATCATCTACACGCAGCTGAGAGCTGAAACTCCTCTAATGAACACTCTTAACAACAGCATCAGCTCAGACCTTCACTAAACTGGGGGGTGTGGGGGCAGCTCAGAGGGTGAAGACTTTGCACTACTGATCAGAAGGTTGTGAGTTCAAATCCAGGCACCGCCAAGTTTCCTCTGTTGGGACCTTGAGCGAGACCCTTAACCCTCAACTGCTCAGATGTATAAATGAGATAAATTTAAGTCGCTCTGGATAAGGACGTCTGCCACATGATGGTGATGTAATGTGTTGTGTCTCAGGGACAGACTTCAGAGAGGAGAACGTGAAGAAGAACTGGAACTGATCTTAGAAATGATGGACGAGATCACTAACGGCTCAAATAATCCGGATTATTTATTTCATCCCTGTTCTTTACTAACATTACTCTTTCATTTATATAAAGCTCTCTGAGCTGAATGTTGTTTGTATGTAAGGAAATAAATCATTTTCTTTTTATTATCCATGAGTTTTACTGTCATTCCCGTGTAATCTTATTGATTATAATGCAGAAATCTTTAACTTAAAGGAGCAGAAGTTTGACCTCTACTTTCTCCAGCAGTTTAACTCCAGTTTTAGTGGCGTGAGGAGAATCCTTATTGTCAGGAAAACGGTCATTAATATAGGCTTATTTCAGTTTATTAAGACTTCATGTGGAAGCGATCATCACACTTGTCTCGAGTGAATCCCATGACGTCACTCTGCTGTAAGACACACCAGAGTCGAGGACCTGGGAATTTAATCCCTGAGAAAGACTCCATTTCATCTCACACAGGTTTGTTTTGCTCTTTTACAGATTTAATCTTCTCACACAGACACACTCAGCCAATCAGATCACAGTCTGTTCATTATTTTGTTTAAAGTTATAATTACATTGCTGTCATTTGGCAGGCTCTCTTATCCAGAGCGACTTACATTTATCACATTTTATACAGCTGAGCAGTTGAGGGTTAAGGGCCTTGCTTGAGGGCCCAGCAGT
Source organism: Chrysichthys thysi (assembly GCA_030068315.1). Classification (NCBI taxonomy): domain Eukaryota; kingdom Metazoa; phylum Chordata; class Actinopteri; order Siluriformes; family Claroteidae; genus Chrysichthys; species Chrysichthys thysi. Next base: position 84,335 of record JAQLOM010000008.1, on the reverse strand, counting down.
GGCAGCTTGGTGGTGCTTGGACTTGAACTCCCAACCTTCCGATCAGCAGTGCAGCGTCTTAACCTCCTGAGCTACCCCTGCCCCAATATAATAATTATTTGTTTAAAAATGATTAAAGTATCTCCCTTAATCCGTATGAAAATGGTACAATTTCAAAGTTCTATGTTCATATTATCCTTCCGTGCGCAGCCGCTTCCCAAAACCGGGACTGTGTGTGAAAAGGAGTTGGGTCTAATGTACAGTTAAATGATAAATATGGGACTTATCTACTGAAAACTTAAGATCCACCCCTTCTTGTGCACGTCTTGGACTAATCCAGTTCAGTCCTACATAGAGGTCACTTTTCTAAATCCAGATTCTCTGCAATTACAGTGGAACCTCTGGTCACGACCTGAATCCGTCCCGAGACTCTGTCTGTGACCCGATTTGTTCGCGACCCGAATCAGTTTTTCCCATTGAAATGAATGTAAATCCAATGAATGTGTTTCAGCCTCAATACATGTGTGCTGGCTGTAGTTATTCCCTCCACCAGCAGGAGGCACTGTGTCTGTTTTATGCCTTTGTTCCGTTTGATGTAATTCGCATCCATCCTTCGTTTTTGCCTTACAGAAAGCATTGCTTGGAAGTATTTCATGTTTAATATGAGTGTTAGACACGGTATTTCGCAGTTTGAGTGTATTCGTACTCGGAATTGTACAGTTTATGGAGAGAGATTTGATCAGTGTTGTTTAGTCAAGAAATAGGCGAACCATATGTGTAATGGTGCTTGATTACAGTCTAAATGCTGTTTATTGCTCCTTTGGTTTAGTTTCACTCTGTTGATAACTGAAGGCATCGTCATTAAAGGACATTTCACCTGTCAGTCGTTGAA
>JAQLOM010000007.1:23517757-23537820 GCA_030068315.1 Chrysichthys thysi | reverse complement strand
TTACTGAGTTGAATACATATCATGCTGTGATTTTTCACTGTTCCACCCATATCCTGCAAATTACATGCGAGTTCAGATGGAGTGCATAAAAAACAAGTATGAACTTGAAAAAGTTTAAAAAAAGAAAAAAGAAAAAGGTTTCTCACCATATATTGCTAAGACACTGATGTCTACTCTTGACTAAGTCTCCTTCGGCGGCCAAACGCGTGCGATCCAACATTGGTCGGGACAAACTTGCTGTTTCCGATTCCTCCTGAGCGGTTCAGGAAGTCCGCCAAGCGATGAGTCACGCATGTAGCCGTGTTACAGGCTCGTTTCTGTGCTGTGATGCTGAAAAATGAGAAAACCCCAGCAAGAACATGAACATGTCTAACTCCAAACAAATTAGACCTTATTCTGAAATATGTGGGTAATCAGGATAAGAGTGATATCTTACCTATGGATTTTTAGACTAGGTTTTACATGACATTCGACATGACATTTTTTGGTTACTTTTTGGCTCAATAAGCAAATAGACAAGCTCCTTTTGTAAAAATATGTTTATTCAGGTCAAAAGTGAGACTATTTGTCGGTGAGAGCTGCCCAAGTAGAAACAGATAAGTTAAGAAAGAAAGACGTTAAATTATGCTGTCTCTGCCAATGAAGACTAAAAAAGGATGAATGAGTAAATCAGACAAGCAAAAAGAAATCCACATGCATTGACGCTCAAATATCAGGACGGAGGCAGACAGCTGTTTTAGTTGAGATCAGTCGGTTCTCTGAACACATGCTCTGCGCTGCGCTTCTTTCCGGGGGTTCCTGCTCCTACGTTGGTGCGTGGGTATGTCTGCAGCTTATGCAGTTCCTGTGAAAGCTTTCCCAGAACACAGGTGCTCAGGTTGGAGCAGCGCTTGGACATGGGTCTGCCCATGCTGTTGGAGAAGAGATCATACACACAGCTCACAGTAACAGAACAGAGCATGCAAAACACATTTCAGTTTTATTCTACAATGAAGAGCCAGATGCATATCAACTAAACATGCCTGTTTCCTAAGTGGAATTACTTCATGCTCACACTCACTGTTACGATCAAATTCGTATCGAGTTCTGGCTAGTTTGACATTACCACAGCAATGGACAAGTCATGCAAAATGCCATTTCTTGAATTTCTGGAGATCATGCCGCCCTTTTGAGTGCATGCTTTGCAGGCAACGTTGCATAACGTCCTCGGGAATAAATCATGCAAAAACTGGAGATTGGCAGAGAACCTGTTGCACGAATTTGTTCCATTTCATTATGTAAATGAGTACAGGTCTTTTCTGGACATACCTCCATTGTAAAAAGCTTTGCATCCATTATCTTATAACTACAGGGCATTTGCTCTCATGTTGAAGCCTTTTAGATTCACTGATTCACTTCTTTAAGAAAAGAGAACATAAGTGCACCATCCTTCAAATCATCTGCGTCATTGTTATCGTACGTTTGGATTTCTCTTTCATTATTACAGCATGTACCTGTTCTCTTCGGTCTCCTGCTGATCAAGGTCTTCTGCGGTCATCTGCACAAACTCTTTGATAAACGCATTCAGCAACCGCCTCGCCTCGTAATCAGAGAGCATCGCTTCATCTGGTGAGGGCTCCAGAGCAGGCCTGGAAACAAAATGGATAAAGAATGGAAAAGCACAACTTTAGATAATGCAGAAATTGAGCAAAAGACAGACAGCAGAAGTGAGCGAGCGAGAGAGAGAGAGAGAGAGAGAGAGAGAGAGAGAGAGAGAGAGAGAGTGGTTTCGTCTTGAGTCTGATCATAATCAAAAACAATCTGCTAAGAGTATGCCACTTAAAAGCTGTCCTGTTGCCAAGTTTGGATTTATCGCACGATCAATACTGTCGTAAGCAGATTGGGTTTGGCCCGAATTCATCTGATGTAATCAGAATACTCACCCCACCCCCACCCCCACCCTTCCCTAATAGTGCACATATATAGATAGATGTAGGAGAGTTACTTACATTTTATTTTATCTTATTTTATTTTTATTCAGTTGAACTACATTATTCACAGACAACATTCCAAACATTTATATCTTACAGTCTCACAATCAGCAATCTCACCTAGACGGTGCTGCATTTGAGCAATACATCTGACAGATAATCAAAGCGTAGGCAATGAGGAACGCAGAGATCTTCAGCATAACCATGGTGCTTTTCTGTCAAAAAAAACAAACAAACAAACAAACAAAAAAAGACATTTTATCATTTTATTTTCATCATTTATAAATAGCATCTGACGTTCTTTTCATACACACGGTTCTTCATTCATTTATCTCCACTTCCGAGTGTACGTTTTCAGATCTGACTTAGTGGAAATCACAGCAGGGTTTCTAAATGCTATCAGAATCTGCTCCAGGTTGTTAAGTCGGTGCTGAGACGTTGTGCTGGCATCTGGCTGTGAGTAAAGTATTAGAGATATTAGGCGGATTAGAGGAGCTCTGGTGGGACCCTGTGCATTAGTGTAATGAGCTGCTAGTCTACAGTAGCCTTCCAACTCTCCTTAAAAAATCCACTGAGCCTGCTGCTTTTTCCCCGCTGCTGCACGCACAATAAAGCGCATAAACCACCCAAGCTTTCAGTTCAAGAAATAAAATGAAAGCATTCAGCTTCAGAGTCCATTCTGAAAACAAGTGCACTTGTCATTCTCGTGGTAGAAAGAAGCCTTAGTTACCTACCTGGTAATGTTATAGCTCGCTGGAAGTAGAAAATGGTTGATTGTTGCAAATCGAAGGGTTAATTCAAGTTGATGAGATTTAGAGTCTGTTGCATTCAGCTGCAAGACCGCTGCCTATATACCCACCATTAGGGTCCCACTATTGACAGTGTGGGTGTTTAATGATCCTCCGACAGCCAATCAGAGCCTGTCCTGATTCAGGATGTGGCCAATGCCGTGACGCTTCATTCTGGAAAGTGGTAAGGGGAATGGCGCATACACTGACGTCATTTGTTGGTCACAAATTGCCCCATTCACAAAAATTCACTAGTGATCAGCAATGTTCTACATCAATGGAAATTATTAAGAAAAATATATAATCAGTATTTCTAGATATATTCAGTATGCCAACAATAGATGTTTGGTTGTTTTTTTTTAATCAAACCATGATTGATGTTGATACTCTTATTTTAATAAAAGCAGTTGATTTTTCTTGTCATCCTGCTTTTTTTTCTGTATTGTGCTTCCTCAGAAATCCACCAAGCCTGTCGGAGAGAGGGTCTGTTTAGGATTTGAAATGACGAAACATTGTGGGAAATGATTCATTTTTCACCATTTTAAAAGCATTCATCAGCTGGAGAAAATGTTTCACATGTGCAAATATTCCAGTTTTTATTTTAAACTCCTAACGTTTACGAATGTCTGCGTGAACTCTAACCCTAAGCCATCATTAATTAAGTGAGATAGAAACCGCTCGATAAAAGTTCGCATTGACCAATTATAGGTGATGATCCAAAAGCTTGAGGAACAATCTCATATAACAATGTGTACAATCGATCAGCGTTCTTCACTTCCTTATTTCAGATGTGACCCTTAGTGGAAATCAAAGTTGAGGTTGACGTTAATGAGCTTCGTCTCTTGGGTCTGGTTAAAACAACAGTTTTCCTCTGAGCAACATCCGACTCTCCTCTTCATTATCGGTGAAGACTTCATAAAGCATCACCACAGACAGGCTGCATTTGCGTCACATAGAATCCCCATTAGCACGGACAAGCCTTTTCGTGCTATCAAACTTTGAGCTGCACTGACGACCAAAGACATAAATCAGTGGGACATGTCAGCAGTGGGGACTCTGTCTAAGCCTAGTTACAAACACAAAACTGTGCTCTCAAATGGCCTTTTCAGGCTAATGAATCACCACGAGTGCACTTTGGACATACTATGCCTTAGATCACTGCCAGAAGTTTCCATCTCCTACATCAAACTTTTTGAGTCAATATGGTAACCTTTTAAATCCAACCGTGTCATGAAGCACCCACCCTTGTGTAAGTTATTTCAAGTGACAGCTAGTCATTTGTGGGCCAGAGATGATATCTGGGATTCACTGCCCCTTCACATCAGTTTTCCACAGTCACGGGATGTCTGATATTAGACGACGAAAGAGAAAATATGTCCATGATCATCCGACGGACTAAAAATAAGAATGTTTCACCCAAACACAATCAGTGTCCTCAAATTTGCAGGTGTGCGTCAGTAACATAAATGTACTGTTTGAGCACCTGTAGGCCAGAAAGAACCGGAATTAAACATTATCCTGTAAAGGCTTTAAGAGGGAAAGCAAACACAATTCATAACCCTCAGTGAGACAGAGCCCTGCATTAAGAGAAGAAGAGAGCTTACACAGTCCATCTTCAAACATTAAGGGAATGAGATTTAATCACTGAATGTTGGCCATCAATCAGTGAGCACATGCTGGAGACGTCCCAATCTCATCTGTGTGCTTAACTGATCACATGGCTCCCTTTTCCATAGTCGCCATTAAATACCAGTGGGATATGGTGAAGTACCTTGCCATGAAATGTTTGCTTATTGCAAGTGGGTGAGCAGAAATGGCTGATTAAAATATTTTTTGATTAGGCATCATTTCAGAAATGAACAGATTTTTACATTTCGATATATATATATATATATATATGACTTTACTGAACGAAACCCTTCGTATAATGCTGTTACCAAAGCCCTGCTTTCCTGTTATTATAGCTTTAGTAGCAAAAAATAAATTGTTACCAGACATATGCAAAGAACTTTTTTTTATAGCATTTAATTCTAGAATAAATCTTTCCCAGTTTATGACTACAGAAAAAATGTATAGGATTACAGGAATCTAAGCATTTCTGAAAATGGAGGACTATATTTGACAGGACATCTTTGTTCAGTCCACTTCGCTGAACACTGTAAAAAAAAAAAAGTGTAAACTACATCCAGACCAAAGGCCTCACGGTGCTGAGAACAGTTTGGGTAGTACAACAGTTTTATAGGCAAAAGTGCACTTTTTATAAAAAGAAAGGTTAGACTCAGGAAACCTTTTATGGGTTCTTCTTGAAATTGTGGTTTGTTTATGAATAAACATACTCACGTTTTCAGAACTGTTGCCATCAAGGTTTCTAGTGGAAAATAACTGTTTTTTGTTTTTTTATTGTGTCACTAGGAGAACCTTCACACGTGACTTGCACAACTTGAATGGTTCCTAAAAGAGCCTTATTTAAACACTGGGTTCCGTTATTTTTTTCTGGTGTGAGGCCAAAAAGGTTTTACAAAAATCATTCATTCATTTATTTATTTATAACTTTCACTTGGCTCGACCTTACAGATGTCACAGGAACCAACACCCTCCAGCTTGAATTCATAATAGTTACAGCTATCTGATTTCAGAGAATCAGTGATTTTGTGCAGGGTATAAATCGGTGAGTGTACTGCCAGGGGTTGTGCAGATGTGCAGTGCCACATGTGCTCATCTGCCCAGTGCTGATTTCAGGACACTCACACTACATACTGACATTTAGGTTCCTACACGTTTTATCGCCTTATCTGTACTCGTCCTGAGTACACGGACCTGTGACTGGTCGATAGTGATCAATAGTGGTGAACATTCCGGATCAGGACCCATGTGAGAGGCGGAGGATGTGTCCGTGTCCCCGCTGCGCTCCGACACACGCGCCGACTCCACACACCGACACGCCGCCGCTCACTGAACCATGATATCGATGAACAGCTCGTTATCGCTGCTGCTGACTTTGTCTTACGGCAAGACGGTGTTCTACTTGTGTACTTTACTCTGCAGCTGTGTGACTTTGCTGGTGATCCGGCAGCTGCTGCGGCAGCGCAGACCGCGTGGCTTCCCCCCGGGACCCGCCGCGCTGCCGGTGATCGGGAACATCCTGGCCCTCGCCACCGAGCCGCACGTCTACATGAAGAAGCAAAGCGACATCTACGGCCAGGTAAATCTCACAGTGTCCGCGTCCCCTGCCCACAAATCTGTCTCTTCTCTAAACGCACGGACTTTTAGTCATCAGGGGGAGAAGCACACAGACCGGCTCCAACTGGGGCTTCCTCTCCACAGCCGCGTAAAAGCGCACCAGAGCGCACAGACTGCTCAGTGCATAAGGACATAAGGACATGGATGGGTGGGTGGGTGGACGGATGAATGGATAAATGGATGGATGGATGGATGGATGTATTGATGGATACATAAATACATAGATAAAAAACAGTAAGACACACAACCGTGTATGATTTGAATCCAGCATGCAGTGGTTCTGATATTGATATGATATGAATATATAACATTTACAAGCTTGGAAAGGAATTGGTTGATTAACTACTATGTGGCCATGTGGGTTGTTATATGTCACTGTAATAATTAAGACCTTCTTCAGGTCTCCAGGACCCTGGTTACAAGGGGTTTTGAAAATTTAATAGTACTTTAAAAAAAAACAGGTTGGGTCAAGGTTTAAAAAAACAAACAAACAAAAAACGCCAGGGGAAATAGGAAATCCCTAAAGGTTAGAGTACTCATGAAATACAGGCACTATTAACTATGGAGCCTAGACACAAAGTTCTGAATTTTTGATCATTTTGGGGCCAGAGCATTTTTCCTTCCTTCAAGTTTCAAATGAGATTTCTTTTTCAAAATCTAATTTCCAAAAAGCATCCGTTGATGTTTGGATCTATAAAAATGTATGCCGACGCTTGTATGCATAATTCATTGAAAGTCTGCTAGACAAAAGAACATTATAATAGCTAGGCTATTTTTAGACAGCTGTTTTTCTATACACATTTTGCTTTTTGTTATTGGTTAAGGCTAAACTGTCATTAAGTGTGACTACAATCAAAAGTCCAGTGTAATAGGAGGTTAACAGCATCCGAAAGCATATATTGACAGTTGCTTCTTTCCCCACATTTACCATCCAGATCCATGCTGAGTCAGCATACTGATTTTAAGAGCTACTTCCTGAACTGTGGCCTTCACTTTGGAAGGCAGCTGCCCTGTAGACCTGACACATTTCCATTAGGGGAAAATAGCTGGCAAGCTAAACGTCTAATTATTGCTGAATTAATTAAGTGATGTAACTTCATTCATCTCCAGATCTTTAGTCTCGACTTGGGTGGAATATCAACTGTCATTCTAAATGGCTATGACGTCATCAAAGAATGTCTGTATCACCAGAATGAGGTGTTTGCAGATAGGCCGTCTCTACCTTTATTCCAGAAAATGACCAAAATGGGAGGTATGGTGTAATTTTTTTTCTTCCACCACACAGAGAAATATGTTTTATTACCCACAGGAATTTTTCAAACAAATCCCAGAAGTAGCACTGATTTAGGGAGTGTACACACTCTAACATAACATATATAACATACACATACTCTTCATCGCTTTTCAAGAGCATGTTACGGCAGCACGAATGGATGAATGAATGGCCTGTAATATGTGTCACTGATCTCGCAGGCTCTTCATTGAACTTTTGCCTACAGATAGAAAGCGAGCTGACGCTGTGGATCAGTGGAGTCAGGCAGTATTACGTAAATAGGTTTTCAAAATTTCAGTTAAAATGATCAATTAAAAGTGACCGTACCTTTTTGGCTTTCCATAAAAATCACCATTTTCTGCACCTGTGCATATGTTTGCTGGAGAGAAAGCGCATACCTGAGCTTTGCTTTCAGAGTTTCAACATACTGAATTATTTGTCTAAAACAGAAATGGGCCAAGGCTGCAGGTTGACACACAGCTCCAGGAATATTCTGACACTCACTAATGGATTTGCTTTAGAGCAGGCAATTTTTCACAGAAATCTTACTTCTCATTAATTCACTTTCCAGGACTTCTCAACAGCAAATATGGTCGTGGATGGGTTGAGCACCGCAAGTTGGCTGTTAACAGCTTCCGTTATTTTGGCAGTGGACAGATGATGTTTCAGAGAATATCTGAAGAGTGCATGTTCTTTGTAGATGCCATTGACCAGCACAAGGGAAAACCGTTTAACCCAAAACACCTGGTTACCAATGCAGTATCCAATGTCACCAACCTTGTAATATTTGGACAGCGATTCACCTACGATGACCTGGACTTCCAGCACATGATCGAAATCTTCAGTGAAAATGTTGAGCTAGCTGCTAGTGCCTGGGCCTTCCTCTACAATGCCTTCCCCTGGTTTGAATACCTGCCCTTTGGGAAGCACCAGAGGCTCTTTCGCAATGCTGATGAGGTGTATGACTTTCTGCAACAGATAATCGAGCGCTTTTCACAGGGGAGAGTGCGGCAATTGCCGAGACATTACATCGATACCTACTTGGATGAAATGGAACAGAGCTCTGTAGACAAGAGCATGTCCTTCTCCAAAGAGAACCTGATCTTCTCAGTAGGGGAGCTTATTATTGCAGGCACAGAGACCACTACCAATACCCTGCGTTGGGCAATGCTCTACCTGGCTCTGTACCCCAGTGTACAAGGTAGGTTCACTGCTCAACTGGCCTTTGTTTTCTTATTGTGAACTGTGGCAGCTTTCAAAAACTTTAAATATCTGGCTCCTTCTGTGTTTAGATAAGGTCCACAGGGAGATTGACTCCATCTTAAATGGCAAGCTACCAACCCTGGAAGACAAGCAGAAGATGCCTTACGTGGAAGCCGTCTTGCATGAAATCCTGCGCTTCTGCAACATTGTTCCTCTTGGCATTTTCCGGGCCACTTCTCAGGATGCTGTCGTGAGAGGATACACCATCCCCCAGGGAACCATGGTCATCACCAACCTGTACTCTGTGCACTTTGATGAGAAATACTGGAGCAATCCTGCTATCTTCTGCCCCGAAAGGTTTCTTGACAAAAATGGGAACTTCCTCAAACGAGAGGCCTTTCTTCCTTTTTCACTGGGTAAACATCTTTATCAACTATCAAACAAACATGTAGGAAAATAGATTTAAGCCCTGGAAGGTCATACAAGACATTGTGCATATGCAGACACCACCTTCAACTGATGGTGATATGAGAATCTGGGCTGGACTTCAAGGTGGTGCCTGCCTTATGCTAGACAACCAGGTGTCGGACCGCAGAGATTTATGCTAAGAATTAGTGAATATAGGAGAAGTGGAGGCGAGAACAGGAACAAAAGGAAGATGGAAATTAAAAGGAAGTTAACCAGGAAGGAGATTGATTTCAGGCATAGACTTTCCCAAAGTTTTGTTATTTCATAACTCCTGTTTTCACCTTTAAACAGCTAATATGTCTCATCATGTTCTTTAGGCAGACGCCAATGTCTTGGTGAGCAGCTGGCCAGAATGGAGATGTTCCTCTTTTTCACCACGTTGCTCCAGAGGTTTCGCCTGCAGTTTCCCCAAGGCTACATTCCAAGCATAACGCCTAAACTTGGCATGACCCTGCAGCCACAGCCTTACACCATATGTGCCATCAGGAGACAGCAATAAAACTTCATCTGTTCACCAAAGGCAGACATTCTCTCACCTTACGGGACCTTATTGAGAAACTCACCCAACCAGCTCAGCTTTCTTGCTCGGAATTCTGTCGTTTGGCACAAAACACTGCTCTTGAGTACTGACTGTGCAGAATTCTTTGAACGTGTCCACTATATGGTTTCACAAGCTCATGCAGAGAGCAAGCAGTGGGTGAGGCCTGAAAATGTATTTGTGCATTTGTGCACGTAATGAAAACGAGCCTGAGCTGACTGTTGAAAATGTGAGTTGTGTATTTCGTAACTTGAACCGACCTAAAAAAAAAACCTGCCCTGTGGTTGCAGATGTAAGGGAAGTCATGTTATGTCAATCATTTACAGAGTGCACAATTCAAACAGTTTTGCAGACCTCTCTCTCTCTCCCTCCTTTTTTTTTTAAAACATTCCTCGAAAATTGAGAACACCCAGTTCTCTCGTTTCTGTAGCAGACTGAAAAAGGGAACAGCTGCCTTTCTCTGAAATCTTTGCAAAAAAAATGCCACTCAAATAACTTTGGCTGGTGTCCATGTGGCAGTGCTGATCTGTCTGCTTTATCTCAGGGGAAATGTCCTGCCAGGCTGTAGGTCCGCTCCTGTCTCCATAGGGGTGTCATTGAAACTGACATTGTGATATACACTTTGGAGGAAGTCAAAACTCTGTACAAAAACAAGTGCATTTAATATATTTCATACTGTAAAGCTAACCCTGAGAGAACTTCAGCATACATACGATGAAACAGAAAATAAACCTTTTTTTTTACAGCACTACTATGTCGGATTTGTTTAATGACCAATGCGCTCCAATGTATTTATTTAATTATTTAAAGCTCTTTATGTCCAAGTTACTCATAACCATGAACAGAGGTGGCAGGATTTTATCTAGCTCCCATTCTGCTAGGAGTTTGGGGCGTAAGCACGTCTTTGAAGAATTTGCTGGAAATTTCATTTACAAATCTTGGCACATCTTCCTTTTTTGTGTAGAAGCAACTTTATAAATAGGTGACACTGGGGAATTCACGATTTTTTTTTATTTTTATTTACATTTCACTGTATACCAATTGTTGCACTGGGTCCAACCTGTAAATCCAGGCACAAGGGCTTGCTTGCAGACCAGATTGGCCAGGAAAGCTTTCATCAAATACTAGGCCTCCACCTCGCGTTCCAAATTGCCAAAATGTAGGATGATGAGTGTAACCAGCAGCCTGAGAGCCCATCTGGTTTCACCCACTAAGGGATGATAAGCGAGTCCAACAAAGTGATGAAGCAGGTAGCATCAGGGGCAGGTACGCTCTTGGTAAGCTGTCATAGTGACACCGTCTTCGGGGATGATCTGAATGATCTTGTTTCAGGAGAAGACCCTTCTCTTAGGGACTCGTCATCCACCAACTGTCATCTCTCAGGCAGCTCGACCCCAGAGAATGCTGGGGATTTCCTCAGTGAGCGTGCGATAAGTAAACAAAACCATTCCCACAGAGACGTCCAGTTGTCGATAACATTGAAGAACTGCAGCCAAATTCCACAGCAATGGAAAGGCGTGGAAAGATGGACATGGTGCCGTGTGTCTAGGACACATTTAGAACACTCGTATAAAGGAAAACGTTTATAAACTGACTGCAAACAATTGCCAAATTAGTCATTTAAAGGAATGACACGGAGATTGAGAATATTTTCAGGGATGGTATTCTTTATGGACAGATATAAATAACAGTGGGGGTGCAGGTGGGGGGGGGAGGGAGTCAGTTTCTCCCTACAAAGTTGAAAAGACTGAAATGGTTACATTAAACACCGCGGTCTTACTCGCGACATAAAACGTGTTTTTAAATGCAACAAGGATGAGAAGGAGGTTGGGGGGCTGCGATGGGGGAAAAAAACAAGAAATGAGCAACGTTTAACAGCATTTTTGACAGCGGAGAGACGCAACACACTGCGCTGAAGTCAATAGACGATGCTGGATTCCTGGTTACGACTGAAAGAAAATGAACAGAGGCAATATGGCTGGTTGGTAGCAACCCTCAACTCCCAAAAGTAACGAAGGCCAAAGTGCATGACAATGCGCCTGGCAGTGAAAGGGACAGAGAGAGATAGAGAGAGAGAGAGAGAGAGAGAGAGACGGAAAGGAGGATGAAGAGACAAGGGGGCGTTTGGCACTGCAGCTAGCTGACTCACAGCATCCAGCTTTAGAGGAAAAAAAGGTTCTCAGCAGAGTGGTTATGCACAGAAACACAAAGACAACACACCCCAAATTATTATTCAAATAATAACACCACACTCAAACATATCCACATCTGTAAATAGTATTAGATTAAAAACTCTGGAAACAGGATGATCATTACAGGTTCTTAATGTACAATGTCAGCTGTATGTAGAAAACAGACGCATTCAGTTGATTAATTAAAAAATATATAATATATATTTTATATTTATATATATATATTTATATATGCAGATACTCTTTCTGTGCAGAGATTAAACACTTGTTTGGTAGTAAAATGTGCACATTTATAGGTCGTTTCTCTCTTTTTTTTTTTTTTGTTTCTTTTTTTTTTCTTTAAATATAGCTTGATGTACACTGCCTACTGGAGAACTTTTCTCTTCAGACAAAAACGCAACGAGGAGAACAGCACGTCAGGCTCCCCTTCCTGTTCTTTATTCTAGTGGAATGCCTAGAGTTCTTGCTTTAGAGAAAAATATATAGAGCTATTAGTAATAAACCTGCCTTATGGTGAAGGATACGAAAATATAAAAAAGTGTACAGCTTTTGTTTTTGAGGTGAAACCCTGGATCACTTCAAATTGATGCACTGGCCTGCTTGGATGTTTGGCAAATATTAAAAAAAAAAAAAAAAAAAATAAATAAAAATAAACAAGAGAAAACGTGTGTATGGTTCATATAAAATAGGAACTCCGGACAAAAACAACTTGCTTATTACATACGTCAAAATTTTCCTTACATTCTCAGACTCGGACAATAATACTTTGGGTCGGGGGAGCTGATAGTGCTCGCTACCTGCAAACCTCTTTCATCAGACTGCGTTTCAGCTTCTTCACCCCAGAACAAAGCCACAAAATGCCCATGTCTTTCCCAACAACTGAAATGAAAGATATTCAGATATCCTAACAAGGTGTCTGAAAGCACTTCCTTTAAACTTTAAAACGCCCAAACAGAACAATCATTCTGCATGAATCCTGAGAAAGCGTGAAGAACAAAATATATATGGGGTGTGTGTGTGTGTGTGTATTCATTTGTGTCATATACAGTCAGGTCCAGAAGTATTTGGACACTGACAAAGTTTTGTAGTTGTTGTTTGATGTCCACAGTATATTGGCATCGAATTTAAATAATGAGCTCAAAATACCGACGTCCAGCGTTAATTTCAGTGAACACAGAGCCACATTGGCTGAATGTTGTAGGAATTACAGCATCTTTAATTATGGACCTGCAAAAGAATTTGGACAATTAACGGCTGAACTGTCCTATATTTATCTCATTTACACAACTGAGCAGTTAAGGGCCTTGTCCAGGACGCAGCTCGGAGGTGACGGGACGCAAACTCACAACCTTCTGCTCAGAAGTCCAAGGTCAAAAGATGCGTTCAAGCGTATACAACCTCATCTTTGTGTGTGTGTGTGTGTGTGTGTGTGTGTGTGTGTGTGTGTGTGTGTGTGTGTTCTCTTGTATTTATTGAGGTCACTGCTGACAAAAGTAGCAGGGCAAATTCTGAAGTGTGCAGAGCGATATTATCAGTTCACATTTAGCCAAATACTTCAAAACTCACTGAATGGAGCTTCACAATGCAGGTGGGAAAAGACCAGAAGCGTGCTTCAAAAGTAACCAAAAACTTTAAGGAAACGACACGGCATGCTCTGTGATGGCCAAGACGAATCACCTGACCTGAATCCAACTGAGCTGCGCTTTATTTACCGGCAGAACTTCAACCGGGAATACACTCTGCACCTGGTGATGTCCAGGAGTTCCAGATTTCATTTTAAAGGATTAAACAAATTAAAAATGACAATTTATATATACATTTGTCCAATTACCTTCGGTCCCATAAAAGATGCTAGAATTCCTACACCAATCATGCAGTTTGGATGTAAATCATGTTAATTTTCAAGATCAAGTCTTGCACTTTGAGCTCACATTTAACATTTAGTTTTTGGGTAGACAGTTAAAATAAAATAATACCTCAATGTCAATGTTCAAATACTTATGGCCATACATACATACATATATATATATTTATATATTTGTGAGCCGTGCTGGCAAAATGAGTCGGAATGCGCATGAGCGAATTATGAGCTAAGAGGCAAAACATGGGTTCGGTCGAAATGAGATTTCCTCAAAAATGAGTCCATAAAGTCCTAATTTATTGATCACCACGATAATAAAACAGCAAGAAAAACATCGCAAACTACTTTTATTTTAAGGTTTTGTTTATGATGTTCATTCGTAGGTCTTCGTTATCTTCAGTCCTTTGGCGTAATATTCCGTGATAAATCTGTGTTTTTCACCGCGCTCTCGCGGCGAGGCGGGAAAATCCCCCTACCCAATGTCTGGCATCGTTCTGAAGCAGAGTTCCTCGACTTCCTGATAACACACATGGAATTCCCGATGACGCTTTTATGAACCGATGGAAAGCGCGTTTCCAAACCCCATTAGACGTAAACGAACGTGGCTAGATGCTAGGCGGTCTTTATTCGTCCGATTTCAACAGACCAGGCCTCATTCTGAAGGTCTTTAGACGGCCAATGTGGAAGTCACAATAACTCACTTTTGAAAATTTCCTCATTCCGACTCATTACGCCAGCACGGGTCGCATATATGAGAGAGATTGGATTTAAACTGAGAAAAAGGAGATCCCTTCATTAGAACGGTGTCTGTTCCATACGTAATGCTTTGAACAGTTTATAAGAGGAAAACCTAATGGCAACTTTGCATTCCTGAGGAGGAAAGAAAGAAAAAACCTCATGAACACAAAAAACGTATAACAAAGGAAACTAAACCTAAAGGCAGGTGAGTGTGTAAAAAAAAAAAAAAAAAAAAAAAAAGCATCCTAAAATGATGCAGAAGTAAATATTCATGGTTTTGTTTTTAGTCCAAATGTCAGCATTTTCCATGTTAAAGTAAGTCCTAGTGGCTGAGTTCAATGATACAGTGTTTTGTGTCACCAGCATGAGGAGAACCTGCACACGTCGTGCTGAGGGTCAGAGTCCGTTACCAGGATGGGGGCACAAATAAAAGGTTCAGACAGGCACATTTGATTTATGCTTCTAGATTATTCCTGACGCTGAGTCTGGTAGAGCCTCAGCCTCATTACTTCTTTAACTGTTCGCTTTGGTAACAAGTGACGACTTGAAAGTTTTATTTATTTTTTTTATTTTTTTTTTAACTTTTTCTACTTTTTTTTTCTTAAATAATTGGAATAAGTACCTACAGGAGAGTTAAGAGCTCTGCTTTCAAGGCAGCATCACAGCCAAATAACCATGGAGAGTTTAGTCCGTTACTTAATTTTTCCCCCAACCCTTTTTCTCCTCCTCCATCATTCTCCATGGAGTAAAAGTGCATAGGATGCTCTCACAGTAGTAAGGCCTTTTTATTTATTTATTTTTTTTTCTTCGACACCATGTGACCTGCATTTGCGTCACAGTGATTCATTTCAGTACAGGAGATCTGGCAGAATCTTCTGGTGTCGGTTCGGACTGTGTGTCTGTGTTCTGATGGAGGAGAGGAGGAGGCAAAGAGGCAACGGTTCGCTCCAGGCTCCTCCCCGGGTTTTATTTCCTCAGTCAGTCGGCTCAACTCAATCCCCCTCCTGTTGCCGCTCCTCCTCCTCTTCAGCCTCCTCCTGAATCACCTGAATGTCATCTGAGGTTGAGGAGGAAGGAGGAAGGTTCAGCGTGTCTGCTTGCTGCTGCTCTTGCTGCTGATGAAGGCCCAGGTCACAGTTCTTCTCCTCTTCCTCAATGATCTGCTTCCACGCTGTGTGGTTTTCAGTCAGGTGCTGCATAATGCTGCAGAACAGACGCTGACGGCTTTTCCTCGGCTCTGTAATCAGAAACTTAAACAGTTAAGGGCTGATAAAGGAATAAAACAGGGCAGTGGTGGATCAGGTTTGCTTTAATTGGATGGTCAGTCCTTTATCGGCGTTTCAACCGAGTTCTTTCAGGTCAATAAAGCTAATTCAAAGTTTTCTTTAAACAAGTTTTGTTTAGTTTTTCAGAACCTTGTCTGTGAAATAGACGTTTCTGTTTTAATCTCGTGCTCCTGCAGTTATTTCTCTTTGCACTGCTATATTTTACAAGAGACGCCTTGTCAGTAAAATGATGTCAATAAAATGATGTTGCACTGAAAATGTTTAAAGTGTTGAGGCTAACATTCCAAGCAATACATACTTAACTGAAGCTCTTCATCAAGGTCTTCATCGTCAGTCTCCGTGTCTTCTGCATCCTCCTCCTCTCCACCTTCTTCATCTTCATCATCGACCCAGTAACCTGGGAGGAGGCCAGCAGCGTCGTACGAGTTGCACAGTGGCCCGACGATGTGCGTGATGAAGGACTCCTGCAGCTTGGCCAGCTGTGGCGCAGAGCGGTCCATGAAAGGGCTGATGGGTAATCCAAGACGAGCCTCCTCGTCTCCCTGTGAAAAAAGGAATCAGTGACGTCACTGAAGCCGACATGCGCCTCCAGAGGATATGCAGCGTAAACGCAGGGCTATTCAGGACCTGTTCATAAAACTCATTCACGATGCCCTCGGTCCATTTCAGATGAAGTCTGCGCTCTTTTGCTGGTCCATTAATATCTGCCAGCTTGATGCACACTTGGCATACCAACAACCTGTCGTTCTCACTAGTCCAGTCGATACCCGGGCTGTTCACATCTGTAACCTGTCAACAGGACATCGGTTGGTCATTAACACGTTTACATTTCTGAAAGGAGGAAATGCCTGGGAATTCTCTCACAAGGAAAACCAACCAACACCAAGTTTTAGACTTCAATTTTTTTATTTATTAATTTTAAAAGAAAATCACCTTGGAGTTAAACTCGGCTAAGAAATCAAAGTGCTTTTTCAGGTCTGTGGCGAGGATGGCCTCAATAACAAGAAAGCGAAAACGCTTGAACTCGACATGGTCTAGGTTCGACAGGAAGTTAAACTCAGGCTGAGACAGGAAAAGGCTCCACGCAGCGGCAGCATGGTGGTTCTCCAGAACTGAGCGATCGTTGTACAGCACCGCCTGCCAAACAAGAGAGAGAAATAAGAGAAGATGATGAATCAGTGGACTCTGAGGCGGCTTTACATTCCCATCATGTGGCAGACGCCCTTACCCAGGGCGACGTACATTTTTATCTCATTTATACAACTGAGCATTCTTAGGTTAAGCACCTTGCTCAAGAATAAGCTGGGCGATGCTTGGATTTGAGCGCCTGACCTTCCAATCTGTAGCCCAACATTTTAACCCCTTAAGTCATCTCCTGCTTTAATCTTTCCTAAGTTATAAAATCAGTCTGAGCACTAAACGCCTGGTAAAGTTGCATTACAATTTGAAATCTTTACAATTTAAATGTAAACATCCACATAATAAAGGCACGTACCTGAGGGGCATTAGTAGCTACAAGAAAGGCATTTGTGCGACCTGGGTGATCATAGTCGTGCATAGCAGCTGCTACATATAGCGCCATGAGCTCGAGAGCGGGGACGTTCCAGGCCAAGCAGCCATAACTATTGTCCGAGATGGAGGAGCTTTTGGACAAAGCATAAGAAACCCGGCCGGGAGAGATCCCGCTGTCCGAGTCTGTGATCAGAGAAAACGAAAAGAACCTCAATTCCTTATAACACAGAGCACACGTACGAGCCTATACATAAACGTCATGTAATGTGGTAAAAAATCTCACATAATGATTAAAGAAAAAAAAACGATGCCTTTCATTAATGGCAAAGCGCAGCGTTCCTGCGAGAGATCACAGGATTACATGACGACATGATCCTAGTGATCCCACACAAATAATCCACTTAAAAAAAAATACAAATAAAAAAATAAGAGCGAGAGAGCGCGAGAGAGAGAAATAAAGAAAGAAATAGTGAACAGACAACCTCACAACGCTGTGAAACTATTTTTTGCTTTTTTTATCTTGTTCACTCGCCTGCTGAGAAAAGCCGACCTCAGCATTGTGTGCATGCCGCAAATTTCTGCTGCCAGACAGTGAAGTCACCGACATTTCACAAACTCAACACCTCTTCCTTTTAATGCACGAGCCCCTTTCGCTATAGCAAACCGAATGACTCAGGCTGCACTCCATTTGAGAAATTAAAACGGTCATCAGCGGCCTTAAAATAAGTTGCGAACATGCTGAGCCAGCAACGGCGGTGGATTTCAATCACAATGCAGAGTCTTATGAGAGCTGCAGCTCTGAGCGGTCTGATTTACTCTCGCCAGATCAGGGGGATAAAATTAGCACAGAAACGACCAGCGCAGGTGGGCTTTAGGTGTAAGAAGTTAGCTTTGTGGCTGCCGCCTGTCGGCACAGTGATGGGACCGTTGTTCTGTGGCGAGTACCTCACAGTGCGGATCCTAAATCCAGAACGATCCGTACCCTGATCCGGTGTGCTCCCTGGAGGGGTTCTATTAATAAATACTGCTGACAATAATTCACCAAATGATTTTCTTCAAAACACAATGTACCATCCTGTGGTTTAACATTTATTTTGTTCAAACATCTGTGGTAACTCACAGCACGGAGATGCTGAGACACGCAAAGTGATGCAAACAAACATTTGTAACATTAAATTATTGATAAGATTGGAGTGTTTCCTGTGGCAAAAAAAAGGATATTTGAGAGAGAAACGTTATCAGACTGACACGACTAAAAAAAAACCCAGACTTTATCCAGAACCATTCTGCGACCATTGTGTCTGACCAATCAACGACCTGCACTGTTTCCAGCTCCGCCCACATTTCTTCTCCAGGTAATTCTCTTGGCACCCTGGAGGAAAGGAAATCACAAGCAGCACAGGTGTCTCACGGAGGTTGGGTACCTGTATCGCTTCCTGTCACATGTTCGTTATGGATCTGCTGGAAGCCTGGGATGGGTCTGGTGGTGAGGTACCACACAGCGTGAAGGACATCTGCGGCGTGGACGCGATTGTGATCTGAGAAATAGACACGTTCACAAACCAAGACATCAGAAAAGTTCAAACACCAATGGAGAATATCTTTTATTTTTTTTAAACTCTAACTCTCACTGAAGGTTTCCCAATGCAGATTCTCCATCACAGGCCATTTTAAAGTTGAATTTACTTTTGACTACGCTAATTTAACTCTCACAGGGTATATCGCGGTAGCCATTCTCCAGAGCGCAGAAGTACGTCATGAACTCCCGGACGGGGATTTTGAAGATTTCAAACAGACCCGTGTCCTGGAACAAAGTGTAGGCCACCTGAGAGATATCCAGACAAACAAAACTTCATTAAGACACACAACAGGCCTTCAGTGAGGCGTCAAGTCCCTGATGATCAGCATCTATCAGACGGAGCTGTAAAGGATCATCGGCACTGCGACACAAACATAATGCAAGGTGCCAATCATATCCTGTTGCAAACGAACACTAAATGGATCCAATCAGAACTTTAACGAGTTTATTCTGGAGATTAGGGCTAACGCCATTAGGAGAGCAAAACGAAAAAACAAAAAGAAAAGAAGAAAAAAACAAAACAAAAATGTAAATAGATCTTTTGTTCGCATGACGCAGATTCAGGGTCCTAGTTTATAAAAACCACGAATGAACAAAAAGGTTCCTAATACTCTGCCACCGACCAGAAATCATCTTAAAATTAAACAAACATGAAAAAGCTTCAAATATTCATAAATGTTGTCTTGAGTAATGATAGCGGAGATCATGATTTCCCTCCTTGGGTATGCCACGTTTAACGTCTGTTGTGTATTCTTCAGTTTTTCATAATAAACATAAGATTCATCGATTAATTCGTTTCATTCGGTCACTTCATCAGTCCTTAATCAGGGAAAGCATGAGTGTGTCTTAAGATAATCTTAATGCTGCGCTCACACCTCAAATGTCTTTACCAGGCGCTAGCCGGCCTCCCTATCTTTAGTGTACTGTTGGTCGCCATGGTTTCAATAATAATAACAGCACTGTAGAGAGATATGGCAGCAGAACATATGCAAAACCATCCATCTGATCACAAATCAGATTAAAATGAGATGTTCAAAAATGAGATGTCTTGCTCAATAATAATCAAAGGTATTCTGATTAAAATATAAATTCTGGAGGGAATTCTGTTCTGCAGAATAAAGCAAAAGTTTTGCTCTTCGATGCTGCAGTTTGTGGTAAAAAAGGTAAAACTAGCTATGAATTTGTGATGCTAAAAATAGGGACAGTGTGTTTCTTGGTGTGGGAGGGAAAAAAGACATTTACTTTTATTTCTGCTCTTTAATGTTCTTAAATACAGTGTTGCCTCTGGTCACGACCTGAATCCGTCCCGAGACTCTGTTTGTGACCCGATTTGTTCGCGACCCGAATCAGCGTTTCCCATTGAAATGAATGTAAATCCAATGAATGTGTTTCAGCCTCAAAACATGTTTTTAAAG